>VZSF01009567.1:149121-189199 GCA_013398295.1 Chionis minor
AAAACAAAAAAAAGAAGAAACCGAAGACCAGAACAGAGCAGCCTCTGCCGATGGGGGGAAGGTCATGTCTGCTTTCCTTCCTTCTTCTCTCCCGAGTCCCCGTGCTGTGGCCGGACCCTGCCAGTGAGCGTGGTGGGGGCCAGGGCTCACCCAAACCGTTCCCGCACCAGCAGCATCAGTTTTTTCTTGCCTTTGTAGATTTGTTTGAGATTGTCAATGAACTGGGCAAACTGTATGTGCCCGTCCTGCGCCAGGAGGAAGGTCTCCCGGGCCTTGCTGAGGAACTCGATGAACTCCCCGTAGTGCCGCGGGCTGATGTGGGTGAGCCGGGAGTGGGTGGTGTTGATGTAGGCGCTTATCGTCGCATCCAGCAGCTGCCGCAGCGGGGCTTTGTCGGTGGACATCAGCTTCCCCGAGTTCCTGCGGCCGGGGATGCCGGCCAGCCCTGGGGCCGTCATGGTGCAGCGGCGAAGGATGTCCGAGAGCACCGTGGCACAGTGCACGCTCTTCACCACCAGTGGGATGATGGCCGCCAGCTCATTTTTGCCCAGAGAGTGGCTCAAGGCGCAGGCCCAGAGCACGTCGTTGATGGCCGGGTGCGTGTCCTGGTTGTAGGCCAGGTTGAGATGCGTCATGGCCAACGAAGCCAGTTTGAACGCCCGGAGTGGGTAGCCCCGGTGCTCCATGTAGCGGGCGATGGTGAAGAGCTGGGTGTAGGTCATGCCGGTAGATGCGGCATCAATGACGATCTGGTAGGCGGTCTCGAAGGCGATGTGGTCCTTCTCGCAGAGGGTCAGGGCAGACAGGGCGCAGTTCTGCGGGTCCTTCATGGCGCACTGCAGGGCCAGGGTGCGGGCGCAGCTGGCCAGCTCTTCCCGCTGCGGGTAGTCCAGGCTCAGGCGCAGGATGGTGTTGTGGGACATCACCGTGGCCGCCACAATGCTGGTGGCTTCCGTGGGAGTGAACAGCGAGTACCAGCTCTGCAGGATGCTCACCAGGGCCCTCACCCCTGCAAGAAAACACCGGGGTCACGGCACAGCCCTGGAACCCAGCTCGGATCATGGGGCTTCTCCAAGTCCCCAGATGCCTGGAGCCACAGCAAAGCCACTCCACGGCAGTGCTGAGCTGCTGCCTCCGTCCCAACAGGGACAGGGTAGAGGGGGGCAGGCAGAGGCTATCCTGTGCTGCCATGCTGCAGGGTACATTCAACACCACTGGCCTGGCCCTGGTACAGGGGACCTGTCCCAGTCCCAAACCCAGCCACCGCTGTGGCCCCAGCCCTGCCAGCTGGTGTTCCGAGAGGCATCCAGTTACCCAGGAAGGAATGTGAGACCCAGGAGAGCTCAGATGCCAGGGCTATGAACAACCCTAGGCTCTCCATGCCCACCCCACTCCCACCACATGCGGGCCGGATAACCCCGGCACGGCGAGGCACTCACCCACTTCGGTAGCACATGTCACCAGCCACCTCACCATCTCCCGCCGCCGCCAGTTGAGGGTGGACAGGGTCATGCGCATCACCTGCGAGGCAAACTTGGGGTGACCGGCTGCCCCACAGGGCTGCAACAAGGCCACCCAACACAGTGGTGCTCTCCCAAAAATCCCCCTGTCCCAGCTGGCTACCAGCTCCCTGGCACTGCCTCGTCCCCACCTAAACCAAAGCAGGCACAGGGGCCTCTCAGGGCCATCCCAGGATGAATTTACTCCTTCCACAGGGGACCTGCTTGGTGGAAGACCATCACCAGTGCCACTGCCACAGTGCATGGGGCAGAAGGGCCACCAACATCCCCAGTGCCACCCCATACCTGGAGCCCCAGCTCCAATGCCACGTTGAGCAGCGTCGTGTCCGAGTTGCTATCGGCCGGCGTGGCAATCTTGAATGCATCCTGGGCCAGCTTGAAGATCAAGGAGGACGAGTGGATGTTCTTCTGGATGGCTTCCAACACCGTGCGTAGGCGCAGCATGTCCCCTGGGTGCAGGCAAGAACGGTCAGATGGCTTGGCCTCCCCCCACCTTGTCTCAAGCCCCATGTCCTGCCTGAACTGGGTGGTAAATAGCATGGTCAGCCCCTCTGGACACACACATGGAGGGAAGCACAGGGATGCTGGATCAGGCCCTGAAGTCCAACAGCAAAATGGGGCATCCTCCACAGGAGATGATACATCCTACGGCACCCATCCTTGCTCATGATCATCCTCTCACAGAGAGGAAAAACAACCCTGAGTGATCCCAGACACGTTCTGGAGCATTAGCAGACACCGCCAGGCACCTGGATGTTCTACCCTGGGCTCAAGTTTGACAGCTGTAAAGCAGACTCTTCCCAACAAAGGAGGGGTTTGGGGAAATGCCCAGTGCTGAATGGCTGCAGAAAGGTCAGTCTTCATTTAGAGCATTAAAAAGAAGAAAAGCTGTTTGCTGCATGCATACTGTCTTGCCCACTAAGTCCCTTCTCTCTGCAAAGCTAGCAAAGGCTGGGCCAGGGTCACCCAGACTCCCTGCGCCTTGGTCCTGGATGTCCCAGGTTAGGCATGTAGGTGTCATGACCAAGACAGGCTGAGATACCTCTAAAGAAGGGGGTTCCAGGCACAACACCCAGTGATGCTGTGGGTCTCCTGCCACAGGCGGCCAAGGGTGCTAGAAGGATATGTGATAGCATTAGGAGATGGGGAAGCATCTTGGAAGAGGGACCCATCAAGGCATATTAACATCTATCTATCACAATCCTGCATCTGGCATGGGAAATCCTTCTGTAAGCCCCTGTGAGACACAGTGCACAGAGGGACCTTTGGTGTGGGTGCAGCCCAGAGATGCCAATGTGCCACATTAGGTCCCTCTGCTTTGTTCCAGATTCATTTTTCTACTCTCATAGCCATAAAATGGGCAGACGAACCTCACACGAAGAAAACCAAGTAACACACAGCAGTGTGAAAACCCTAGTGCTGCACCTGGGCACAGACTCGGGTGAGTAATAGCTAAAGATACTGCCTGCCGCTCACAGCAGCTGTTTGCACAGCCCCCAAAATCCAAGCCTCCCTAAAAGAGCTCGCAGGGGCACGGGCGAGAGGGGCTGCGAGGATGCAGGATCACACTGGGACATGCTGCAGTGGGGGAACACCTGGGGAAGGGGACAGTGGGAAAAACAGATGCAATCCAATGGCCCTACACTCCCAGAATAAAAACCTCGCCCCCATTAGGTTCTAGACAGGAGAAGAAACTAAAAGATAAGCCAGGTACCAGCTCTCCATCAGGGCACTGCAAGGCAGGGGCAGGACACCATCATCCCTGGAAAAGCAGCCAAGAGAAGGAGGGCTGGATGGAGAGAAGAGGCTGCTGAGGCAGTGAGGTTTGAGCTTTCTGACAGCTCATTTGCCTTCCACCTTGATGGGGAAGCAGCACCTTCCCCATCAGGCTGGCAGTACCGGGGGCTGGAGGGTGCTGCAGGCTGTGTGGGACAGCGGCAGGCAGTGGTAACCACTCGGCTCACCAACCCTCATGGGGCACAAGGTGCTCACCATCCTGGTGGGGTTGGTTTCTGGACAGAGGGACGTTCAATAAAAAGCCTGTGCCTGCCTTCATCACTGTGCCTGGGCAGGAACCGAAGAGGCCCAAGAGATCAGTGAGGAGGTGTTTTACAAGCTCCCCGTGCCTGGGACCAAGGTGTCCCACACAGCACAGCTGTCCCCAACTCCAGCCCTGCTGAAAGCCACACGTGATTTGGTGCACAGGGAGGTCTTCTCCCTCCTACAGCTTGTGCTAGAACACTACCACAGGGCAGGAGGATATAAAGCAGAGGTAAAAGGAAAAGCAGCTTCAACCTACAAGATGGCATGAACTCATGACACGTCTGGCAGGCCTAGCTGACCTGGCAGCTGACCATGCTGCAGGGCAGGTATGGTCCAGCATCACTCAGGGGCACTGCCCAGGATCTGCAGCACTGTGCTTGGCATCCTGAGCCTTCTGGTAACCTCCTGTCCTGCCCTGCCAGACCACGAGCCTTGAGGCCCTTTGGGACAAGAGCCATGGAGATCCTGGACTCTGGTAGGCTGCTGCAAGGCTGGCTCACCATGCCCTGCCCACGGTAGGCTGCCATTGGGGCATCCAGCTGGTCTCTGCCAGTGCTCGAGGGAGCAGAAGTAGGAGCTCCCCCTTTTCTCCAGGAAAATCCCTTCGATGCTCTTGTGTGGCATTGTCCCATCACCCCTGTCACAGAGCTACCCCCTCACCAACCTTTGGCTGCCGTGAGCATGGTGGAGGCCAGCTCGCACTGCTGCGACTCCAGGTGCCCCAGGGTGAACCAGCGCGGGTACCTGCTGGGGACCACCGAGACCAGGTGGTGGGGGTGAGTCACATCGCCGGATGGTGCTGTGGTCTCCAGGACGGGCAACCTGAAGGGCAAACGGGAGGAGGCAACATCAGACCCCAGTCCAGCCCTGGCTCTGCCCCCTCTCCCCCAGGCACTGGTAAGGCGAGGCAGGGGCTGCCTGCAGGCAGCTGCCCGTAGTGCCGCCTTTGAAAGCATCCTGCTGCCGTGCACGTGTGAGAGCTCCCAAGGCTGCGTGCTCAACACATGGGCACGGGGATCAATCTGAGACCAACTTGAAAGGAGGAGAATGATCTGTGAAGTGATTTATAAACTTGTAAGAAAAAGCACAAGCCTCGGAGAAAAAAAAGGGGAAAAAAAAAAAAGGCTGGAGGGGGGCCACGCAAAACCCCTCCTCCCTCCCCGCTCCTTTCATGTCAAAGCGCCCGGCAGAACTCCTGGCTTTATCATCTGGTTCTTCTTAAAACGCCTGGTTGTGATCAGAAGCAGCAGCACATTTCCCCAGGGCCTCTGCAGACGGTTTGGGTTACCTGCTTTTGTGGGGATATCTAAAAGCCTGGAAAGCCTGGGGGAGAAGAAAGCCTAAGAAAAGGGAGCAGGAGTCTCACGTCACCAGCCATGGTGCCAAAATCATGTTGGTTCTTAAACGCCTGAATTGGGGCTTGTGTCACTAACTCGATGGCCAGCTGAGGCGTGTAGGAGGGAAATTGTTCCCCTGGACACAGAAAGCATCCAACTGTCTCTGCTTTCCTCGGTCGCAAGCTTGGGCAGCAGAAGCCCAACTTCACCAACCCAGGTCAGAGACACCCCGACACAGGAGGTCCCAGCTGGGAGCAGGGGACGGGCACTAACAGGTGGCATGGGAGCAACGTGCACTCCCAGGGCACTCAGTCCCATTCCTGCTCGGCAGCCGGAGGTCGTAGGTCTGGCAGGGCATGGTGTCCCCATGCACTGCAGAGACCCCCCTGGCTGCTCTTTCGGGTCTGGCTGTCCCCCTGAGCAGCTCTTGCTGGGACAAGGGGATTCCAAAATTTCCCTTGGCATTGGGAAGAGATGGCCCATTTCACCGAGGAAATGCCACAAGAAAGATAATGTCAGAGGGAGAGGTCCTCTGGGATTAACAATCCTTCAAGCATTGACTCATTTGGGAAATTCCAGCCTTTTCAAGACCCATCCAGCCCCTGCCAAAAAAAGGCAGTACACGGGCTGAGGCGTGTCATGCACCCGGGAGGGAGATGGGGCAGCTCTCAGCATCATCCCTGTCCCCAGTCCCACAGACGGAGCTGGGCTTTAATGGAGGAAAGAGTGCGACGGTGCTCTCTGCCTGGTTCTGTGACATCCCGGGAGCCTGGGGCAAATCATCTGCCCATCTGTGCCGGGATAACAGCCCTTCCTGTAGGGTGCCTGAGGCCTGGCAGACAGAAGGCAGATGACAGCACCATGCCTGCCCGAGACCAGCTCCGGCAGAGGATGCCTGTCACCAGGACAGGAACGTGGCGGTCCAGCCTGGAGCAAGGGGCTGGGAACAGGACTGGACAAGCAGACATTATCATACCCGTGCAAATCTCTACGGATGAGGCTTGAAAAGCAGGAATTGCCCAAACAAAGAGCAGGAGTCTCTTTGCACTGCTGCTTGGAGCCCGGGAAAGCCCTACATGCTGCACAGGATGATCCTACGGGTGGCAAGCTCCAAGCCTGCCTCCACTCCCATCCCTGCTCTAGGGTTGCAAAGCATCCTGGCTTCCTGGCGGAGCAGAGGGGGGAGGCGAAACAGGGGGCAGAAACAGAATAAAACATGCACCAACCTCATGGCCCGCAAAGCCAGCTTGTATGCCAGATCTGCATCGTGGGGCAGCAGGGCAGAGAACAGGTATTTGGCAAAGGTGTGCATGGGGACACTCTCACGGTGGATGACTTCTCCCAAGCCGCTGAAGGGACCACCTAGGCAGAAGCAGAGCCCATCAGCCATAATTAGCACAGCAGGATCTGTGGTTGGGGTTTGCACCACCTCAAAGCTTTGAGGATCTGCTCAGCAGCGCCCTGGTGCAATACTCAAGTTGGACCCAGAGCAAAGGGCTGCCTTTTCTTTTTCTAAAAACCCTTTCAGATCAAAATCCCTCAGAAACCGAGGCCACGCTTCTCTGTAACACCTATGAAGTGGTCTCGCTCCAGGGATGTCAGCAAACCTTTGCTTTGCCAGATGATGGGGCAGAGCTGCCACCCTACAGACTCAGCATCATACCCACAGACAAAGAAGCCAGGGTGGGGTCAGCCAGGCATAAACCTTGGAAAGGGCACCCTGGAGATGTTGCTAGAATTCAGTTAAGACACAGGAGTCAGCTAGATGGACCAAACCCCCACCTTCCAGCAGCAAGATGCACTGCTTCCGCAGGGTCTGCACCAGCACCGGGTCCAGCTCCAGGTCCTGCAGCCGGGCAATGATTTGCTCCTCATTGCGGCACACCTTGTCCTGGGCATAGAGACCTTCAGGCATCACTCTCTGCTGACCCATCCCCATCAGGGCCACCTCTAAGGCCAGGGACAGGTAGGACTCGCCACTGTCTTGGCTGCCGGTCGCCACGGGCACATGTTGATACACTGGGGGTTTGGAGTCCCCGGCGTCTGGAAGAAGGGGAGAGATGCAGCAAGGTTAGAAGAGCCTTCCTAAATGGCAGAACCACAGCAGAGAGAAAAACTTCTCAACTTCAAGCGCAAGACGCATGCTCCACTTGCTACCTGCCTTCAGTCACTCAGAGATGATGGATAAAAAGTTCCCTACAAGGCGATAAGGGCTTCGCCCTCCTTCCTGCTCTCACTAGGAGATGCAGGTGACCCGAGACCTGTGCAACAGGGTTCATGACTGACACCAGAGCCTTCACATGGGCCAGCACATCTTCACCCAGCTCTGCTAAGCCACTCTCCTGCTCTCCTCTGCCTGCGAACCCTGCAGGCTGGGAAAACTCAGGGCACTAACTCCCCCTCTCCGCACTGTGGCTCTGCCCTGGCTGCGCCTGCAAAGGCAGGGAGAGGGGAGATTTGGCGACCAGGAGTCCCAAGCCTCAGACCTGCACCCCAGATCTGCCCAGTGCGCTTGGTTCAGCTACAGCCACTGGGAAGGGAGCCAGAAGGAGCACTTGGTACCTGAAATTTCAAGGCAATTCTCCTCTTCTAATCTACAAGCTTCGGTCAGAGTGAGAAAGAGGCAGCCGATAGGGTTCAGAGGGTGGCCTACCCAGCCCTCCAAGTTGGTGATGGTTGTTGCTCCTCGCTGCAGCAGCTCTGCACAAAACGGAACAGAAAGACATTAAAAGTGAGGAATTTAAAGGACAGGTTCTGCACCCAGAGACCAAAGGCTTTTTCTTACCCCATGGGCCTGGGACATGGAGACCTCCAGGGCCAAGCCGGGCATGGTAGCTTGTGAGGGCAAGGAGTAGCTCAGAGCAGGCCACCCCACAGGCTGCCACAGACATCAGAGTGAGCAGGCACCCAACAAAAAAAGGTGTCCCTAAGGTCACATAAGATGCAGCGCTTCATTCTCTGTTCCAGGAGGACACAAGAGGCTGCCGAGTCCCAAAATGGGGGTCTATAAAGTCAGACTTGCAGCTTATGGACTCATTTTCAATGGTAGCCTGAATGTTTTGGAAACGGAAGCAGAAATCTCCCTGGAGATGACAAAGACTTCCAGCGAGTCTTAAAAACTCCATCTTTTGATGATTTCAAGCTGGCTGAGCTCACAAGGCCCAGGAGTCACCGACCACCAGCAGCACTGCAGTAGCTGACCCCAGCTCTCTGCCAACCGCAATTGCAAAAGGAGGAACACTGGTCTGCAGAGAAGCAGCCCCTCTTTAATGCCGGCATCACCCACCATTGCCTGTGCAATCCTCACAGGCAACCAGACACAGCAACGGTGGGAACAAGAAGACCCCTACTCCAGCAGCCCCAGGAGAGCAGGTGGGCACCTCTCTGTCCTTAGCAGGTGGGCGCCAACACAGTTTGGCTCAAGCAACCAGATGCATCACTTTGTCTGATACGGTGCTGCCCACTGTCAACCTCTGCTGCTCTGGATGGGGCAGCACTACTCTCCGAGATGGAGGAGACTTTCTCAACCAGCTGGGACACCCCAGCTAGACCTCATGGGACGCATCTCCCATAGCTTTAGTCATACCTTTCTTCTGATGCTTATATATTTCCAGCTGCCTTTGCTGTTGCAGTCGCAGCGTGTTGATGATGGCAACAGTTAGCCGGAGAGCTTCTCTGGGATAGCCGTGGGAGCGTAGGGCATCCACTCGAGCGCAGGCCGTCGGGACATGTTCTGCAAGGCAAGGACAAATGCGGGGGCATGGCTGAGCCAGAGGAGCACAGAAATTCACAGGATGATACTGGTGGGGGGAGAGAATCTGGCAGCATCAGGCTTCAGGGCACTTTCTTCCACTGGTCTTCCCTATGCCCAAGCTAAACTCCTGCTCCCTGCCTTAAAGTCGTCCCTTTCTCCCTGGTCCTGGCAGGGAAGCCTACCAGGAATACTAACAGGACTCCTACCACGTTCAACCCACAGCAGCCACGTCAGTACCTAAATCCCCACCTCCACAAACCTTATCTAGTGGAGGCATTTCCAACATGCCATTGCTGCAATATGACAGCTCCAGCCACAGGCTGTTACAACCCTGCCACTCACTTCTCCTAAAATCTGCACAGCTTAGAGTGATTTATCATTGCTGTGCACACAAACACTTCTCAGGGTCTCCTCCAGCACCTCTCCCTGCTCTCATCACACTGTGATGAGAGTGAGCTGTGCATCCAGCACAGTGCTGGGGGCACTGGCAGATTTGGGGTGATGTTTTGAACTGTTTCCTTAACACTCCCATGGAGGAAGCTCTGCAGACACCCCACCTCTTCTGCAGCTCTCCTACCTGGTGTTTTATTACTAGGAGCAGTTGCATGAACCCCCCCTCAAAACTCACAGTTGCCTAGGAATTCATCTGCTCCTGCTGCTCATTGCTCACCTGAAATCACAAGCAACTGTGGAGAGGATTATGACTGAGTGAGAAATTAGCAGGAGCTGATGACATGACATGCTGCATAACAAGCAGCAAAAAATCCTATTTTCTTGCAAAATGTCCTACCAAGGGGGAAACAAAACAAAACAAAAAAAAAAGGCAAACACAGAAGATCTAAAATTATGGTAGAGGGATAATTTCTATTCCTGGAAGAGCTCAGAAAGCTTTGGAAATGCAGACAACCACCTCCACAAATGGGGTTTCCATTTTCCAAAGGTCACCCACAAGGAACACACAAGGAAGAGGTTTCAGAACAAACACATTTGTAAAGAGCTACTTATTGCTTCCTCTATTCATTTGTTAAATGGATGAAATATTCAGCTTCTTGCTGCATTCATCAGTGGAAGTTGCTGACAAATCACACTCCTCTCCCAGCATGGGCAGGGACACCTTCCACTAGACCAGATGTACCAGTAGCCTTCACTTGGGCCCTTTTTAACTTATCTCCTCGCCTTAACAGCAACTTAGTGCCTGATCCTCCTCAAACCATGTCTCTAGGTGACTGTAAATACTGTTTTCCCATTTGGCTGGGTGATGGCAGACCCCAGCACCTGGAGCAGATGACAGAGCAGTGGTAGGCTTTGACCTTTTCCAAGTCCATACATTCACCCCTTTGGGCTGTGGGGATGAGGGGTGGGGGGGCTTGCATCTCCCATTCTGGGGTCAGTCTGAGGACTGACAGCCACACTAGGCACCCCCAAGCCCTCCATCTCACCCACTCTCACCCCAGGACATGTAGCTGTCAAAGGTCTGCAGATCTGCCCAGGGTCTTGACTCTGCAGTAGGGAAGTTGTGTGGCTTGAGGTACATGAACTGAAGGTCTACAACACAGGAGGGTACTGGGCTTGACTGGTCCAGCATGCCTTAAGCTCATGCAAGGCTTAATTGTCCTATCTGCTAATTGCCTTTAAGGGAAGACTAAAGAAAGGGTGAGAGCAGGGAAGAAAATATCCAAAGGATACAGCTGCACTCCCCAGCCAACTTCCAAGGGACTTTAACTGCCCCCCTGTACTGAGAACAGTGAGAGTTTGCACTGGGGACAGTCAAACACACTGGTAGGAGGACAGAGGACATGACCAGCCTGGTCCAAGCTGCCCAAGGAGATCCCACACTGTAAAGATGCAAGGCTTGCTATAAGGACTGTGGCTGGGGTGTGGGAGGGCATCGAGTCCTTCTGCTTGCCCCATTCTTCAGGCTAAGGGGGTCAGGGAGGCACTTCCAATCTAGAATGTAGAAGCTTGCAAGGACCCAGGGCAACAAAGCTTCTTTGATGCCTTGGGTGGCTTTTCTCCACTAGCAACTACCCACCCAGGTCATGCAAGGGGCTGTCAGTTTGGGTGCTCACCTAACCACAGCGGCTGCCCCTGGGAGTTGAAGAGGAGACTCTCGCCCTCCCGCTGGTAGGAGGGAGACACGTAGAAGTCACTGCTTATGATGCGCTGCAGGTGGCTGTCCTGCCAGTGGAGGTCACAGCCCTCGATCGCCCGGGTGAACACGGTTCGTCTGGGCCTGGCCAGCGAGTCTGCAAAGAGAAAAACCATCAGTGCCTCAGTGGGGCAGGGGCAGCCCATTCCTGCCCCCAGACATGACTTCCCTGGGCAGAGCAATGTCTTTACGACGACAGCAAAGCCCCACCTGGTCCCATCCCAGCCCCTTCCAAGCTGAGCACAGGCGCTCTGGCTCCTGCGCCACGGCAGATTTCCTTTAGATACCTCTGCTGCCCATCCCGTCCCTGATGGAGATTGTCGTCTCCTTAGTCGGCATTGCCGAGTAACTTGCTGGAACAGCTGCCTTGGCCAGACAGGCAAGAAAAGAGGAAGGGGCTGCCCGTCCATTTGCCTTCTGACAATAATCCACTGTCACATACGAGGCTGACGCCTCGAAACGTGGCAGTGCATTCCCACCCCTGGGACACTCAGGACACAGCGTCACTGCCCCGCAAGCACCACGAGTTCTCCCCTTCCGCTCCAACCCAAAGCCCCAGCTTCGCTGAACCATGGCTGTTTAGATTCGCAGCACCTGAAGCCACAAAGGGAAGCACAGGAGCGTGCCTCATCTGCCTCCGGGCGATGGGGGGAACCATTGCCTTCCAGAAACCTCCTCCAGCTGGAAGGGCTGGAGAGGGCTGGAAGGGGGGAGGTGGCATCATCTGAAACCCCACTGCTGCTCTGCAGCAGACATCTGTGCTCCTCTTCAGAGCTTCTCTGTAACTTCACTGACATTTCTGAAGCTACCAAATGCCGTAGGAGCATTTCTCCCCATCCAGACAGATCAGACAAGTGGTTTGTCGGGAGGAAAAAGCCTGTCTGGAGCAATCCTGCTATCGCTCCAGCCATGCCAGGTGACGAGTCAAACACAGCCAGTGGGCTGCAAAACAGGAAGCCCCAAAGGGGATGCAACACTGAATGTTAGGTCCTGCAACCCACAAGACAAGTTAAATGCATTCAAGGGGGGGAAACAAAAGGCACTGCTCAAAGCTGATCCGGGAGGCTGGATAAACACGCTCTGGAAACGATGGCAACAAGCAATTAGCCCGAATGCTGCAGGCACCCTGAGGTGGAGAGATATTAAACAGGTGTTTGCACGTAGAGAACCAAGCCTGCTCACTTTACCAGGAGGGATTTTGGGAATCAGCTGTTCCCCTTCAGTAATAAAAGAGGCTGGCAACAATCTGCAGCAGTATTTGCATATGCACAAACATTAACCTCGGGACACCTCCAGGATCTGTACTGCTTTCAGTCCCCTGCTCCGAGAGGCAGGAGTGTGAGGACAAGGGGATGTCCCCAGCACGTGCTTTGGAAACTCCGCTAATATCTTTAAAAAGTGACCTGCTCAGCCCTGACAACCTGCCCCGAATGCCAGAGCAAATCCTCATCAGAGCTGGGAACACCAGGGGAGAGTCCCGGGCCTGGCACAGGACATGGACCAAGGCCAGGTTTAAATTAAGCCACTTGCTGAGGATGTGCACGAGGAGGCAGCCGGGGCGTGCAGTCCTGGCCATGGCTGGGGTGGGCTGGCAGGACAGCCACGCTCCCGAACCACTGCCAAGGGATTAATCCCACCCAGAAGAGGGAAGTTTCCTTCGCAGCACGGCTGTCGTCCCCCTCTCCTCTTCCTACTTTGGCCACACGGTAATACACCAAAGAGCAATTCCAGTACAGCAGACAAAGGCACGGTAAGAGCATTAACTTTCAATTAATGTCTAGTTCAGACAACAGGAAGCGGGAAAAGTGGTTAAATTTAAAGGGATCAAATGCTTTGTCAGGGGCTGAGAAAATATTTTAGCACAAAGGAATGACATCACTCTGTTTATGCTCCTCACATGAACTGTGTTTAACATTCCTCACTAATGACTTATCTATCACCTGAATCAAAGCCCCTAAGCAAGGCTCAAGGGCTGGGAAAGGGGCTCTGCACCATCTCCAACCCCTCACTCACATTACGGCCAGGGCTTCCAAGCTCAACTCCACTCTGATTCAAGCAGTGCCAGTTTTCTGTAAAAATCTATACCCAAACCTGCACAGACTGCAGGGCTCTAAACTCCCCCAAGGTCTAATTGCTTTAAAATGGCCTCTAATTTGATGCTTAAAATACAGGTGACTGCACCCAAGATGCAGCAAAAAGCCAAATATTTCCAAGTGTATCTAAACCCAGAGGCTGTAAAGAGACACGTTTTGTATTCCCACGACTCCCAGAGACATCACCAGCGTGTGAATTGATGTCTCTCAACTTCAGGGTGAGTTTTGACCCAGACACAACCCCTGTGGCCACCAGCTGGAATTCCACTGCCTGCCTGGACTCACCTTGGCTGTGACCGGAGCTCTGTGTAAGCGCATTGGTGATGTTGGGAAGCTCGTTACCGTAATTGCCATCTTCCAGGGGACAGACGTCCATCTCACCCCACTTGCGCAGCTGCCGGAGCCAGCAGGATTTCTCTTCCAGTTTGCAGTGCGGGTTTAACACCACGCACACCCACAGCGCCCCTAAACAAAGCCAAGAAATCAAGGAGGTGCCACCACCATACCCGCGGGGTAAAGCTCTTCCGCTGCCGCGCTCGTCATGAGAGCCTGCAAGGTTTCATCGGCGTTTGTAAACTCATTTCAGCATAATGCATGGACCCAGGAGGGGGATTTAGACAGCCTTTAAATAAAAGTAAAACTCCTCCGTAATGAAGCTAAATTATAATCTCATGAGATGGGGGACAGTGGGGAGGAGGGAAGGAGAGAGCTGCTGTGTATGAATTTGTGAGTGCTTCTGTCTGCCAGGACAAATCTAGTGTTTGAACTACACATCAAAGCATGCTTAAAAACACCCTGGCAAGCTGCAGAGCCTGTATATCTCCAAAGACTAACCTGATTTTGATCCTACCAACGTTCCAGGCACTTTAAAGCCCGCTACGAATGCTATTTCATCTGCCATTGTTCTTCAGGCCATTTGCATTCAACTATTTAAAAAGGAGATTTGGTGTATTTTCTTCCTTTTTTTTCCCTTTCTTTTTAATCCCCAGTAGCCCCCAGCCTGCAGAGGAACCAGCAGAGGAACCTGGAGCTTAGCTTGATGTCTTACAGGCAAGAGCCCTCTGAGGTGTGAGCCCTCCGGATCTCACAAGCAGAGGTGCCCATCAGTAGGATGCCCACACTGACACCCTCCAGGACAACCATGGGACCTCACAGGCCTGGCAATGCTGTCTGCTGCGTGAGAAGCAAAACCAGGCCCGAGGACACCTGTAGTCACTAAGATCCAATTCATCCTTTTATAAGACAGGACTGATGCTGGTGCTGCTAACCAAGCCCTACCGCCTCTCCCGGGTCACCCACTGCTCTGAAAAGGGCTGCAGCAACCCAAAGAAGAGCAAAACTGTGGATTCTCCTTTAGCTAATTGCATTTCTGCCCAAATTTCCCTGCAAGGCTGCCAGGATACAGCATGTTCCCTCCCTTGTGCCATGTCCCCTCCCTTATGCCTGCCCTGCGGGGTGGGATGGCTGTGTGCTGGCATAGCTGTAGCGTGCAGTGTCTCCTGGGACCCCTCTGGGCTGAGCAGCCCGTGTCGCTCCTCTCTCTATCCGTGTCGGATCCTGCCACGCACGCAGGACAGCTCACCCCCTGCAGAAACACCCTCCCTTGCCTCTCCTCCATGGCCCCAGCGGAGACCCGGAGCACCTTCCTTCTCCCTGCCCAGGCAGCTGCTCTCCCTCACCTCTCTGTCACTCCCAGAGCTAAAGTTCCCATCCCCACATGACAGCCAGTGGCACGACAACATCACCCAACACAGCTCCGCTGCGTGGTGAGGGGATTCCTCCAGGCACTCAAACCACCTCCCTTGACGCTGTGCGGCAGCTCCCCAGCTGCACAGCCCCGCCGTCGAGCCAAACAGCCCCGAGCCAGGCTGCGAGTCCGACACAGGCAGCTGGAGCAGCCCGTCCCTTTTCCAGGCAGTGCGATGCAAAACCAGGCTGAGCAGCGATGGCCTGGCTCCAGCTCCACTTCAGTGTCTCCCTGCTCCTCTGGGTTATAGCTGAGCTTTGGTGGTGGTTTTGGGGTGCATCTCCCAGCACCCGTCTGCTGCCCGTTGGGACTTGTGGACATGCTCGGTTCAAATCATTAATAAGCTGTGAAGGTTGTGCACGTCTGGCTCCTCGGAGCGGCTTGGCTCAGCAGGAGAGACGTCAGGGTGTCACAACGCAGACGGTGGCAGCAGCATCGCATCCAGGAGCAGGCAGGGGAAAAGCAACTGCAGGCGCTGAAGATCAGCAAATATTCAAAGCAGCCCCCGCGTGGTCCAGCTCCATCCACGTCTCAGCTCCACTTCTCCCAGAAAACCCCACCAAATACTCACTCCTTTCGGATGAACAGGGGGGAAAAAGACTTTTGACCTGCAACATTAGCAATTAATGTATGTGCACGAGGAGAGCTACCTCCTTAGGGGCGTTCGGGACCCACCCCTCCCAGAGTAGGTCTGTCACTTGCTTCCAGGCTCCTGCAGGCTCCACAGGGGCTGCACGGACACAGTGTCTTTGAAAAAAATCAGGTCTCAGCTCCAGAAAACGAGTCTTCCTTAAGGCTCTAGTTATTCCCCTCAGTTGAGAGATGGATGCCTGCCCGCTGCCACCCCGCAGGGATAAAACTCCTCACATTCTCAGGAAGGCGTGAGCTAAAGCCTGTGCTCGGCTCCTGGTGCTGGGCATCCTGGGGGTTCCCACTGGTTTCCAGCATCCCCTTCCTACCAGTGCTCCCGCCTGCTGTCACTGCCCCTCTTCACCTTCTCCCAGGCTGCTTGTGCAAAAATCAGGCCCCAGCAATTTCGGCTCCCACCTCTGAGGGTGAGCAGAGCAGCTCAGCTGACAGGCGGTAACCAAGCTCGGTGCCCCGGCTCTGCCTCCCCCAGGAATGGGATGCACCCGCTGGATTTTTGGCTCACAGAGCTTGGCTAAGATGCGACCTTTGGAAGCCTCATGACTTCACAGCCTATTTTCAGGACCCCTCCGAGGCATCCTTTGCCTGCAAAAATGCTGTGCCCCTGGGCTCTGCTGTAGACGGGAAGATGTGGTAGGGAGGTGGGGACAAGGAGGGAAGAGGGGTTCACATCTCTCAGCTGCAATAGTTATCTGGGAGATGGAAAAGAGGGGTTTTCTGAGCCCTATGGTCAAGGGACATCAGCTGACAGCACAAGTGACTCCTGTCCTAAGCCGAAACGCCATGCCGCGTCAGACTCCATGTCTGTTCACATGCTGCAGAAACCTTCATCTGAACTTTCTGATAGCAGGAGGTTAAGCGGGGAACAAAGCAGCAGATCACGATTAAGCTAAGCCTCTAAACAAAAACGCTTTTTGATGACGGGGCTGGGTGCAGGGATGGTGGGGGTTGGAGCCTTCCCAGCCCAGCGGTCCCGGCTGCTGGCCCCGGAGAGGACAGGCGCTCCGATCCCGCGCCCAAGTTTCATAACCATCAAAGAAATTCTCCCGTTTCCCACAGGGTCGCTCCCCAGCTTAATCTGCTGAAATTCCCCACTGTAAACAACTGGCCGAGATAAATAAACCCGTCTCCAGGCAGATTAAGGTCAGGCTGCACTTCAGCTGGTTTTTTGTCTATTTTTTGTAATTAGGCTTTAATCGTAAGTACTAATGCGCCAGGGCAAATACTCCCACGCTGCAGAGCTCTCCATCCAGCAGGTCTTTCCTCTGGCTCCCCAGCAGACGGGGCAATAGATGTTCAGTTGGCAGAATGTGTGCAAGCAAACGATGCCCTTTATATATATTTATTTTTCTTTAAACTCTGAAATCCTGCAAAATCCTTTACATTTTCCCCAGCATAAATCCACAATCTTCTTTAGGGCTGATCTTCTTCCAATCCCACGCAAGTCTGTGCTGCAGTCTTTGCTAAAATCGATGATTAATTATTAAACACGTGCCCAAAATAATTTCCAGGAGGCCCATTTTTCTCTTCCACGTGGCAAGAGAACACGGTCTGTGCCGGGGCTTCCCATGGCAGCTGGCAACAGGCCCCTCATCCCTCCCTTTGGCAGCAGTGGCAATGCCAGGCAGCTTTGGCATCCGCAGACCGCAGGTGGCTGGACAACGTGCCTTCACTGCCCCATGTGCCCCAGCTACTGCTACCCACCCACTGATAGTTTGGGACATCTCTCCACGTTGCTCGTGTTTGTTACCAGCGAACAGCACCAACTCACTGCAGCTCTGCTCCCTCCATTCCCAGACCCTTCCTTCAGAGGGATGCTCTGTTCCTACAGCAAATGCCGTCCGGGTCCAAATCCAAAAAGCTTCTGTAAAATGAGGGGAATAATCCCTGCTTTGAGTATAGTCCATACCCATCCTGCCCTGGAGCCGCTTCTTGGACCATCACCACAGGGACAAGCCCCTGCTGAGGACACAGCAGGGGCTTCTCTTCAGCATAAAGATGCCCAAATCCCTCCCGTGTGACGTGCTGCCAGGCGAGCCGCTCGCTCTGACGTGTGTTGGCTTGCACCACGCTTCACCTGCTGTCACGCTGATCCAGCCTTGGTAGGGCCCTGACGTTTCCCAGCCACCTTGCCATCTGCTGATGGGGACGTGCTGTCTCCTCCTCCCACTCTGCCAACCAAAACTACGCGCTCCAACCGCGTCCTTGCGTGGTTACGCCAGGATTGAAACCCAACCACTCCCGCCTCATGCGTGCGGGAAGGGAGGGAGGGCACTCAGCTTGGAGGGCGGGTTTGAAATCTGGCCAAATAATCTGTAATTCTGGGCAAATTGCTTCCTGTGTCCAGGCCTGCCCAGACACCCATCCATCCACGTTTTATCAATATGTTTGCTTTCCTCCATGCAGAAATACTGGCTTGGTGGATTTGGCCACCTTTCCAGGATCCTTGCATATCCAACCATCTAGCTGCAGCATCCCGAAATCCTGGAAATATCTTCTTGGCAAGCAAACACAGATGAGCTCTCCAGAGCCAGTGTGGTTATTTCCATCCATGGAACCGCACACAGAAGTGAGACGTCCCAATCCCTGCCCGTCTCTCGTCTGCACTATTTGGCCCTGGCTCTCCAATCCCATGGCTACGTTTGCGTTTGTTGGGCACTTGGTAGGAGGGTCTGTGCTCCCAGCTGCAGCTTCAGGTGCTCCAAACCCTGGACCACCCTTCCTCCAGCTGTGTGACATCCCTTTAGTCCCAACCCATGAGCTCTTGCCCTTACACAGCATCTCCCACCGGCCGGCTGCAGAGGAGCTCCAACTCACTCATCACTAAACTATGGCAAAAGTCAAACTGTTCACCCAAGGTCCTGGATGTGTCCAGGAGAGCCCAGAACTCCTCCGTTAACTCCGCCACACAACCAACCTCCCTGGGCCCAGGTCATCTAAATGTTTTATTCTAATGATATTACGGTGTCAGCCAGCTGAGCCGGTGTCTAAGGTGCTTAGTTAGAATTACCCAGAACTGCATTTCCCTTAAAGCCAGGCTCTGCGCTGGCCATCCTGTGCCCTCTCACCCTGGAAACGTGCACCAGCGCAGACAGAAATCTGTTAGATGGGACGAGACTTGAGAACCTGTCTTAGCCCCTCTGGATCATTGTTCTTCCAGAAACAGCACTTCCACATCCAGGCTACATCCAGTCCCTGGGGCTCACCAGCTCCTGTGTTCTCCCTTCAGGGCAGCACACCAAACACCAGACTGCTCCAAGTATGGGACAAGACACCGTCCGCACACTTGTCATCCTTAACTCCTTTGCAGGAGAGGGGCTGCTTTAAGGTGTTGAACTGTGCTGTTGCGGCCTGATCCAGCTGTCCCAGCAGAATTTCCCCAGCGGGGGACAGAGCAAGCTCCTGGCATCTCTCAGGGCCTCTGCTCCCAAAAAAGAGCCCAAAAAGCCTCTGAGACGATGTCTACTGGCCCAGCAGCCCAGGCAACCCTGCTGCTTCTCTCTGCAAGGTGTTGACTCTTACCCAGCTCATCCCAGAGCTGCCGGCACTTCTCTGTTATGCCCGTTCCCTGCTGCCTCCAGAGGGAGAGCCGAGGATCGGCCATGAACTGCTCCGTTATCAATGTCAGCATCCTGGCCCCATTGGAGTCCCTCATGCGCAGCATCTCCCGAACCTGGAAAGTACAGAGAGATGATCTTTGGTGAGACAAACCATGGCCCCCTGGAGGTGTTTAAGACATCGCCACCCGGCTGACAACCCTCAGCTCCCTCAGTCTGGGGGTCCAGACTGTAAATATACACGTATATATGCACATAATGTATAGTTATACATTATAACACATGCAATGGCTAGGACCAGGCTGGTTGGAGTCCAGCTGAGTAACAGCCATAGCGTAGGCTGTGTAGAGGACCAAGCAACCAAGAACATGAAAACAAGGTCCTTCTGCAAAGAAAGAGAAGAGACCGTAGGTTAATGCCACCTCTCCATGACCTCGGTAGGCTCTGCAAGGTTGGTCTTCCCTCCACCGTGCTGATGGGGACATGGGGCAAAACCCTCCCTTGCACAGGGACCGTGGCAAGCCCATTGTGTGGGAGGAAGAGACGTGCCAGGAGAGCGGGTGAGACAACCCAGGCCTGACCCAGAGCCTGGATTACAACCGCCTGCTCCGCAACCAGGCGAGAAGGCACTGGAGCAGAGATTCCCAGCTGTGACGGGCACCATGCCAGGGCAGCCGGCGAGCTGCCGGCTACGTGACACGCCAAGCGGAGAGGGGAGAGAGCAGCCGGCTCCTCCTCACCTTGGCAAACATGGAGTTGAGCTGCTTCCCCGAGCCGTAGTACCCTCCCTGAGATAGGAACAGCTTCACCTGCTCTCGGACCTGTTCCTCATCCAAGTGCCAGCAGTTCTCGTCATCAATGCTGGCCCCAGCAGTGGGGTCAGGAGCACCTGGGGGAGATGGGAAGGGAGGAGAAAAGAGACAACCGTGTTTATAGCAGCAGGGTCAGCAGTCCCACCATCAAGAAGTGGACCTACCGCTATTTTATATGGACCTACCTCTGCTTTACCAGCTCAGGTGAAACAAAACCAAGCAGGTTCCCAAGCAGTGAGCCCCAGCTGGCAGCATCGTGCTCTCCTTCCATGTGGCAGCAGCCGTCAGGAGGGATGCCAACCACAAGGCTGATCCCTAGCTAGCCCCTCTCCCTCTGTGACCCACGTGAAGTGAGGCTGAGGCAGAGCAGGGACCTGCCATCCCTTAAAAGCCCGGCAGCGCAGCTGCAGAGCCCAGAGTGCTCCCCTGCTCCAGGGATCGCCCGGCGTGCTCCTCCTGCTCTACATCACCTCTGTCTTTAAGCATCAGTAAAGCTCCAATTCCTGCAAGCGCTTCCCCACATCAGGAACAGTCTAACAAAAGTACCGCTGTATGGGGGCTCCAGAGTCCTGCCCCTCGTTTGCTTTAGGACAGAGGACAAGTCCCTGTGCATCCATGTACCTGCCTGGAAGAGCCCCTCCACCGGAAAGAACAAGGATCAATAATCCTTCAAAGAGCAAACCGTGACTAGCACAGGGCCTTTGACAGGCACACACGTGTGTTCAGAGGCTGTACTTCATCTTCCGGAGTACAAAAAAAGAAAACCCACAAGCGCTTTAAAACAACAGCTTGGATCCACCTCCCTTTGCCATGCCCCATTCAGTTCCCATTTTTCCCCCTCGAGTGCTGCCCTACCTCCCAGCAATGCCCTGGCTTCCCAGGCTCACGGGGCAGGCAGCAGCACAGCTCCAGCGAGCAGCCAGGAGCATGGAAGAGAACAGAAAGTCAGCTTTTCGGCTCCCTGCTTTGAGTCCTGCTGTGCAGAAACTCCTCAGGGAAAATCAGTGCCAAGGAGGGACCAGCGTGGCTAGAGTATGCTCTGCTCAACTTGAGCCTGCTTCTTCCATCTCACCTCCTTCTCAAGTGAGGAAGGGGGTCAACGTGGGAAAAGCGAGGCGCAGCATGGACAGCCAAGGGATGCTGTAGTTGACAAGTTCCCAATTAAATCTTAATGATGTCTTCCCTACTTGACTGGGATCTGCTTGGGGAGCAGACATCGCTTTCATGCAGAGACAGCTCGGGATGCTACGGACACCCCAGCCCTGCGTGTTTGCTGAACCAGGAGCTCAAATGCAATTCATGAAAATCAAGCTCCGGGATGCCTGCTCAGCAGAGCAACTGTCTCTTTCTTGGCTTGTAAGCGAGAGGACATCAACCCGAGCGGTTTTGCTCCTCCAGCAAAGGCTGAGAATGCTCCCGACTCGATAAGATAGAGCTATTTGTATTTAATGTCCTTTACAAAATTCCTTTAATTTCTACTAACAGTCGCTGTTCGAGAGCTGTTCCAGCAAGCTCCAGGCGCAGCCTGCACCATGCTGAAGGGAGAGGAAGATGCTGTTCCCTCTGCAGAATAATTTACAGCCGACACAATCACGTAATTGGGATGGGAGCTGAAGCAGCAGAAAGGAAATCACAACCCCTAGACGAGCATGAGGGCTTTTGCCTACAGCCCCACTGCTCCTGCTCCCGCACTGCCAGTGGCCAAGCCCTGTTGTAAGCCATGAGGGACCACCACACCAGGGACCATCCATCCTGGCCATCATAGGTCTCAGCTTTCCCGTGCCTTTTCCTTCCCTCCCCCAACCCGGTCCTTATCTCACAGATAAAGAGCAGACAAGCCGGCGATTATCCCGTATCAGGAACCGATGACTAATCTGTCTACCACAAGCGTTTATCAGGCCCCATCACTGAGGTATCCCAGACGCTTGCTCACACTCCTAATATCCTCCTTGCCACCATCCCGCCCAGCCAGTCCCAGCTGCGGCTATCCAGACCAGCCAGGTCATCTCAGCTGTTTCTACAGGGTCACCTGGCTGCATCTAGAGGGACCAGGAGGGCAGGGATGCCTGGAGTGACCCATCCCACCTAAGATCAGCCCATCCTTGGTCCCTCACTAAGGCTGCCGTGACGGATAAAGGTGAAGGAGTCAGCAAGATGCAAAAAGTGGCTGCATTTTTGTGGGGTTCCCGGGGCTACCCTCAGCACTGGCTGCTCACACGTAGCATTAGCGACGGAAAGCCCAAACGGCGAGGAAAGCAGCGTGCAGCTAAATAAAACCTCCTCCTCCCACGCAACACATTGAGCACTTCGCACGTTGGGGTTCGGGCCGTAGCCAAATTAGTAACGCACCTCCTGCGCCTCCAAATAAAACCCAAATTTGCTTGTAAATGTATTTTTCTCTCCTATAAAAGATTCAGAGAGAGGGTTGTAATAGCAGATTCCCACATGTGCAACGCAACCCGGCAGATAACGGGCTGCCCAATTATGCCGGGGAGCTGGATAAACATTTAAGAGCAAACAACGGGATTTGTGCTGGGTTTAAATATTAATGGCAGGATTTGTCCACTCCCCCTTGCCAACGTTCACACCGTGGGGGCTTCGGCAGCGGCATGCCGTGACGCAGCTGATGAGTGATTCCATGTCTCGGCTCCAAAGGAGCAGGGAACGGCATGTAAAACAGCCTGGTGCCTGCGTAACACGTTTCTCATATAGCAGCATTCCTGCTCCAAAGAGCCCTGTTTCAGATGTGCTGGATCTTGGTCCTGCTGGATTCAAATTTAAGGAAACACCACCACACATCTTGAGTGGAAAGAGGGTTTCACCAGCCCATTTACACTGGCTGTAGAAACAGAGATAAAAATGCAATCCATTAAATGAGACGCAGGGCTCGGGTTTTAACTATTTGACAGCCAACTGAGACTTCTCCAGGCAGACACAAAGACTGAGAAATAAGGACTGGAAAAATCTACAAATTAGAAAACAGAGCAAAGCCAAGCACAGAAAATTCAACGCCTTGCTCAGAAATTAGCTGCCCAAAATGAAGAAAACGAAAGGCATTCCAGGACTGGAAAGCAGCAGGTTTCCAGGACTGAGGAGGTGGTGGGACCTCATGGGTCATGCCAAGGCATCGGCGCACCCCAAAGTCAAGCTCCTGAACCCAAGAAAGGGAGATAAATCAACCAGGCAGTGTGGGAAGCACTTCCACAGCATCTCACCTGGAGCAGGAGTGTCAACACAAAGAAAAAAATATTGTTTTTAATCAGTGTCTTGAGATGAAAAAAATGATGGTAAAAGCAACCCAAGGATGCAGGTGGCCACCCTGGCATCTCCCTTATGGGCATCTCAGCCAGTTGCTCCCAGTACCTGCTGGTGGCTCAGGGTCTGGCCATGCTGGCCGCAGGGTCAGCAGTGCCGAGGAGGGCTCTGCCAGCCAGCCGAGCAACAGCCGCCTGGAGCAGGGCTGGCCATCGTGGCAGCAGTTCACAAGGGCCATCTCATGACTGCATGTGGTGGCATGGCTGAACGCCTCCAGGCTGCCTCTCCAGCATCCAGAGAGAAAACAGACGTGAAGGAACAGCTCAGGGCAGGGGGAGGGAGGACACGGACACATAAACAAACAGCAGAAAACCTCGGAGAGAAAATAACCAGGCACCAGAAAGGAAATGAACTCTATCGAGGGATTAAAAATAGCAGCAAAGTGAGGAGCAAAAGCTCCGCCATGGCTCCCGGTTTGTTTTCAAGGGGAGGCAGGTTGGATGAAGCCTGAAGATTCACACCCATCTGACAGCAATGGAGCAAGCAAAGCCACACCAGCTCCCAGCACGATGGCTGGGAGCATTCTGGTTCAGCTCATACCAGCATCAGGTCCAGTCATCTTTGGAAGCCCCTTGTCAAAGGACCTCACCCATGCTCTGGGGCCACTCGTCAACCCCATCAGTTCTGCGAGACAAGGGGGAAGAGTCACCAGCAGAGCCTTTCTCTTCAGCACTCAGGTGTGTTATTTTCCCTTAAATTCACATAAGCTCAGCAACCAGGAACACGAATCCCCTGGAGACCTGACCTTCTCCTCCTCCCCAGCGGGAAGGCAGAATTTCAAATAGATTCACCGGTGCTGCCCTCCAGATGCTGTCATGGCATGACCTCAAACTTAAAGACCGCCCAAGGACTCCTCAAACATTAGCCCTGGCACAGTGTGACAGGACAAGCCGGCAGGGACTTCCCACATGGCTGACCTGGCAGCTGACTTGCTGTGCACAAGGAGCAAGTCAGGCCAATGGGTGAAGGACAGTATTAGCCCAGGAGTTGAAGGATGGGCTCAAGGTGGCCAAGAATACATCTGGGACAAAGGTGAGAAGATGAGACAGAGGGCCCCTTATGGCTTTTGCATGAGCAGATCTGGTTTCCCCAGGCCAGAGCAGGGAAAGGGACCGTTCCCACCAAGAATTTTCAGAACATCCTCTCCTCTAACAAAGCTCCTGAGACCCTGCAGGACCACAGAGGCCCCTTGGTGATTCACACTGACTCTCTGCTGGCTTGTCCTTGGAGAGAGCTGCTGCTGCACTGTGAGACAGTGGAGGTTTTGTGGCTTTTCCGCGTTCTGGCCGAGAAGACCATCTCAAGGCTTTCGATTGCATCAGCTGAGTGTCACAGACACTGTATCACCCATTGGCATTTGCGTGGGGCAGACAGACCGCTCTGACCACATCTCCTGGGCTGCGGCCAGCAGCTCTCCCTACCATGTCCGAGCACCACTCAAGTAGGCTGTTACCAAGCTGCAAACACCAGGCCTGCCAAAACCTCCTGCTCCTCACCCATGGAAGGGGGAGACTTCACTGACGATGCACGAAGGATACCTCTAAGCCCCAAATCTTCTAGGCCCGCAGGCACTCTCACTCTTCAGAGCTGTCTCTCCTGTCTTTAAGCTTTTCAATTAAAGATTTTAATGACCACCATCTCTGTCCTTGCAGTGGTCTCCACCAGCCTCCACACCTTCCTTGGCCACAGACTGCTTTTGCCCTCAGGAAGAATCCAACGTTTACCTCCAAAACCCAGACATCCCAATGAGGCTCTGAGACAACAGCTTTCCTCCTGGACACCCCACACGGATGTCTTCCTCTTAAAATATATTCAAATAATTTCCTGCAAGCATGAACCAAAACACAAGGGGAGATGAATGTCACCTCCCGAGTCTGCTGGGTGACTTGGACCCTGGGCACTCAGCCCTGCTGGGTGTTGGATCCACACTGTTAAGAGCGAGAAACCCAGCACTGCTGCTGGGACTCATTGGTTCCTCCTCCTCCATATTGCTTGCTTTTGCCCCTGAAATCTTCCTCTCTGCCTACAGTTCCCATTTCAGCTCTTTTTCTCAGCCTTGCCCTCTCCAATACCTCCTGGCCCTCTCTGCAATAGCTTACCGCACCAAAGCAATCGCTCTCTGTTCCTCATTCACACCTCAGGAGGGCATGTTCTTCCCATGCTTCATGGTGGTAGAGCATGGATCCTCCCAATGGCAAAGCTGCATCTATCCCCACCACATCCCCCACCACAGCTGGTGGCCCTGAGCCACCTTCTCAGCTTGCATTTCCCCAAGTCAGGCTGGCCCTGCAGCAAACCAGTCCTGGGATGATGCCCTTGGAAGAGCGGAGGGAGTAGAGTGGCCACCACCAGATGCTCCTCACTCCATCAGAGGCCTGGCTGTTGGACCTAAGCTCTCCAGCTGCAGGTCCTGGCTGTCCCCAGCAGCCACCCCACCAGGAAAGGCCAAGCAGCCACCAGTCCCATTTGCTGGCGCAATGACAACCTTGCAGCCTCGCTCCGTGCCGGACAGCCACACTACTAACTTTGTCCCCAAGAAGCAGGAACACACTCAGGGACACAGCAGCACTGAAACCCACCCTTGATCTCCTCACTCCAGCTGCCGCTTCAGACACCAAGCGCGGAGGTGTCAGACACGCGAGATGGCCTCGCTGCGTGCCCGCTGCCCTTTGCGGCTGGCTACGGGAGCAGAAACGTGACCCACTGAGGCTGGCAGAGGTCAAGCAGGGAGCAGAGCAGCAGGCACGCCTAGGGGTCTCTGCTCGGATTGAATCCTTCGAGAACACGCAGGCGCCTTGGCTGCGCTCCGAGACTCCATCATTACTGGATAGTTTGCATTTCCTTCTAGGAAGGCAGCCGGGAAGATCGGCATGCGGTGCACAGCCCGCAGCTACAGACTCCTGCAAGGAACAAAGCTCTGACGCCCCGAGACCAGAGCGCCAGACAACGGCCTGTAATTTTCTTTGCTGTTTAGGCTCTGCAGGGGGGGAAGAAGCAGCCCTGAAAGCCTTATTTTTATAAAAATGGATGATCCCTTTGCACAAGCAGCATTCCCCAGAGAGCCTGGCATGCTCCCAAGGTGCAGAATCAGCTCCTCCATCCCACATGCTCGCCACTGACATGGAAGGAGCCGCCCTTGGGGTGACCAGAGGGAGGTGGGGAAGACCCAACACTGAGATGAAGCTCAACAGACCTCTCCTTAAAAAAAATGGGAGGGAGGAAAAAAAAAAAGAAAGCGTTTCTGGGGAGGCTGTGCTTGCTTCAAGGTGTAATAACCTCAGGTGTCTACTGCATGCAATATTTGGGCTACAGAGGCCGGCCTGCCAAAAGCCAGCTTAGCTTCAGCCCCGAGGTGAACAAAGGTGTGACCCCAAGGGTCCAAACTAGACACGGACAAGAAATGCACACGTAAGCCTGTAGAGCCCTATGTAAAGCATTTCTTGAAGAATTTAAAATCCCAGGATCAGGGACCCTCTATGAATGCATGAACTGCAGCTGGAAAGGGCAAGATGGGAGAAAAATTTTGATGCACTTCAACTGGAGCTGCTGTGGAGCTGCCGGATTGCGCTCACATACACAGTCCCACATGCCTGCAGCCCTTCCTCACCCCAGGCTCCTCGCTCAAGTAGCTCTGCCACGTAGCGGCACTGCGGCTGTGCTTCACTGGCAGGGCAGGGAGGGCAAAGCTTGCAACGCTGTCCAGGACCGAGAGTCAAAGCCCTGGATGACGCCACTCTGAACTTGAGTGGAGATTTTTTTTGAGCCTTCCTTTTCACAGGGTGAAACTCATCTATGAGTTTTACATCATCTTACGATTATCTTGGATCATCTTTAGCTCATCTCATCATCCTAAGGCTGATCTGCACCCTCCCCCAGGATGAGACGAGGCTCTTCTCCTGCTCACAGAGGAATTCACTTGCTTGTGACCACGGCCAGGCAGCCACGCCGGTGTCAGATAGGTGCCACCTTCTGCTGAGTAAGTCAATTCATCTCTGTCGGTTCAAAATTGCATGCTGGAGTGTGTGAATTTGCGCAAGTCTGAAGGGACAGAGAATTTTTGCTTTGTTTTTTATAAGCACTTGTGAAAACAAGAGGCAGATATTGAAATGGAGCCAACATCTGTATCTTTGCAAGACTCTCAATCACCAGCCTTTTGCTGACTCTAGAGCAATAAATATTCAGAGCTTTAAAAGCTTTTCTTCAATCTGCTTAGGAGAAAGCAGCCTCAAACAATGGCCAAGAAGGGATCTTGCCCAACCTCGGCTTCAGTGGATCAGCTCAGGGAGGCAACGGACCTCACCAGATTCTTGCAGTACCACAGCTCCTCGTTCTTTTTTAATGCCAAAAAAACAAGGAACACCCCCCACCCACCCAAAGGCAGTAATTTAGAGCACAACCACACACGCAGCAGATGTGGCCCAGCGGAGAAGACAAAAGCAGGAGCAGGAACGACCAGATAGAGGGAGGGGAAACTATCTGAGATCAGAGCTGCCATCACCTCTACGCTGGAGGTGGACCCCTGGCCTCACCTCTACATGTGGATTCAACCAGTTTAGATCCTATTTTAGGCTGCATATGGGGCTTTTCATCTTCAGAGCACTTAACAGGCATGTGTTAATCCCCACAACGCCCTTCCGTGGCAGATAAGTGTTTATTATCTCCGCTCTACAGCTGGTGGGACAGGCGCGGTGGGGAGCAGCTCATTGTTGCAGACCCTGGGCAACCTCAGCTCCTGAGCTCCTTGGAAAGACACAGCAGGAGCGTCCGGCTTGAGCTGATGAAGGGAGCCTCAGAGCAAGTCCCCAGGGAGCCTGGACCACCTCCTGGGCCACTAGGCAACTGCAGTGGGGCTGGGATGGGCACCGTCCCACAGCTGGTGCTTTCCAGGGAGGAAGTCAAAAGCATCTTCCAAACACAAAACCCCAGGACACATCTCTGCTGCCTTTGTGTGGTAGGTCAGGACAGCAGCGCTCATTTATTATGGGCAAATTAACGCCCATGGAGATTAAAGCTTTATCTCCCACCGGCTCAGCCACATCTGACTTAGCAACGTGCAAGGCTGGGCTGACACTGTGTCCCTGGAAGCTGGAGGAGCCATGTCCCCACTGTAGCTCCTGCTCTCCAGGGTCCCAGCATCACATCCTTCCGTGATGGGGACTAAATGTCTCCCTTCCTCCATCCTTGGCTTCTCCATCCTACTCTGAGCTGTGCCTTGTGCACCACCAGCCCGTCTACTCTGCCTTTTCTTGCCTGTTGAAGCCAGTGTTTGACAGACAAACACAAAAAGAACAGAGGGCAAACAGTAACACGTGGCCAGCATCAATGTGGTCCCAACACCCATGCATTAACGTCAGTTTGACACTGCTGCCTCTCTCTAGGCAGCAACAGAGAAACATGACAAAATTAAGGTCAACACTGTCTGTGTGAAACCACCAGCCCATCCCCAAATGGCCAGTGAATCACTGCCGAGCCACCCAGGGAGGAGGAAGGACTTACCGTGCACTTGGTTGATCTCGGAGTTGGAGGACAGGATCTCATCAGCCAACTTCTGGGCGGTGGGCAGCACCTCGGTGTGGTGTGCTGTGATCAAATACTGAACAAACTTCTGGAGCTGGTCCCTGTTCATCTGGAAAAGGGTCTCTGAGATGGGAAGACGGAGTTTGACCTGGTCCGGCTTGCGGATCCTGTACAGCGAAAGCGCCACAACGTGGGCGCAGTAAAAAATGTCCTTGTTCCCGCAGCCGCATGTCACTGAGGTGATTTTGCAGCGGTCGAAGCTGATGGCCACCTTGTAGGTCATCTCTGGTTCTGTTGCAGTTGCCGGCTCCGTTACTGTTCCACTGAGGTGGAACCCTGGAGAGGGAAAGGAGAAGAGGGAAAGGCCACATTAGCTTCCCTCTGACCATGACCAGCCATGAAAATGCTGGACGAGGACAAGGACAAAGCCAGCCAGGGCTGCTCAGGCATCGCTCTGTCAAGGAGCACAGCACCCAACGCACACCATCCTGGTGGCTTACACCCAGCAACAGCCAGCCCACGTATGAATACAGTTCTGCACCAACACACACGTGCAGCCAGACAGACTCATCGGCGAGTTTATTTAACAGCCAAACCCTCAGGGGAAGAGCAAAGCTGCTTGGTTCCCATTTGTTTAAGAGTCTCTCAGACTGCGTCTCTCCTGGGAGTCATCTTCATCCACGCCTCCCTCTTGCTGAATTTGCAACTCACGTGAGCGAGGGATGGCAGAAAAAGGCCAGGTTTTCTTTTCTTTGATGAGGCAGACAAAAAGACCCACAAATTAAATGCAGCACGAACCCAACCTCAGTCCCTCAACCAGGTACAGTGCTCCAGGGCATGGCCACAGCTCTGAGCTCTTCCACGCAGCTAGAACAAGGAGTAGGGATGGGAGCAACACACAGCCTGAACCACTGGCTGGGGGGGAAACTGTTTATTCCTTGAGCTCCACAGTATTTGCTGCTTCCCTGAAAGCTCTTGAGCTTTCCCTGAGATGCTGCTGCCAGGGAGCCAGCCGCTCGTTGGCATGATCTGTGCATTGGGCTGCAGGGACTGCCCAAATCACTCACACAAATGCTTCGGTGCTCCCTACAGCCCCCGCTATGCCGTGAGGGGCTGCAGCACCTTCGGGCACAAACTATGAAAAAAAAAGTCTCAGTAAGCTCCAAATGCAGGTGAAGAGTGAGGAATGGGCTAAGAAGGTCCTCTGGGTCCAAGAAAGGTGGATGCACAAGGAAGTGAGGGATAAAGTCAGCGAAAAAAGACTATGCACCCATCAATCTCAATCTGAAAGCCCAGAGAGCCCTTCCCAGGAGTTGGCTGCCAACATCAATCAACACTTTGCACTTGCCCAGCCACCTAGAAGAGAGACATCTTTGTTTCCCCCATCCGTCTGCCTCGTTGCTTTGAGGAGAAAGAGGCCACACCAGGAGGTTAATTAATGTGTCCAAGGCCACCCGGTGCCCCCGTGTCAGAGCCTGCCATGGTACCTGGGATGTAGCACCCTGCGCCGCCCGCCCCAGCCCTCCTCCCTGAAGAGGATGCTCACTTTTCTCCGTGCCACTGCAACCTTATTAAGCCTGTGTTTGTACAGAGGTCCCTGCGGAGCCTGCCATCCCCCCCCCGGGAGAAGGCGGCAGACAGCTGAGAGCCCTACAATTAGCGACAAAAAAGGAGAAGGGGTGGGGGGGTGAAGATTAAAATACATTAACTGTATCAAACCCTTGTGCGTTTGCCAGCTCTCACAAAGGCTTTCCGAGACAAATTCTACCAGAGGTTTTTAATAAATGGCATCAAAACCAGCTATTCACTGCCAGTCTCTTTAAAGCCACGCCAAAAACCACATTCAAATCTGATTAAGCGTCAAGGAGGTCTGCTTTCACTTTAGTGCTGGGGAGGGGGAAAGCAGATCTGTCCTGCTGCCATCACCCGAAACCCACCCCACGTGGTCAGCAGAGCAGGAGGGGAGGGATGGACAACCCGGCACTACCCTCTCGCTCGCATGCTGCTGGGAGTGGAATTGTGGCTGCGGAGGTGCCGGGCTCAGCCCCTCAGGAGCAGCATGGCTCGGGGCTGACAAGCCCCTCCTCCTCCACAAGTCCACCCCCCAGCAGCCAAACTATATAAATCCTGAGGATAAACTCCAAAGTGTTTATGTTTTACCACTTCTCTGGTCTGCGATGCTTGGCAGGCAGCTCCAACTCACTGCCAGTTTCTCCCTAGTTTACTTTTTGAACAAGTTAAAAGGATTGGGAACCACGTTCCTGAGCAAGAATGTATGTATATACGCACATGTACACTCGTAAGCACATACGCACATATACATAAAACCCTCTAAGACAAATTAGTAGCCATAAACACGGCCTTGAAACGCTTACTTTAGTAGGAGCATGGGCCAGACCCCACTTGGGGCTAACTGGTGTAAGGCTGGAGGAACTCATTTAACCAAATGACCTGTGTGGGACAGGAGTAACTCTGAAAAAACATCAACTGTGGTCTGGATCCAGCCCCCCTGAGAGAGGAAATTTGTCCAGACACTTCCCAGGCTGCTCTCAGGCACCTTAAAAGCCATGCTCCCCTCACCTCTGCGAGAGCCAGTCCACACAACTCGTCGCCGCGGTCTGCACATCGAACACGACCGTTCAGCACATTGGCAACTGCCAAGTTCATCTGGCACTCGAGCCCAAAGTGAAGTGTTGGTTTAGATTTTAACTGTGGTCACAGCAGGTCTATTTAAGATAAACTAGGAACTCTATACAAAACATTTCTCAAAAGCTTAGTCAGAAATTAAACATGGAGAGAGCGGACCTGGCAGGAACAGAGACATTATTTGGGAATATTTACTTTAACAGAAGGACAGCTGTGCTCTGCGGCCAGGTCTGCACCTCAGCACCCACAGGTATCACTGTCCCAGAGAAGAGTGGTGGTTAAAAGGTAGGTTATGGTGTATCTACTCCATCATCTGGAGTAAAGCACTGCCTCCTGGTCCACACAAAACCCTGATGCTACAGTCACCAAGAGGCCACAGGTCATCCTGGAGAAGGACAGCTGACACTGTACTCTCCTCTCCATTCATCTCGCATCCTACAAACAGGGCAGGCAATACCAGCGCTCTAGCAGAGAGGAACACAACCCTGGCTGCAGACACAGGGTCTGGATAGTGCTGAAAGCAAAAACATACTCTCCCGTGTCCCCCCTGCACGTTTCAATTTAAGACATTCCTACAGACGAGTGCTTATCTAGGACTTCATCTTCTGTTCCTTAACATAAGCTAACTTGGTATTTGATTTGCTGCCAGCAAAATGAGAGTGCCAGGGCTTGAAAACCATGGACAAGAAATAATTAAATACCATCTTTGTAACTACAGACTCATTACGCCCCATCAGAGCCTAGCTTTGTCCCAAGAACAACGTCGCCTCCTCCCTGCCCCAGAACAGCCTCCCCTACTTTTACCACAGATGCTTCCCAGTGGATGCCTCTTTGATCCAGGTTGCAAAAGGAGCTGAGTGTTCACACCTGCCCCAGAAAGAGCACAGAAAGGTGCCAGGAATGTTCACAGGCACACAGGAGATGAGCACATCCCCTTCCTAATCCCACTTAACCATCAAATGGGGACAAAACACCGCAGCAAGGACCTTGCATTAGTGCCGCAGGACGTTGTGCCTCTGATTTAAATTAAAACAGACCCTAGAAATGTCTGCAGGGAGTTTGTGAGCTTCACATTGGTGGCGGTCCCAAATTCATCAGCTGGGCAATGCTTTCCTCTTTGGAGCTGATAAACCCTGCAGGCTGGGAGGAGCACGGATCCACAAAACACCCCTGGGCTGTGAAACGGCTGTGGAGGAGTATAGCAGCAGTTCCAGTGCAGGAGACTTTGTTATTACAAGACCATTAAGGCTTCAACAGAAGTATCTTTAACTAAGATGGAGAATTGTTTGATGTCTAAACCTACTCAGCCAAAAACAGCTTTGCAAATTCTTCCAGTTCTGTAAAAGCAGCCAGAGTCTTTCAGCCGGGCATTTTTAATCCAGATGTCCACAAGCCACCTGTCAGGAGAAACTGCTAGCCTGTCTTGCAGCTCCAACTCAACCCACTGGGCCAGCTCTGGTTTTGGGTCCTCCAGCAAACCATGGAAGGTAAAGCCAACGTTCAAGCTGACTGCATCAAAATACCTGAAGTTTAGAGACAGGCAGACTACAGGTGGAAATTTAAATCTCAGAAACAAGCAAAACCCAGGTATAACTCCTTCCCTTTTCATAACTGTGTCGTCAAAAGCCCTGCAACACCCGTCAGGAGGATGAGGAGGGAGAGAGAGAGGAGGACCCTGCAGCTACAACACTAGCCGGGAACTCGAGAGCTGAGCTCTGCTCCCTCTGGCAGTTGCTGCTCACAGCCATCCCCCAGATTTCACACGGCAGCCCAGGGATAAGTCACAGTTGTCATTTGCAAAGTTTTGCCATTTGGAAAAATTAGCTTATTCTTCCCAAGTGCAGCACTCACTTGCTTTTCACGGAGCATTAGCGCAATCCTGCCAGGGGGGCAGCCTTCACACCAGAGCAGTCATCTCTAGAACCTACCCTGGACCAGCAGAACCAGAAGCCATCTCAGGCTGATGCACTGGTATTGCTGTGCAAGATTATGGGGCCCAGTAACACATGGGTAACACGTGGAGCATTTCTTCACGTCACTGTAGCTCTTCTTCAGGCTTTTCTTGGTCTTTGTGGAAACCTTGACGCAGGGCAAGCAACAGCTCTGCAGATGGAATTGTGCAACCACATCCAACCCCCTGAGCAAGTATCACTGGTAGGATGCATTTGGATGCTGTACATAAAGAACTCACCCCCACCTCTGGCTGCCAAAACCTTGAGAAACGTCCTAGTAACTGAGGCTGATATTTTGGGCAGCCTCCATTAGGAGCAACATGATGGAAAGTCCATCCACGCAGCTTCCCAAAGGCATCAGCCGCGTTCCCCAGCCTCCCAGCCAGAGAGAGGTGGCTGTGGCAGACAGCAGCTCGGCTTTCCCTCCTTGCTGCTCAGCTCCCAGAACCCCACCTCTAGTCAGACAAACCCCATTTCAAATCCATGTTTGGACAGCTCTGCCTTCAGGCAGGCAGGAGCTCTGCAAAACCGAACGGAAACAAATATATGGATATTTATGGGGCTCAGCAGACACAGATGAGGTAAACTGAAATTCTCAGCCCAAGTTGTATACACTAGGCTAACATGACCCAAATATATATATTTTTTTTTAATTTCCAAGCCACAGCGGAAAGGTATTTTAAACTAAAGCAATTCCAAGCTCTTTAGTGATTAAACGGATTGCAGTTCCAGCTCCTAGTGGAAAAACCATTTGTTTTTCCACTGTGTGAAAGCCATAACTATCAATGAATAATAATTGCTGCACTGAGTGTTATTTATAAGCCATTCTTGGTCACATTTCCGTGCCTCGAAACGGCAGCTTTCCAAACGTGAACGTAAAATCGGTCAATATTTGTAATGCAGACAACACCCGTAGGAGGAAGGTGTCGGTGTGCTCGCGTGGTGGGAAGTGGAGGTTAGTAAAATCTCCCAAAGCTTTCCAGCTTCTAGATCAATTCCTCCAGCCGGCTGATGCTGACAATTGCTCAGTCCCTGACCTTGCAGTTGGAAAGGAGATGGGCTCATGAACTCATTTGCACATGACAATGCTCCAGCAAAGTGAATCATCTGCCTCCGATAGTAACGGAGAGTACGGCGCGCCCCAGCCCTCCCGGGCTCCATTCAACCAGCGCGGGGCTGGCCTTTTGTGCTGCCAGTGCAAGAAAGACTCCGCTGAAGATGTGTGCAATTAAACCCACTTTTCTTGTTGCTCTTTTGATTCAGCACGGCTCAATGAGAGGCACCCTAGGCAGGTGTTGTCACACACAGATAAGATGTGCCTTTTCAGAGCACTGGCAGACAAAAAGAAAGAGGGTAAGGCTGAATCAATTGCCATTTCTCCCTTGCAAAATAGGGAATCCAGGCTTCCAGTGAGTCAATGAGCAGGAGCTGGTATGAGTTTGCATCCTCCCTCCTCCCCAAAGCGATTTCTTTTTGTGATCGCAGGCAAAGGTGTTGCTGCTGAACAAGACCTCGGCAGGGATGAAGGAGGCAGGCGATGGATGGCCGGAGGATGCTGCCCCAGCAGAACACAGCCGTGCTGCTTCTGCTGTGTATTTTCCCCTCGCAGCCCTCCTCCCTGATCCCCACCATGCTCCTGTCCTTGTCCTGTCATTACCATCCTAGAAAAAGCTCTTCTGGCCTTCGCAGAGCTAAAGAAGAACATTAAAAGCCCCCGGTGAGCCGTGCCCCGTGGCTGAGCTGACGCCGAAGGAGCCGTTAACAAAGGGATACAGCTAAGTTGGAGAGGATGCACCATGCCTGCAAGCGTCCCCATACACACCTACAGCCTCAAACACCAACTACCACAGGTTTAGGAGAAATATTGCGTCTCCAGGTAGGCCAGGGAAGAAGCACGAGCTGCAGCTGTAAACAGAGGAGGTGCAAGTGGAGCTGTTTGTGCTGGAGGGAGCTGTAAGCTCCTCTGAGCAGCTGAGTAAGCTGGAGGGACGCTCTCTCTGCCATCTGCTCTGATCCCACAACACCTCCTGCAAATGAAGAGTCAATCCGCTGGTTTCTATCCCTGTTAACCTCTAATCAGCCACGAGAACCGGCCTCTGCCTGGCTCTTTATCTGAGCCAGCTAATGCGTGAAGCGCACCGCGCTTCCCATCTGCTCCAGCATTAGTAGAGTTAAAGGACAAAGCCGTCTCCCTGTCCTGAGCATTCACTTACACAGATGCCCTTGTATTAACTCAATTTCCCAGTGATTTCCATTATTACCCTTACGAGATTTCTGGTGTTTGTTTATTTAGGAGCCTGAAATGGAGGTGGTGTTTTTTTTCCCCCCTCTCCCTGCCCAGCTCAGGGGTGGCTGGACCAAGGCCATGCTCCAGCAGGCTCGTCCTGTTCTGTGACATTCCCTGGAAATATTCACAACTGTTTCCCCATTTTCTCCCTGATCTGCAGTGCTCTTTGTTGCCCATCCAAACCTTAAGACCCAGGCTTTTTGGGTTTTTGTTGCCAGCCCCAAAGCTAAGACCACCCTTCCCAGCATCACCTTCCACAGCGCACCAGCAAATGGGATTTTAATCTACCCAGATGCGCAACCCTTGCTTCAAAGACATATGGTTTAGGGGAAGAAGGAAAAAATACAACCAGTTTTAAAGCTCGGACTGATTTCCTCTGCTAAGTTGCAGCCTTGCAAACTGAATTCCTCTGCTAGCAGTTCAGATTTAATGCAAACCAACCCAAATGCCACTTTTGCAACATCATAAGCAATATGGAAAGGACCTGAATAGAGGAAGGGTTCACCGCATCTTTGCTGAGATGTGCTGCCTATGTAATCACTGGTGGCAAAACACTGTCCAGTCTCTGCTCTTTACTGCTACAGTGTATCTCATGGTAGGCTTGAATATAAAGAGCTTTCTTAAAAACACGAGAAATTAGAAAGATGAGGATGTGCAGTACGTTTTTTGGCAGAAGTGGTGAAGGTACCATCTCTACATCAAGGGAGAAAAAACAACACATGTCTGTGACCATCCCAAAAGCAACCCTCTTCTCTCTGAGTTCATGAGCAGCTGCGTATGCACAAGGAGCAACGTGGTTCCTTGTTATAGCTCAGGTGTTTTCTCAGCAGATGCAGGGTTGTTTTCAAGCATGAAAGAAAATGTGTGGGGAGGAAATTCACTTTTGTTAGAGCTTCCGGCCTCATGCGTCCCATCAGTCGAGGCTGCCACAGAGCAGACCCAGCTCCATGTTGTCACCACCCCGACTGCCTCAAGGAAACCGATGGAAGATGCCAAAACTCACACGCGAGGCTGAGCTGGGGTCACCTCCCGACTTCAATGGAGCCACCCAGATTTCCAACAGCTGAGAGGCTGGCTTCTAGTACATAAAAGGCTTTTAATTAGGAAATGCCTCTTATCCCTCCTTGCAAGTGTCACCACGATGGATGGGATCACTGATCTTCACCGCAGCTGAAAATGAGCGGAGCAGCGCCCTTCCCTTCACTGTCTTTTTTTATGTGGCAGCGATTCACATAACTCTTAGCCCCACAAAAACACAATCCTGACCCCCAAAAGTGAAGCACCTTACATGTCAGAGCCCTTAACCCCTTGCTCCTGGCTTAAGGGCTCATCCCTGGGTTCCCTCTGGTCATGGAAAAAGTTGCTCCAGAGCCATGGACATCCTTCTCTCTTCTCATCTGCTCCCCTTGCTGACCTGCTTTTCCGAGACACAGCCTCCCTCCTGCATCAACAGCTTCTTCAGGTCTGTCTTAGCCTTCGGATAGGAAGCAGTTTGGGATTTTGTCTCCAGATACACAAAGATAAGTTACATTCAATGCATATTTTGCAACTAAAACCACCTCCAAACCAAACCCCAAACTCAACCTATCAATACAGAAAACCAGAAGCAAACCCAAGCCTGAGAGCCTCCTGACTTGTTTTCTTCCCATGTTTTGGTTTTGCACAGGGCAGGACTGGCAGCCAGCTTAACAAGGACCAGAATCAAACCAGGGCATTGCGCAGCAATGGAGGGAAGCAGGACACCACTCCGCTCCTCCCTGAGACACCAGACCTTAAAATAGCAGCTCTACAATTTATAGGGAAGTTATTAGTGATGATTTTCCTGGCCCGCAGAAGCCTTCTGAGGGAATGAGGCAGCCTAGATTCAGTATGAAAATCTGCTCCAAATCCTTTCCAAAAAAGACATTTTTCCACTAAGAATAACTATTTTTTTTAAGGGAGGATAAAGTCTGACTTTCTAAGTTATTGGCTATGTTTTTAAACAAACATTATATTTATGAAGTGTCTCAATAGCATTTATGGTAATGGCCTCAGCAACAGATTTGCTGAAAAGGTCAATTAGCTTCCTTCTGAAAACCTCACTTATAAGTATGGAAAAGGGCTCCACATTGAAACTGCTCCCCCAAAATGGAAAAATCTTTGAGATGACACCGTTTTGCTGTTTCTGCTCTCCATCCCCTAACTGGGAGGTGGACACAGACCCCTGGAGCAGGCACCAGGATGACCTCCCTCTCCTGCCAACCTTTACAGCCCCCACTTATAATAAATGCACGTCTCCTTTTTTTTTTTCTTTTGCTATTGAATTTCACTGAGACCACTGCCAAACATTTTTTATATTGTAGAAATATTATTATACTTAACCAGCTTAGCTCACTTCAGTAGCTTCACAAAAACTTAGTGGTTTCCTTTATTCCACCTCCCCCACTCCCCCAAACCAATAAAGCTTAATTTTGGGAGCTTACTAGGGCTGCTCCATATGGGGAAATTAACTACTCATTGTAGAATAAATTATTCAGCAATTGTGATTCCAGATGAGTCTCCTCTGTGGATGCGTTATTCCAGAATACTTTCGGGAAACTTTGTGAGTGTATTAATTATTCCTGAGGGAAGGGACTTTAATCCCAGGACAGGGAGTCATTCAAATAATGGGCACACAACAGTGGCCAGGCTGGTCCCCAGCCTTTGGTGACAACCCTGACCAGAGCAACCCCAGAAAGGGGGGTGGGGAGGCGGGGTGTCAAGCTTGGGAAGGTCAATGCTGAATTTCAATGTCCAGCAAAAACTGAGGTGAGGGAGAAGCATACGCCTTTATTTCACGTGGGAAAACCATTTTTCCAGCTTTCTTTCAAGCCATAAGCTGCAAAGCGAGAGGAACCAGTGAAAGTCTAGTGAAAAGTTCGGAGGACTTTGCATTGAGAGATGTAACATCTGCCCCATGGCACTGGGGAAAGCAGCAAGCGGTTTCTGCCCCTAAAATCTCTTCATGGAGCTCAGCGGGGAAGGGCCAGCACAGGGTAAACTACATGGGGACCTCTGGCAGGACTCCACTTCAGAGGTGGAACACTTGCTGTCCTGTTGTTCTTCCCATGTCTCTATCTCCACTCTGCACTCTTCCCACAAGAGACCTGCCCACACATTGGGGTCTCCCATCCCCTGTTGGTCCTTCACAGGAGAGACCAACGCTTGTGCACATCCCTGAGAAGTCGCATGGCCTTCCTGCATTGTGCTTGTGAAGTCTGTTGAGGCTATCTAAGGAGCACCAACTCTGACAGTGGAGACACCTGCAGAGCATCCAAGTGTGTTATGGCAGCTCCTGAGCTCAGCTCAACCTGTCAGTGGAAAAGGCAGAAAACTCATCCACAAGGACCGGGTGGAGGAGTCCTATCCTCCAGTCCTACCAAACCATACATCACACCCAAAATTACTAACACAGCTACAGGGTCAGCTCCATGGAGCCCACAGGCTGTGCCAGAGAAGCTGGACTCCTTGACATCTCCATCTGACATTTCCCCAAGCCTCACAAACGGTGTCACAAAAGGGATCCCTGATATACTGTCCGCTGCTGCCCATGAAGCGCAACACACTTCAGAGGGCAACAGCAAGGCAGCGTGTTCAGGCACTGTAAGAAAAATTGAACATGGACAAGACCAACCCAAGCGAGACCACCACATACAAGTTCTGAGTTGCCAGTATCTCCTCTCTGGTGAGACCCCACAGCAAAGTTTGGGGTCATATCTGCCAAGCAGTCAAATCGCCCAGTTCTGCACAACAAAAACCCTCTGCAGAACAGTCAGCATGCTTTAAATAACACTTAAAAAGCCTTTTTGATCACATCAGTTTTCACATGACCCTTCTGAGAAGTCAGGAAGGCAGCGGGAGGTCTGCAGAGCACAGACTTCCTCAGCAGCCCTCCTTGCTTGAAAGGAAGGCGGTTGGGAGACAGATGCCTGACAATGATGCTTCGCTCTCCTACATCAGCAGTTTTTACCATCTTTAGCACACAGGCATTTCACAAGAAGCAGATTCTCGTGCAGTGATTTTCAGCGCCTTGGTGCTACCCTTTCTCCTTCCGGACACACATTTGTCCCCAGCATCTCTTAGCAGCACGCCACCAACCTCTGCTTTAGCAAGGAGCCTGCAACTGGAAAGCTGTCCCGGAGGATTCACTGTACACAGGAAAACACAAAGCCTCCTGTTTTTCAAGTTCAAGATGACTCCATGGCTTTGCAGCCTTCAGAAACACAAAAGGCCACAAAAGCTGATACCCAGAGAGACACGAGCCGTCATTTCGTTGGGTCGGGAGCAGTGTACAGGCTGCCTCTGCGAAACTCGTGTTTCTGATTAAAAACTTCACAGATTTTTTTTTTTTCCTGGAAAAACATTGTTATTCAATCCACAGCCCAGACTGCAGGCTCCTCCGTTTGCTTTTAGTGCAGTGCAAACATCTAAAACGACACCGCGTAATGACAAGATCTGTCATCGGGACGACTGGGGCTACAGTAAAAAGAAAAATGAGGGAGCAATCCATTCCTTCTCCCTGGAATTCATCACAATTAAAACAAAAGGAAACCTGTATTGTGCAGTTAACACTAAATAGAGAATCGAAGGGAAAGGAGAAAATTGTGATGCGAGACATTTAGCGGTGGTTTGCTCCCATTATGTGGCATTAGGTCCTTCTGGCAGTGGATGGGCAGTGGATGG
>VZSF01009568.1:0-63273 GCA_013398295.1 Chionis minor
CGGCAGCCAAGTCATCCCCTGCCACTGCTCCAGGCTATGCTGAGGCAGCGCTGCCTGTGGCTGCCCTATATAGGCGCCCCCGTTGTAACGCGTCCCTGTGATGTCAGAGATGCACTTGGCCTTATTGAACTTCATGAGGCTGGCATGGGCCCACCTCAAGAAATTCAATAAACTGAGAAAACAATGCATGAATTTGCAGGACAAGCTGCTGCCTTCTGCCCATTCCTTTTACGAGAAGGAACTGGAGAAGATCAGTGCAACCCCAGCAAGGGTGTCTCTCACTGGAACTGGTGGCGTGGACAGTGCCCCCATTCAGACAGCTGTGACATCTGCCAAGGTGACATCAGGGACTTGCTGCTGAGCATGCAAGTGCATCTTGGGTAGAAAAATCTCTTGGCAATTTTTTTGATTGGTTTGCCTCCATCATTTTTTCTGAGCTCACCTTTGTCTCTGAGGTTGACCTTATATAACACTTGGTTTCCTTATGAAGGGAATAAGTTAAGCAGCATCTTGATGGCAAAAGGTAGGAATCAGTCACAATAGGCAGAGACTGCTTCTTGCTCCCTCTTTTCCCTGTGCAGCAGTGAGCATTTTGTGGCCCTATTCAATATACAAGCACCCTCTGCATTGCCTCAATACTGAAAAGGAATTTTGATATTAATATTCCAAGAAAGGCTGTATTTATTGTAGTGAGCTTAAAAAGCCTTCAAACCCACTAGGAGACTACCCTGGTGAACAGCTCCACCTCTTCAAGGCCAAGCTGCTGACAGAGGCAGGTAATGGGCAGTGTCCAGCGACGTCACGCTGCTGTGTGGCCAGGATAGCTGCTCTCCACAGCCAGCTCTTGAGCTTGGCCAAGAGCTTGACACTGGGGGAACGATGGCAAACTACTACATATCACTCACAATAATTAACTTTGGGACCACGCTTTTCTCTTGGCAATCGTCCACCAACACACTCAGTCACTACGGCTTAGGTGACAACTCTGCCATGTGTTAAGCTGCAGGAGCCCACTTGCATGTCTGAGCTGCAGCGATATGCTAGTAGTTTAAACATTTTGATCTATTGCTTATCCTCCAGCTAAGCAAAAAGGTCTTTTTTACCTACTTTTAATTTTTTTTCCATGCTGCTGAGAGCAGTCGGCATCTGCCGTGGTGATGAACGACCTTGCACGAGCCCGTGTAAAAGCAATGGCTCTTGGCAATCCAATTCACCGGCGCCTGCTCTGCTCACTGCAGCAGGAGCCACGGGCGCTCTGCGCCTGTTCCTCATTGATCATTGTGGACACTGGAAAAAAACACCTCTTCCCACTGGATTCGGTCAGGAGCTGCCGTGTACTTTGTCGGGTGTGAGACTGAGCCTGGAGCAGGGAAACTTGTACTTTGCTCTTAGCATACTCCATTTGTATCATATTTGCAGCTCCTTGATAACACGACCAAGGCTATGATCGATCATAGGTCATTGCCCACTTTCCTCCCGGGAAGCTGATCCTGATGTGTGATGGGAGAGACAATGGCTGTGTGAGGACCCACATAAAACAGTAGCCTGCGGAGACTAAAGATTTTGTCACTCTTAGGAAAAAGATGCATTTTATCCCCACGTAACAGATGCACAAGGAGGGGGATTAATGGGAAGCTCACAAACCTGTGTGTCCCAGCAGCCACTTTGAGAGCTGTCTATTTGATTTCTAAACTCTAATGAAACTGCAAGAGAGGAAAGGCTGTTGGCTTTCAGCAAGGAAAGGATTTTTACATCACAAATGACTAACACACACTTAGCTCTGTCAGTTACAGAGAAGTAGTGAGGTCCCAGGGTCCAGCCGTGTGCCTGGGATGCAGGAGCTTTGCAGATTTTTAATGCTTGAAGTGATCTTCCTAATCACTCCGTCTAACTTCCCACATGACAGGGACCAAAGTTGCTCTCCCATGCCCTCTTCAGCAAGGCTGTAGCTTGGGTTTATACTGACAGCTTATTTTCCAGAAAGGTATCTTTTCTGAAATGATTGAAATGTAAAGCTGTGTTTGGTCCCTAACATCGGCACAGACTGCGTGCAGCTCATAGATGGCGTGCAGCTGGGGATTCAGGAGTTGTGGGATTCAGGAGTGCTGAGGATGGTGCAGTGTGCTAGAATGTTGGTGCCTCACTTTCCTGTCTGTTCAGGTTTGGTGAAGATAACAGCCTGCAGTTTCCACGGCTGCTCCCTCCCCGGTGCTCTCGGACTCTGGACATTTCAGTGCATGAATCTGCTCCAGCACCTTCATGTGTGTGGAGGCCCTTTGTTCCTCCCATGGTGCTGCTGCTGCTTCTCCCCCAGTGCTGGACAGCAAGGTCTTACCAGGGCTGCACCACTGCTAATCTCAAGCCACGGTGCTGGGGAGCTGCATGCACCTGCGGACAAAGACAGTGCCTTGCTCAGGAGACAGATGAACCTCATGACTCAGAGCCTTCAAACATGCTTCCTTCCAGGAGCCCCGTCCTGTCCCCATTCTCACACAGGGGTGGCTTGATGGCCTGCTCCTCTATATCCTATACAATGACTATTAAAGCTTTGCTTGCAGCAACGAATCATTGCCCAGTTATATTCTTATATTCCAAAACTATTTGCATGGGTTGCATAACTGAAATGGGGCCCACAGGCCAAGAGGAGAAGATGGGCAAGGGTAAGAGCCTTTTTCACCTCCATCCTCCATATCTAACTACACCAGTAGAATGGTTTGCCACATTGGCCCAGAAATCTTCTCCAGTGTTAAACAATGTTATGCTAGCGCACTGTGTAAGTTATTGCAGTTTTCTGCTCAGACAGGACTTTGATTAGAATTTTGCTCATATTATTACAAACTCCCATCCTTCACAACCTTCCAGTTCCCTTCCCTGGCTGCAGAGTTCAGCCAGGGCCACCTTTGCCACATTTAATCAGTCGAGGCATAATCACTACAAATTCCTGCAACAATTTAAACACTTAGGTCTAATATACGTGCCCATAACTGATGATTACTAATTGTTTTAGTTGGAAATTTATCAAGATGATTGAATAATTGTTCATCTCCCCACTCAGGATGGCATTGGAATGAATTATATGAATTTCCAAAGTTTTGATAATGATCTGAAACATCCCCATCAGTGTTGTATAGGGATATCTTAAAAACAATAACATTTACTATAAATGTCAGTGTGAGGTACAACAGTATGATAACTTCATTTTAATGAAGAACAACTGAACCTTGATATTTTCAGTCCCAGGCCGGCAATTGAGCTTGCTCTCTTCACTGTGCTTTCTGCACTGACTTCGCCATAGTCAAGGAGTTGAGGGGCTGCAGTGTTAATTTCTGGATTATTGTCCCTTTTACACATTGGTGGCATCTTCTTCACTTCTGGCTGGGCATGCATTTCAAAAAATAAATGTTTCAATGGAGATGCTCCCCCCCAAATGTGACACTGTTCATGTTGGACATTAAATCTTTCGATCTCAAAAATGCACACAGAGTTACAGAGACACAGAATGTTAATGGTTGTAAGGGATCTCTAGAGATCATCTGGCCCAACCCCCCTGCCAGAGCAGGGCCACCTACAGCAGGTTGCACAGGATGGCGTCCAGGTGGGTTTTGAATGTCTCCGGTGTTGGAGACTCCACCACCTCTCTGGGCAGCCTGTTCCACTGCTCTGCAACCCTCCAAGTAAAGACGTTCCTCCTCATGTTCAGATGAACTTCCTCTATGTGAGTTTGTACCCATTGCCTCTTGTCCTGTCACTGTGTACCACTGAAAAAAGACTGGCCCCCTCCTCCTGACACCCTCCCTTTAAGTATTTGTAAACATTGATGAGATTTCCCCTCAGCCTTCTCTTCTCTGGGCTACAAAGACCCAACTCCCTCAGCCTTTCCTCGAAAGAAAGATGCTCCAGCCCCCTAATCATCTTTGTGGCCCTTTGCTGCACCCTCTCCAGCAGCTCCCTGTCTTTCTTAAGGGAGGGCAGAAGTATGGGGATCACAAGGGACAAAAACTTGCAAAGTCGTGAGTCATGTAAGGTGTGTTAATGTCAGAAGGTCCATCTTGAGATACTTACTTGACGGCTTTACTTAGAGAGTTCAGACGTGCTCATGCCTTAACGTATTTCAGGTTGGGTGACTAGCTATGGAACGTGCAGCCCTGCACAAAACTTGCTCGTAGCAGGGAGCAGCATTACCAATAGCTAAACCAAAGTGTGGCCAGTGTCTCCTAGCATAACCAAGCCTGAATTTTACCAAGGTATTTATATATAATAGCAGGGAAAAAAAAAAAAAAGGAGAATTCAGAGCATAGTAGAGGCTGAGTCTGCCTTCAACTCCTGGAATAGTTTTGCCTAGAGCTAATTTTGTAGCAGAGTGATATAGAACTGTGTACAGAGCTTCTCTGGGGGAAAATAAAAACAGTCTTATTACACTACTGATAAAAATGTCTGTTTCTATGTACACAGATCTTAGAAACTCTTCTAGTACAAAATTAGTTCTGCTTTTGTGCCATCATTTACAACACTCGGCTCTGTCAGTGGGCAAATAGCTGACCTGTATCCGCACGGCTTGCTTTTGTAATTATATTTGAGGTTAAAATGGTGGCTTTAGAGGCAGAAATTTTGAGAATATTTTAAGAATCATCTTGGCTAATCCAGGCATCCATTGCTATAATCCCATAAACAGCGTGAGCTACCATGCCAGAGAGTCCCTAATTTCCATACCAGCCCTGCAGCAATAGGGAAGGTACTAAATATTCCTCTCTCTCTCTTCACTCAGGCTCATTTCCCTCTGACGATGTTTTTAAAATATAGTCCCGAAAATATGCCAAACTCTGAGGTTTGTCAGGACAGCTGTTAATCATAAGGCGATGATGCCTTTTCTGATGGATTTTTCTGTTATTACAATTGAAGTTTTGTCTCTTGAAATTAAGAAACAGTAATTAATGCATTTAGTGCCATGGGCTGATAGAATTGTTTTGACATTGGTTCCTAAAAAAATTAAAGTACTCCATCTTCCTTCCCAGCACTGTCTTATACAGGGACTCCAGAAAAATAATTGAGAATTGTAAGACATCTGGGGCTATGGTCTGCTTGCATGATTGGATTTGAGGTGACTTTTAAGGGTGAAGAAACATCTGGCACCTTTTAAAAAGTAATTTCGGTGAAGAAAATAGAGAAGAAATAGAATATTGCCAAGATGTGGTAAACAACCAACCATTATAAAAGCAGAAAACGTACCATGGAAGATTTTTGGGTTTTGGTATTGTGATTTGGTATTGTGTGCAATATCCCTAGGAAAAGCTGTAAGAAGTGGACTAATGGGGTAACTGGAAAGGGGCACTCGGAGATAATCCTTCAGTCTCCAGTCAGTTGTGGATTCCCCTCATATTCATGACAAATGACAAAAGTCTGCCCTACTTTTTCCTTTGTAAAGGAGACTAGTATTGAGATGCTGCACGGCTTAACTCTTTCCTATGTGTATAATACCTACACAAATAGGCACACATGTATGTAGGCAGAGTATTTCGGGGTGGCTCAGAAGTGGATTAACCAGAATAAAAAGTCAGCTAGGGAGCCAGTGCTGTTTGAGGTACATGATGCAGGCTATGATAGCAAGTGTACACTTGAGAAGAATAAGGAAACTCCTCCTCTCTGCATCCATTTTGTTTCCCCCTCTCCAAAAATGGCAGGAATGGAGCTGCTAAGCTGTAGCAGACTTTCCTGGAGGCACTGCTAAAGGAAGTCTCCTGGGCAGCATGGAGATCCTTATATATCTGGGTCTTCGCTGCTTTTTCATGCTGTTTGGCAAAAGGAAGTTGGTCTTGGGACAGGCTGGGATATCACTTCCCTTGGGGAAGGGATTAACCCCAGGGTGGAGAAAGCAAGGAGCAGCAGAGCAGTGCAGGAACACCCATCACTCAGTACCTCCCAAGTGTCAACTCCAAGGTGCAAGACACTAAACTGTCTTAATTTTCCCTAGAGATACATTCAGGAAGTGGAACGTTTGAGTGTCTCTTCCCTTCAAAAAGGCCGGGCTATTTAATAACAGCCTTGATGAAGGGGACCTTGATCCAGAAAATCATCTTCTTTCAGCATACACCATACTGGCTTGTATTAAGTGTACATCTAAGTGCTCCTCTTGAAGCTGGTGCTCCCAGATCAGAAACAGCAAGAGAGAAAAGAGCAAATGGTTTTAAGCATGCAGCAGAATTGAAGAAATAATCAACATGGCCCTGTGCTAGAGATAGCATTGGAGACGGGGGCTGGCAAAATGATAGCCGTAAAAGTACCAGGCTCTGGGTCTTGTGAGCCTGAGAGGAGGTGACAGAGATGTATAAAGATACAGCTGGGGTGTTAGATACGTGGCACATGATGGATCTGTCATGTCAGGAGAAGCTGACAGGCTGAAAGCTTTGGATGGGGATTTTTTTTAGTTCAGAGCTTGTGGATATAATTATGACAATTTTCATAAAAGTCAAATCCCTTGTACAATGTAATGGGGCTTGGCGGGAGGGTTCAGGAGCTCTCAGTGTGTCAGAGCAGCAGAGGAGAGCGGGAGCACAAGCTGCCGCTTGTGGGGCACATGAAAGCCAGAGCTGCTCATCGGGAGGGCTGCACCCAGAGCAGGGGTGCTCAGATAGCAACGGCAGTCCCCTGGCCCCAGCGCACAGTTTCTGAAGCAACATGTGGGCTTTCCAGTGAAAGACGTCTAATTCTCAGCGTTTCCAAGCATTCACATTCAGAGCCAGATCCCACAAAATGCTGGCAGCTCTGGAACCATCCTTAAAGGGCACAAAAGCACTCCTGCAACCTCCCCCCACTCAGTCCTGTTAGAAGTCAACACCAGACACTGTCACCTACCTAAAGTAAGTCTCATTCCTCTGTTGGTGTCCTCTTTCTGCCCCAGGTTTTGAAACCAGAAGAGGTGAGTGGAGAGGACCTCAGCAGGCTTCCTCTCTGCCACGCTGCCAGATGGTGCTCAGCACTTCTCAGGAACAGCTTCATTATTAATCAAGAGAAGGTGGTGATCGAGTCTAAACTGCCCTGTCCCCTACAGGGAAAGAGACAGGCTTGACATGTTGAGGGGGTCAATGCCCTCATAAGATTCCTCTTCTTGCTTAGTATCAAGTAAGCCAAATATATCTTCTAAATTATTGAGGGGGTGGAAGATTTTTTGTTTGTTTGCTTATTTGTTTGTTTGTTTTTACTGGTCTGCAAGTTTTCTGGTAGCAGTGGAAAGGAGGAGTCAGAAAAAAAGGAGTTTGGTCGAGTCTGGGGTGAATGATTGCAATGCAAGCTCCTATTGTCCTAAGCCATTCAAAGCCATAAGTGGGCTAAACCACGTAAGTGAACACTATGTTTTTAATATGACCATAACTGAAGCAGTGGGCAGTTGTGCATGCTGGGAATTCATTTGGAGCACTTCTACATAAGTACCTCGATACAAAATTAAGGCCTAACTCTGGCCTCCAAGAGAGAAAATTCTGGCTTGTACTCTGCCTACATACACTCAAATTAATGCATAATGCAGCAAGTTGCTTCTTCTCTCTGCCTGTCCCTTTTTCTTTGTCACACACACACATGCACGCACGCAGCTGAACTCCCACACAAGTTCTGCGGGGAAATTACAGCCTGTTCATGTCACTCCCTTCTTTGTCACTGAAATAGTGCCATAGGTCTAGAAAGTGCTCTCTCTGTGCGGTACCAAACTTTTTCCAGCTCAGGAAGATCTTACTTTGAGAATACATAAATTTGAGTTCTCTATGTAGATCAATGATTTTTTTTTTCTTCCAAAAACTGGATTGCAGCAACACTAGTCATAAATTGTAGCTTTCATGTTGGCAGATCTTTGGGAACTAAGCATGAAGAACCAAACTTTCTGTTGTCAGGTCACATTAACTCCAGGATTTCTCAGAGGCAAATTGTGTCCTGGATGCTCTGCATGATTCACTAAAAAAGGTCTTTCTCCATGTAAAGCATCAGCTTCCATTAAGCAGACAAAATAAACCACTGCATGCAAAAGATGTGAGCGCGTAGCTTACGAATAATCAGAAGAACATTAGAAAGATCACCTCAGAACATGGCAAATAGCAGTAACACACTCAGATTAGTATCTCTGATCCTCCAAGACCAATGCAAGCGGCCTTCTCCTGGTGTTGAAAAGGGGGCACAGTTCATGGCTTGTTATCAATGGCGCTGAGAGTGATGTTTAGCTCGGTGAACCTGAAGGGAATCCCCGTGGCGGAGGTGTGCAAGGGGCAAGAACAAGTGTTCGCTTCAGTGCTCAGCAGAAGCCAGTGCAAGTGGCTGCCAAGGGACTGCGGTAGAAAGGTTGGAGGTAGGATAGCAGTGTCATAACTATGCAGAGACGGGCTTGAAGAAAATGGTATCATTGTACACCAGGGATGGCTATCTTTAAAGAGACAGAGGGCGATGACTACAGTACGTTCAGGTGCATAGAGCAATAGCTTTAAAAAATGCTTTGTTCAGTATTTTATGGGGATCCTTGCTGTAAATACACCTCCTCCACGCCCTTTCTCTTCGCATTGTGGCAGGGATGAGCAAAGTTACAGCCCAGTGCGTCCTTCCACCTGAATACAGTAACTTCCTGTAGGACTTCAAGAAGTTTGCTGTTTGCCTGCAGCCCCAGCCATAAGCCTGAAAAAAATCACAGTGTCCTACTACCAGCAGAGCTCCAGTACTTGCTGCCATCATACTGCAAAATGGAAGACTTTGCCCTGTTTCCTGCCCACACCAGGTGTCATCTACTGTTCTGCTAGACGTATGTGGTATGGAAAATCATACTACTGCAGATGATGGAGAAGTAGTGGTGATGCAGGCCCAAATTAGGAGGTCTTGCCCCTTAGACAGAGTTAATGGAAAGCCTAAGAAATACCCTGTGGGATTTTCTTTTCCCCCTTCACAAGTCGTATAACCCCAACGGTTTCTTGATTGCTGAGTTTATTGTGGCTTCTATCAAACGTATCCTGAATGTTAATGGTTCTTTACTTATTTTGGCCGCCAGGCAGGTATTTCTATCCTCAGCTCTGTGCCTGCTGAACATCTGATCAGGTGTCTTCTGGTTCCTCATTGTCGCGGTTTGGCCTCAGCCGGCACAAAGAACCACGCGGCCGCTCACCCAACCCTCGCAGCGGCGAGGGAAAATTGGAATAAAAAGGCAAAAACTGGTGGGTTGAGATAAGGGCAATTTAACAGAACAACAAAGAAAAACCGGCAAACAACAACAATAGCACCGGCAGAGGAATGTACAAACAGGGGGACCGTACCGTACCGCCGCGCACCCACCGCACCCGGAACCGACCCGCACCGCCCCCGCCTGCTCCCAGACTGGGAACGGCGCTTCCCGGCGGCTCCCCCTAAATACTGGGCACGGGTCACGTGGTGTGGGATACCTGTGCTGGGCCAGAGATTAACCCTGTCCCTGCCGGAACCAGGACACTCATCCAGGCTTGAGACATTGGAGGGGTGGAAAAACATTCCCAGGGGAACGATATCAGTGTTGACTTGTAAATCTCAGATACTTTATGCCTCCAACAACACAGGAGGAAATTCATGAAGCGCATGAATTTGGACAAGGAAAATACCTGACTTCAACATTTTTCTTCACATGAAAATGCAGCATGGTTCTCCCAGCTTCTCCTCCAGGACATTTAGGAAGGCACCACGAAATTTCACCAGCAAGCAAAACTATAACCGCAGAGATCTCAGCAACTGTCAGGTTCCCATGGAATGTATTTCCTTGGTGGTGTAGATCAGAAAATGACAGCATTCAAGCATTTGTGTGCCCATACAAAAAATGACAATCAGTTAGCACAGTTCAGACTCACTACAACCAAGTTAAGTAGAAAATGAAATATTTTAAGAAGCATCCTATGGTAAGTGAATTTGAATTAGCTGCAAACATGAATGATTTTCTTCCAATCATGAGATCACACAGAATAACCGCTTGGATTTAATTCCCCCTTTATATCACATGTGTCTTTCCTTTATTTCCTGGCATAGATAGATGTGTGATTAAACTATCACTTTTGATATCCCAAAAAGCTGAGGAAAGGCGATTACACTATAAATCATAAAAATCCTCCATTCCACTTGTTTGAGAGTTTTAGACAGCTTTAAATTTTTTCTCTTGTGATTACAGCACATTGTAATAGAGATAAAACATAATAAAGTGTTAGAATTATTTTTTTAGAGTCCTGGATTTATGAGATCAGTTTATAGGGATAATTTTGACAACAAACACAAAGCCATTTAGGGTTTTTTACTTGCTATGAAGCTATTAGATTAAAATGCCACTTAAATTTGTTACTTCTTCATGCTAAGAGAAGTGAAAAGATGGCATCCCATCAAGGTGATCTATGACATTTTTCATTTTGCTTTTTTGGGGCAGGATATCCTCATTTTCAGCCTCCATTGATCTGTCTGCCACAGCTACCCTCAGAATTATATCCCATCTGTTGAAATCCAAGACCACCAGCAGCCCCTGGGTGCTGATGGCTGTTGAATTACAGCTCTGGAGATCCAGGACCTCCCTCCGTGGCAGAGACACCTGTACACACAGTGGTGGTGCCTGCAGACCCATGACACCTCTCCCTCTGCATGTGTGCCCCATGTCCACCAGCTGCACCGGGACACGATTTCAGCGAATGATTCTGTCACGTGGACAGAGGCTTTGCCATCTGATCCTCTGCATCTCACGGGGATGAGCCTGAACATCTGTGCTCTTGGGCCCCGGTCCAAAAGGAAAGACTGGCCCTGAGCTGGGCAGGACTTGAATTGAGTCCTGGACTGGCTTAGGACAGATCAGCAAACAGGCACAGGGTAAATACAAACCAGGCAAATGGGACCTGACACATACATGAATCACTTCATCTGCTGTTGAATTAGAGGCACAGAAAGAAACTCCAATAGCTCTGCTGTGCCTGATTAATTTTACAGGGTGAAATCATACACCCTTCTTGACTTCCAGGGCTAGCGCAGAGAAGCTGTCAGGTGTGTTTGCTCCCAGGTTTCTCACAGTCCACATCCAAACTGCGAGGCACGTGGGTGCGTGGTCTCCAGACGGAGCCCTGGTGGAAGCAGGCACGGATGCAGTCAGGGCATCCTCACAAGCCAGGAAAAGCTCTCAGTCAGCCAGTTCAGCCATAACTCTGGACTAGACACCTTGTGTCCCATGTACAATCTAATTGTGGCACCATGAACAAGGAGGAGAAACGAAGCATCAGATGGCTAGTAATCCAAGAGGAGGAAATATTTTGTACAGTACTATGTGTCATAGAATCATAGAAACACAGAATCATAGAATAGTTTGGGTTGGAAGGGACCTTTAAAGCTCATCTAGTCCAACACCTCTGCATAAGCAGGGATATTTTCAACTACGTCAGGTTGCTCAGAGCCCCATCCAACATGACCTTGAATGTTTCCAGGGATGGGCCATCTACCACCTTGCTGGGCAACCTGTGACAGTGTTTCACCACCCTTATTGTAAAAAATTCCTTCCTTATAACTTGTCTAAATCTTCCCTCATTTACTTTAAAACCGTCACCCCTTGTCCTATTGCAACAGGCCCTGCTAAAAAGTTTGTCTCTGTGTTTCCTGTAGGCCCCCTTTAAGTACTGGATGACTGCTGTAAGATCTCCCTGGAGACTTCTCTTCCCCAGGCTGAACAATCCCAACTCTCTCAGCCTGTCCTCATAGCAGAGGACATAGCTTCAGCCCCCTGATTATCTTTGTGGCCCTCCTCTGGACCTGCTCCAACGGGTCTATGTCCTTCTTATGCTGGGGGCTCCAAAGCTGAATGCAGTATTCCAAGTGGGGTCTCATGAGAGCAGAGCAGAGTGGCAGAATCCCCTCCCTGGACCTGCTGGCCACGCTTCTTTTGATGCAGCCCAGGATATGGTTGGCCTTCTGGGTTGTAAGTGCACATTGCCAGCTCATGTGTCAGCTGGCATATGTGTAAACCTACAGGAGCCAGTAATGCGCTATTAGGTGCTTCTACCAGCTTCCACCTCCACTCCCCAGGAGCTAGTGGGGACTATGTATACAGTCCATATCCATACACTTCTTTTTTAACCATTTCAGTAAAACTGGGAGCATGTGGTATTTCTGAGGAGGAACACTGTTCTGACCTGACGAATGGGTATAGGAAATCTGATGAACATGGTACAGGGACCAGGAGAGATATAGATGTGCATACACACATCCCTGCAGCGATGCAGGGCATGGCCTTAACTCTAGAGAAGGTAACTGGCATTTCAGCAGCTTGCAGAGAGGTATGAGAGCACATTCCCAATGATCCATTCGAACCGGATGAATAATTCAGAGTATCATTTATACAAATAACTTTGCTTGTTTTGCTGTGAGTAAATTTCAAGTATTTTTTGAGTGAGGTGGACTGCAGCCTCAAAAACATTTATACAGTCACTTCTCTCTTAACCCGTAAACCAAGGAACTACTCACAGGTATACAAAAGGCCTGCTGGTCCCTTAGAGTCCTTAGTCCTAAAACGATTACGTGATCGGTTGGTCACTAGTGCTCTGTTTGAAATGGTTATTCAGGCTTTGCTCAATTAGATTCACAGGGTAAGTAATGTCAGGAGGCTGTGAGTTGTTAGCTTGGTTCAGAACCATTAATAGATTGTAATAACTGTAATAATTGTAATAACTGTAATGCAATTGCAGATATCAGTATCCTTCCTCTTACATTTTGTTACCCTTGCATCTCGACCTTGGCCAGACCAGGTGGTGTCTGGACAACCACAGGCCTTGGTGGAGATGCAGAACAAGCACTGGGGCAATGTGTGAAGGCCTCCCAATAGAGGGGTGCACACCTACGCTCTGAGAGCTGAAAAACACCCAGGATAGGACACGGGGCTCTCAAATCTGGCACTTGAGTGTCAGCATCAGGACTGGACTGCCCTGGGATGGGACTCCATGGTACAGGGAATGTATCTACCTGTGTGCACCAATTTGTACTGTGGAGCCACTTTGATTTGTAGTGAGTACCGAGTGAGAACCGTGTGTTGTTGCACTGGAGTTACTCTCTAGTTATACAGCATTTACACTTTCTGATACTTGTAGTTGTCATTAAATCTATAATCAGCACATTCCCCACATTTGAGAATCTCTCCCATGTTAATACAAGATAATTAAAACAGCCTCTGTTTCAACAGTATCTGCATTAAAAAGGAAAACCAAAGAGACCACAATAGGTGAAGAGAGGTTAATAATAGGTCGTGTGGTTAATCTTCCAGTTACAAGGGCAAACACTAATTACAGGCCTGGGAAGGGAAAGGGCAGCCTGATTGCAACGTGATTATGGTGACCTTGTTAAGGAGTGATCCAAGTCATGATGGGGGCCTCAATAAATAAAGATAATACATCCCTTAGCACTTCCCGGTGAACGTCAGATGAATGCTGAGGACAGCGTTAGCCCACTCTGCAGACAGGGCTGCGAGGATGGAGACTGAGCTGTGTTACTCTCCAGCTACATCTCAGCACAGCATGATTGCTGGCTTCTCGTTCTGCTCACCGAGAAAAACAAAAGCACCAGCTACTGATAACAAATATATCATGTTGACTTTTAACAGGCTCCGCAGTACAGCGTGTTACAAATTACTGTGAACTTCAACATGTTTGAGCATTGGAGATGGAGCAGAGCACTGTGATTCACCATGTTGTCAATGGCATGGGAGGAATTCCCAGGGAGCTGTAAAAATACTAGTTACCATCTAGACTGAAAAATGGTAAAAACTCAAGCTTTTTCTGCTCTTTTTTTTAACCCTGAGTACAAACTCTGCTGCCCAGGAAAACATATCCTACAGACTATAACAGTTTCATTATCTCAGCAGAGAACTTGCTGTCTGTACAGCAACTGGTCCATGGAGAAATTATCAGGCTTCCAAATTTAATTAGGGCAGGACTCAGACAGGGAACACAGTGAGGTTAACACAGATGTCTGTATGTCCCATCATTCTCACATCCTGTAATAAACAAGCATTTGGGGAACAGTATAAGTCAGTACTGGAAGCAAACAGTCCTGTATTATAGACCTGAGGCTGGTGCCTGCTAAACACTCATAAAACCACTTGGGTCATTGGTATGGAAAGTCTTTTGTTTCTCGTAATGATTTTGTATGTTAATTGATGACAGGGTTAATATGAAAATCAGTGTCTCCAGACACATCAGGACTGTGTAGAGCTCCTGGGTCTGGCAGCTTGTTGGCTGAATGTGAGCAGGGTGAAAGCAAGGACTGGAGCTATTCAAATTCTCTTAATTTCTGGGTTTAAAAAGTCTACAAATAGGTTATCTACTTATTTGCTTTTACCTAAATCTGTATTTTTTTTAGAGAGAAATGTCATGGTAACTGCCACGCACACAAGGAAACTTACTCTGTGTTTAGTTACACCTATAAATAAACTCTCTTAGCAACGCAAAGCCCTGCTCTTGGGTGTCCAGAAGGTAAGAGGACATTTCTTCAGGTGCCTGCAATGCTGGTCTGCGAGCTTGCTGTGCTGGGGGGTTTGGAAGACTGCAGGCCACCAGGTTTCTGGAAACAGGAAGAGCGTGGGAAGAGCACTTGAACCCTGAAGGTGCGATGGAAATCTGTGCCAGCTGTTTCTGTGTATTGGTGTGTGTGCAAAAATGCAGAAAGCAATTAAACTTTGACATTTTTCTCTGAGATTCCACTCATGAGGATTTCCTATTTAATATAAAAATAAACTCCAATTAATTTGTTCCATGCTATTCACCCTACATGTTGTATTGCAGCTGCTGATAGAAAGCAATTTCACAGTGATCACAGATAACCAAAATACATTTACAGGGCTATTCGACTAGCTCCCATACTACCTTCTGTGGTGCCAGTTACCCACCACTGAAATGTCTACCTGAATGTTAGAGAAACCAAAACCAAATGTATAAGGACAGTAATTTTCTATTCATGCCATTTCTTTCTACTGTTGATTGTATCAGGTTAGAATATCCTGGGAACAGAAATAGGTTTGGAGGAGAAAGGATCAGAGACCCGGTGATTTGCCATGCACAAATTTTCAGCCAGTCCCCCCATACTCAAGGGTGTGCTGCTTTGGGAGGAAGAAGTGGGTTTGGTCCCTGTCGTGGTTTGGCCTCAGCCGGCACAAAGAACCACGCGGCCGCTCACCCAAACCTCGCAGCGGCGAGGGAAAATTGCAATAAAAAGGCAAAAACTCGTGGGTTGAGATAAAAAGCAATTTAACAGAACAAAAAAAGAAAAAAAATTGACAAAACAACAATAGTACTGACAGAGGAATGTATAAATAGGGGTACCGTACTGACGCGCACCGACCACACCCGGACCGTCCCCGCCCGCTCCCAAACTGGGAACTCCCCTTCCCCGGCGGCTCCCCCTAAATACTGGGAATGGCGTCACGTGGTGTGGAATACCTGTGCTGGGCCAGATATTAACCCTGTCCCTGCCGGAACTAGGACAGTCCCTAAACCTCCAAACATTCCCAAGATCTAAAACAAGGCCATGGTAGGGAAATTGAGGAGGGGATGAGACCCCGTAGTCCCTGCCTCTTTCAGGCATGTGCAGTCCCACTCACAAATGGTCCAAGCTCTGGGTTTGCTCACCTCTGCAGCAGAGTAACTCCTGCAAGTGCATGGAGAGAGGAGGAAGGGGAAGGGCCCAGGGAATTCACAAGAGCCAGGCTGCTGCAGAGGACTGCTGTCACCTTGGGTGAGTTTCACTGTTTCTTCAATGATAGAGTCACATTTTGAAAGTTTTGACAAAGCTCATTTGCAAAGACGATTAAATCAAACCACAGAGCTGTAAAGAGGGCTCAAATACACCATTCTGGACCTTACCAGCTTTGAATTACCTCTGATTTGAGGACTTATATGATTGTATCTAATAAAACTTAACTGTTTATTTCTTGCTACAAATCAAGGATTTTGTCAGGGTTGCTAAGGGATACTATTCAGTCTCTTTTTTATTTGAAGGCTGAATAGTAAATAGTTCTCCCTGGAAGCAACTTAATCTGCGATTTCGCTTTGTAGAGGATGGCATTCTTAATTCAGCTCTTGCTGCTGCTCAGTCCTTCTGTTGCTCCCCTAAGTTTAAGCATCACAAAAAGAAAGACAAAGGCTATGAACTTTCTGTTACAGCAAAATGCTGTAAAAACCCCCCACATTTAAAACATGTTTTGAGAAAGAGAAAAACAAGAGGCTTATTCGGTGTAGCAAGGGATACAGTTGATCACCATGCCTTCTGAGCACGCCTTCTATTTTCAGTTGTAACGTCCCTAATGAAAGCCTCAGATAGTACCACTGGGTTTACCCAAGGATCTGGTGTATTGAAACAATCACGAGCCTCATCAAGGCTATGAAAGCAATGATGAGTCTAGAGAAGCAAGCTGTGATGTGCTACCCAAACAGCCACAAAATGAGAAAGATGATTTAGAACGGTTCTTTGGCAGGCAGAAATATTTATTCTCCGCAGTCTAGAGAGTAAAGACTGTGATATATTAAATCCTCTAGCTGCTCACTCAAAGGATTTAGAAGTCTGGCCTTGGTCACCTTGCAAGTGGATATTGTGCCATGATAAAATTTTGGAGAATAGAGGAATGTCATAGAATATTTGAATACCTGCTAACATTTTTGTCTGATGTCTGGAGCTCAAGCAGTTTAGAATACATGCTATGACTTCCAGTGAGTCTACTAGCTGTTGTAAACACACCTCTCCACTGTTAGCCTTCTAAACGCATCTGACAGCTTGGTGGTACCTTGAAGCTCACCTCCATCCACTTCATTGCAATCCCAAACTAACTGACTCCCCAGAAGGTCTGTGGTCCTGTTTCAGCATGCCCTGACTATCCGCTTCTGCTGGTCACGGAACCGGAGAGGGCTCTGGGAGGTGAGATTGGGAGTGAAACAGAGGAGGCATATAGAAGGTGCTGAGGATTAGGGATGCAAGGGAAACAGTGCCTGAGTTTTTTAAAATTGTAACTGTCCTGAAAAAGAATAGAGGATGTAATTTATCCATCATAAGCTAGAGAGAGAAATGGACTTTGGTCACTTGGAACATTTTATCCTCTTCTATTTCAAAAGGAGCCAAAAAGTTCTTTTGCAAAAAAAAGCCTTTTTCTTTGGAAAGCCCAGAGACAGGACATTTAATAAATGCAGAACCTTTTCCTAAGCTGGGGGCAGGAGAACATTCAGGCTTGGCTCCCTGTGCAGATGACTACAGGGTCTGTAGGTCGGCATTTCTTTTTTTGGCAGACCTCAGCTGTGCCTCTGGTATGGCCTGAGGGTACGCTGGGATTTGGTCTCATTTAGCAAGACCCCTAGGAGCAGAGTCCAGTCTGCAGGCCCCCAAGGAAAGGAGGAGAACGGGACAAGGATCACTCTGGATGAGCTGATGGACTGGGTCTTGGTGAAACTGTCCTGTCATTTCTGAGCTTAAAACTGATGGGAATTTGGTCTGTTCTCTCGGTGGTGTCTAGACATTCAACCTCAGTGAGGTCTGCAATATGTATGGGAAGGGCTCCTCCTGAGCACATGAGTTAGTTTTCTTTTAGATGGCATCCTAGCTTTGCTCGGGGGGGGGAGTGGAGGGAGAAAGAGAGGGGAAGAGTCCCTTATGTTTGTTCTATACAATAGTGGCATTACTCAATATTTGCACAAAGTGCTTTTCACTGATTGAGTTTTTATTTATTAGGATGTATGTTCTTAGGCAGTCTGTGTACCTCAGAGGGACTTGAATGAATTAATCAACACACGCTCTGTACCACTGATCAAATGCAGGATAGCAACAGATGGCCACATGCTAGCAATTTCCTGGCAGATGGGTCCTATCCACCATCTTTCACTTATCCAATTTAATGCTGAAAACCACAAGCAAACTAATTGAAAAAGAGCATTGCACACACACAAACCCTCTTTTTCTTCTTTCATTCCATTCACACCAATTGAATAATAAGTAGTAACTGATGTATTATCAGAGCCACACTGCTTGCATGGAGACTAATAAAAGCATAACTTTGATCTGTTTTGACAAATGCAAGTACAACTTTTAAGTATTTAATAATTACATTAGTCAAAGCCACTGATCATGACATGCGGCAGTGTGTTATTTAGAGAAAGGGAAACAGGTATTCACGTCACCAGGGTGGCTTCTAACGCAACTAGAGTGTGAAGGTATTTTTACCCTCCTTTCTCCCACTTCCTCCATGGGAAAAGCAAACAAAGCCTGGCCCAAAGGGAGCAGTGTCCTGTGCCTACGTTCAATTCATTATCCCTAGCTGGAGCAATATTATGTACAGCCAATTGTTTGCTCATACAATACCTGAAGAAGTTTAGGGAAGTTATTGCCCAGAAAAATGTTGTTTACCGCTCTGCTTGACTGATGGAAGTCAACCGACCAGGTGAGCAGCCCGAACCCATTTCAGTGCAAAATGCAACAGGGTTACTGAAAGCACCTCAGCAGGGGTTTGGGCTGCTCTGCTTTCCTCTGTGCTGAAATGGCCAAGGCATGGTCGCATGGTCGCTGCGTGTGTTGCAGCTGTAGGGTGGTACCTTCTGAAGTGGTTACAGCTTTTCCTCTGGTGAACATCCACCTATAGCTTGGGGTTACCGAGTTCTTGCAACAGATTGAGCCCTTGTAGATAGTGTGCAAAGACAGAAAACTCTGACTAAAGAGCTTCTCATGTAAGTAGGAAAAAAGACAGTAGCTGGAGTCAGACAGACTGACTAGCAGGAAAGGAAAGGGAGAAAGCAAGAAACAAGGAGACAATATTGGTCAGGATGGCGGCTAATAGTCTCAGCATCTTTGCAGACTGACCGATGTCAAGCTGAGAACTTTGGCAAAAGGCCATTGTAGTTCAGCAATGGAAGGAAGGCAGCAACTGGAAATATAATAGCACTACACAATAATGGAGGGGGAAAAAGGAAAGTAGATAGCAATCAATATAAATGAGAAGTTAATGAGGTACAGAAAAATTATAAATGTATATAAAGGCACTAGAGAAAAATCCATCCCTAAGAACAATATTAAGAGGTTTTAAAGAAGGACTGCCAGTAAGAAGAGAAAAGCAAGAACTGAGATAGGCCAAGTGTTAAAAGGAGGTTGAGAGATGGGTAACAATGGTCCAGAACAGATCTAAATGTCCCATAACCAATTTTGTTGTGTTATCAGAGGAGCAGAAAGAGGTATCTGTATCACACATAATTGACAGATTTCCTTCTGGAAAATTCTTGGCCTAGAATTTCTAATTCTTCTAGGGCAAGCAGTATCCAGTCAGCTAATCAATTAAATTATCAAATGCGCTACTAAAATATCACAAAACTACCATGAAATGTTATATCATGCAAAAAAACATTAAAGGAGTAAATTAAAGTACCAGTCAGCCATCAAAGCAATCTGTTTTGCTTGTTATCCTGGGCCTACTCTTACAAATCGAGATTTAACACAGAAACAAGCAAAATCTGGGAACACAGAAAGCAGATTAAATCTATATGGAACATGTGGAAACTATATGCTATAAAGCCCTAATTCTGGCAAGGTTGTCAGATTCAGAATGAAGAAGCTGCTCAAGTGTAAGCGGAATCACATCCTGTACTTCAAAAGAAGCCAAGGCTATGAGCTTGCTAATGCAATCTTTGCCTGCAAAGCCAGGAGAGTGGTGAGAAGGAGCAGGGAAGACATTTGCCCTCCATGCAGGACATCAAAATCCAGGACATGGTGCAAAGTGCAGTGCTGGAATATACATGCACTTTTGGTGTTACAGCTGCTCAAAATTTACGAAGACCATAGAAAACACGGATGAAGCAATGAGATGGCTCCTGAAAATGCCTTTGATCCAAGTCTTAGAGAGCTGGATCCATTTAGATTATCAGAAAGAAGCAGGAGAGGGATCTGGATTGCAAGATGTAAACATGCTACTGTAAAGAAAACGGAGGTCACTAAAGAAGTTCATTAAACAGATGAACTGAAATTAAATGCCCTGAGATACAATGGGAAGTCAGAAAATGGGATTTTGTGGTTTCCCATGGGTTTAATGTTTGTGAGTCTATCACATCTGGTGAAGATGTAACACGGCAGCAAAGGAGACTGATCAATTACAAAAGTGGCAGATAAAACCAAGAAAAAACATGAAGTCTTACCAAAAAAAAGACAAAACTTTAAAGCAGTGGAGAAGATGGAGCCTGTGAAGGGAGGTGGAGAGAGATCCACCTCAAAGTGAAGCGTCAGGGAAATCACAATTAGCAGGAGCATTAAGAGTACCTAGTCAAGACAGAAATTTATAAAGAGCAGAGAAAAAGATGTTGCAATTCCTGGGTTATGGGGACTCAGCCAAGAGTCTGAGCTCTGTAGCTGGAAAGGCGAGGCTGTATGCAGGAGGTGTTCTGGAGGAGAGCTGGGGAGAGCGGGAGAGAAGGAAGAAGGATGGAGACAAGGATGTTCAGGAGACAAGAAGTGCCAGACAGGTCAGCTCATGTTAAATCCTTGCTGTTGTTCCAGTGCCACCAGCAGACAAGTTGCAGATATTGCACCAATGCTAGGCACTGCCCCCTCCCAGCCATCGAACTGCCTTGAGGATTTAGGTCTTCCTAAAAGACTTCTTAATTTACCTCTTCCAGTCTCTACCAGTGCATGCAAGAATACCTGAATTCCTGGGAAACTCCAGTACTAAGTGACAGGACATGTTCCTCAGGGAGCTTGTAGGTTAATGCAGTAAATTTTGCAACCATACTTCCTCTCCTGGTGGGGACCCTGACAGAGAAGGATCAGCATCAGCTGTCCCCATCACTATCTCATTCCAGATTTGAAAAAGAAAAATCAGCTGCAACATTTCTGAAAGCTTTTTCTGTATTTTTTTTTTTGTGAAAGCAGCTTTGGGAAGATATAAATATGTATATACATGTACAGATATAAAATCTTTTTTACATGAAAAGAAAGAAAAATGTCATTGAAAATGTTGTGCTTTTGTCACGTATTTAAATTCCTGTTCACAAATTTAAAAACTTTGCTTTAGCTCTTTTTTTAGAAGGACTGAAAATGGAAACAGTTCCATCAAAACTTCCATGTCATTAAACGGTCTTTTTTTTTTTTTTTTTTCTTTGCAAAAGATTTCAATGTTATTTTTGAGTGGGATCATTACAGAAACAAAACCAGTCTGAAAAGGAACAGGAAAAAGAGGCTGATCTAGCCATTCCACAGCATTCAGCATCAAACTCGAACACAGCCAAATTCCCAATTTGGGGTCATATCTATTTAAGCAGGAGTCTTCCTTCCTCCCTTCTACTCCTGATTAAACCACAATGTCCGTTTATCAGCCATATCTGTGGAGAGCTGCAAGGAGCATGTTCCCACTGTGAGTGGCAACCACTAATCCCCAAGTAATTGACTAAATGTTCCTGAAGAAGTAATGGATGAAAAGAAGTGGAAGAAATGGGTGGCTCTGAGGCAGGGGAGGAGTGAAAGCAGAAAGGATAGAGGCAAGAGGGGAAATTCTCCAGGTATGAAGAATAGACACACAACCTGGATGGTCTTATAAAATATCCATCTCAGCAGCTTGAGGGACGCGGTGGGTTTTGGTTTGGGGAGGTCAGGCCATGCTGCCTTCTTGTAGCGCTGCATTGTCCCACCATGGCAGAGCACAGTGACACCCCCTTTCCCGTACACTGCTTTCCCTTACACAGGGACCCCCAGAGAAAGGGCAGGTGGTGGTAAGATCGATTGCTCCAATGCCACGGTCTGACCCTGTCTAGTTAATCAGCACTCCTTACCCAAAATGCTGAATGAAACAGCAGGCTTGGCAGTGAAAATGTCTTCCCCATGCATTACGCTGCATGGGTCAGCCAGTAATTCCTGGAAATGGTTAATTGCTGGCCAGCTTTGATCTCCTTGCAATAGCAATCAATTCACATACTGACAATTTCTCAAAAAAAGGGCATACCTCAGCACTCAGAGGCTTGCTGTACGTCTCCAGTCTCTCCATCACTCCCTCCTCGGCTCTTAGGAAAATTGTTCGTAATGGCAAAGATGATGGAGAGACTGGAGCATTGAGCCTACAGAGCTACCCTGTTATTTCACTGAAGGAGGAACTCTAGCTAAAGGAAAAAAAGCTATTAAACATCTGCAAGAGCAGAAAACTCATAGACACAAGCAGAAAGGCATGAAATCTGAAAGTTTTCATAGGATCACAGGATTCGGCCTCTAGGACTGATCACAGTCTGTCTGAACGCAGATGCTGATGCATGTATGAAGGGAATAGAAGAACATGTAGCTTGGTTCCAGTTGCTTAGTTGTAGGTGTCCAGTGTCACCTGAGATGCTTTGGGATATCCTATCTAACCTCCAACTGCTATCCCAGAATGGCATGGATATCACATGTCACGTCCACCAGACTTCCCAGTATGTCTCAGGTACCCCAGGACAGGTGAACTGGTCTGGGACACCTCCAAGGCCCGTCCTAAGGGTGAGGGACCCTCACCTGGGGAGCGCGTGCCAGAGAAATCATGGGACATTTCTCATCGGTGAGGGTGTTAGTGGATTGTAGGCTGCGGACCAGGTACACATGAAGGTGGAGTACTTCACGTGTGACTCCATCAGAAGGGGTGTGAGGCAGAGGAAGCCACGTTTCCAGGGGTGTTGTGTTTGTGGCCCACATGTCCTGGGGGGTTGCACACAACTCAGTGGGGGTGGGGCTGCAAAACTGGAATTTGGGGGATTGGTTATAGAGGGGTGTTCAGAAGACTGTAGTGGTATATTAACCTTGTGTAAGTGTCTCCTATTGTGGTTTATTTGTTGTATTCATAATATTGACCCTGAATGTATAGTTCGTAGATTAATTATATGCTATATAACTAAATTGATTTAAAATGCATGAATTGATCAGTTTTTCCTTGTGACCCTTATCTTTACAGTCAGAGTGAGGAGTTTGGTGATGCCTTTGGCACATTAACAAATAAACTTTCTTTTAAACCCCATTTGGCAAAGCCTGGCCCTCCAATAAACGCTGATGCCTGTTTCTCATCATGTGTTATGTTAAGTTAATAGTTAGCCTCTCCTACGCTCTGTTGTAGCCCAGGGTAATGCCTTTTAAATGCACTTTCATTACTTTCAGGAATAGGTTAGAACATAATAGCATGTTTCTCTTTTGGGCAACATGATTAACCTTTCCTGGAACAACAGAATGTTTATTATAACATTTAATGGCAAAATCAATACATTATTTTCTTGCATTATATTTATATATGCCCTCTTGCCACAGCATCCAAGCATGGAGAAGCTGATTTTTCTCACGGATGAGATTTTCAGTTCCCCACCACATCAAGTCTCTGTTTTCTTTTCAGACTTCTACGTTTTGACAATTCTGTATTTTTGAGTCAGAAATACGTACTCAGCAATGAGTTTCTCATTTGCTGAGTGCCACCAAACACTTCATCTCTATTCTTCTGCTTCCATTATGAGCACCAGATTTTATCATTCCCAGGTTTTTCCATTCCCAACAAAGCCTTCTTAAACAGTAAGGTCAGAAGCCTCTAATAATGTTTAGGAATCCATTGCATAGTCCAAATAGTTGCTGGAAATACTCTGTTTCAGTTTGCAAAGAAGGAGAAACATTTGCTAAGTCACCAAACCAGTTTTTAAAGCACTCTATATAATAAGATAAAATCTGTTAAGTTCATCATATGACTTGCTTCAAAAGTCTAAGATGTTGCTCTTTCCTAAGAAACTGCAGAGGAAATTAAAATTAGTTGTTTGCTCTAGTCAACCACTGCCTACATCCCTATGTAAAATTATTTAGGCTCTAGGGAATTGTCCATTTTTCTACTTGCTATTAAAAAGCTTTTATTTAAGCACTAGAGAATTTTTTTTTCAGGCAAACACTGTATCAATAAAAATATATCCTGTGTCACTAAAATTATCAATATATTTGTTTGGAATATGAAAAAATCATTTTACATACAAGAACGAGCCCCTTTGACCCAAACAAAAGAGGAAAATAAACATGATGGCTTGTTCCAATGTGTTTAAAATGAAGCACCTTGACTTTCACATTTTGAAGTGATAGTTCAGTTCAATATTTGCCTGACTTTAATTTCAAAAGAATAAAAAGAATTATTCTCAAAATGAAAATTATCTTTTTGGGTTTTTTGCTGAAAGAACTTCCAAAACTTCCTTCAAACAGCAAACCAAGAGGAGGAATAAGACCTCAAGGCCTTAGAATTTGTTCACATTTTTCTTAATTTCATAATTTTGTAAGCGCTTTTCATCAAGATGTGATTGCTACAGACACTTCTCAGGGGTGCTGCTGCTTCTGTCTTAATTGAACAATTGCAACCTTTTAAACAAAAGCAAGGAACGTACGGCAAACCTATCCTGTTTGGCTGAAAGTCCCTCTCATCCTTCTCCTGCCCTTCCCCCAGAATCTATACACTCCTTACGTGGCACTGGAGAGCTCAGAAATGCACAGAGTCATTCATACAGAAGTGCGCAAGGTTTCCGAGCTCTTTGTGGGACAGGTTTTACTCCTGAAGAACAACCATTTCTGCTCTCTCTTTATTAAGAATAAATATGATGTGCCTGAGCAAAACCAATTTGAAGACACTTTTGGGATGTGAGAAATAGCTGTGAACATTTTTTCCATATCAAACAGCTTGGTTCTCTGGGACACCAATGAAACGGTTTATCCTTTCACTGGGAATTTACTTTTCCATATCTGACTCCGAGGATCCAAGTTTTCAGCCTCATGCTCTGCTAATGCTACTCCCTAGCTTCACGCTCTTAATGCAGCCACATTGTCTTCCCAGGCACTGGAGCAGCATCAGAGTATCTCCAATTCCCCCTTAGTTCTAAAACACTGGTAGAAAATAACACTCAAAAAGGAGGTGCAGGAGTAGAGGTGAGAAATCTTCAGGGCTTGCATGTCCAGAGGTTTAGCAGCTCAGACTCAGTCCCACTGGAGAGCACCCTGTTCCTCACAGCCCTGGCGCTGCGGGATGCTGCAGTGCATGCACAGGCAGGCTCAGCTCCCCGCGGTGCTGAGCAGGCTCCGCTGTCACAGAGGTGCAGAGGAGCGAATTGTGCTCAGGAGTTCACACTCACCTGGGAAATGCCCTATTTCTAACACTTTGGCAGAAACTTCTTCCAGCTCAAGTGTTCCACAGGGCAAAAATTGTAAGGAAATTAGAAAGAGAGAAAATTTATTCCCTGTTTGTGTGCTTGAGCATGCCCAGCTCATTCCACAATGAAACATGCATAGCTATGAACACTCTATAACTTCATTCACCTCCCCACCCCCCAGAAATAAATAAAGTAGGAGAAAAATCTCTGATTTATTAAAGATATTAAGGCAAGAAAAGGAATTAAAAACTAATTCCCCAGCTCATGAATTACAACTGTCAAAGCTCCATCTCTAACACCTCATAACATTGCTAAAGAAGTTTTAAAATGATAAAGAGAAAAACCCATTGTTTCTAGTTCATAAACGGAAAGACAATCTATTTGACACAAAGCCCATGATCTAAATTAATATTTCATCATTCAGTAGTTTTATTTCTTGGGAATAAATTGTTTTCTCTGTTAATGGACCTGGGCATGTTTCATCAGCAATAAAACAAATATTTGCAGATCTACCCTGTAGGAGCTTTTGAAGTGCAGTGTTTTTATTTACTACAAAAGTTTCTTCTCTACTTTCAGGAGAAATCCTGAGTGAAGATGTGATGAAACAAGGTAATATCTGACTGGGTCATTAGTCCCAGCTTTTCTGCCAAAGAGTGCTGGAGGATGGCTCCCAACCAGTACACCCAGTACACAGCCCAGGCACGCAGCCAGGGGCCACAACTGTGTCCCACGGTGTCAACGCCGTCTTTGACAACCAGGACCATTGTGCTTGGGAAGGAGCCGTCCTGGTGCCTTCGCCTTTCCTTCTCTGCAGGTTCAGGTCTCATCAACTTGTTGCCTTCTGCCTTCCCCTCCATAAGGTACAATTTCAGTGTCAGCCCCTCCCTGCCCTCTCCACCAGCCTGCCTGCTGCCATCTGACCGTGCCTTCGCATGCGCTGACTACAACGATCCCATGCCAGCAGTGCTGCGTAAGCGCCGGCCACAAACCCCAGCAGTTACCTTCTATGCTAGGTTGGCTGAAGCCCCATAAAACGTCCGACTGATAAAGCTGTCAGGACTACTCAGACTCAGCAAGTTTAATCAGTAGATGTAGCCTGCAGTCGCAAACGGAGATGCTCTTTGCTTTGTGCTATTGCAAAAACGTAGGTGAGGGACATTCACCGAGCCACGCTTTTGCCTGGCTTGTGGTTTGTAGCAGCTTCAGCACGGAGCTGGGGATGACGAAGTCAAAGCACTGCTGGACCTGTGAAGGTCTGGGAAGGGTGACACCGTTTTTGTCCTTAGAAACTAACTACATCTCCAAGAAGAGCTCCCAAAAGGTTTGTTGTGTGAGGCACAGTAAATATGAATGTAATGCAGGGACGGAAAATCCCATGGCTAGACACGAACATAGACAAGTGCAAACCCACCCACTAACAACACCCCAAACCCAGGACCCTTTGCCAGACTCTGGGGCAGCTGAAGGAAGGTCCTAAACATTAAAGCATAAAGAGGTGCTATTATATAGGTTTTGTACTCTCAAAGGAGAGCACCATGTCCCCATTATAATAATCCCTGAGATGCTAATTAAGTGGGCATAATGCTAGATAGGCATTTTGTAGGTACCTTTTGTGTGAGTGTGCAGGAGCAAAATGAGATTCAAAATAATGATAGCAGTGTGAAAATGCTGCTGGGATCCATTAGATGGCGAGTGTTATATTCAATACACAGCTATAATCCAGTAAGCACATAAGCTTCCACGGATTTAAAATAGAATATCTTCAGGGTTTTCATAATAAATTTAATACTTCAAAGAGACATTGACTAATGGCTTTCAGATATTATGGGGGAGACTCTTCCCTACAGGAAATCAATTACAGTTGAATCTTACTGATTTTAACCCATTTCCCTAAACAGTGAAAAACCAGGCTTTGAACTCCCTTTGGATATAACCCCGATAGTCTATTCTCTTCCATGGCTGAGGCAGAAGTAATTTCTGAATCAGATGAGATGAAAGAAAGGAAATATTAGCCTATTAGTTTCCTCAGTTTTAAAAATCAACACTGTGTCTTTCATGTAATCTACTTGAGGGGAAGCAAGATAAATTCCAGGTAACTCTGAAACACTGAAAGCTGGAAGCGGGTATAATTTGCACATGCATAAACCTGAAAGCTGATATGGGACCGAAGTGACAAATGGATATGGCACTGACTCTCTGCAGTGAGATGAAAGTAATTTCCAGCCACCATTCGCACATACAGAGTGAAGAATAGGGTTGAATCTTCCTGGGAAGTACTCGTGATGCCTAGCATTTCTATCAGTTTCACAGTGGGTTTTTTCTTCTGTAGGTTAAGCAATAACTCGGTCCAAATAGCTTCACTAGATTAAGTGGTGACTACTTCTAGTCTGTGAAGGTTCACCTCCCTTAAATTTTGATTGAGCTGGCCATCCAGTCTGAAAGAAAGAGGCACTTCTGCAGGGCAGTTCATCTGATCTGTGTTAGACATCTATTTTAAGGGAGGTGATTCCCATCTTGCTAGACTCCATTTCCTTCTGTTGACCATACAAGGATCACTGATGGCTAATGCAGATGCAGATGTGCACTGCAGATATCTAAAACTGGGCAGATTAATGCTACCCTGTGTACCTGCATGGAGGGGAAACCTTAATCTCACTGACAATAGCATAATAAGATTTTGCAGCTCGAAGCTGAAGACAGATAAATTTAGATAAAGGATAAGGCAGAAATTCTCAAACATTGAGTTAATTAAAACAATTTAGTTCAGGAGATTGTGAATTTATGACCACCTGAAGAGCTTAAATCAAGTCTGGATTACAAAATATGCTCCAGCTCAGCTACAAAATTTGGAAATGCAAAAATTGCTGTGGGAGCGAGGGAGGCTTTGACATCTGTTGTGTCAGAAAGTTGGTACAAACGGTTTCTTCTGGAGCTCAGGTACTCTATTCTTCCTGCTCCAGTTCACACAGAAAACCACATTAGAGCAAACACCGTGCTGATCTGATTTGGCTTCAAGGGCATATTGTAATCAACAGGGAGAGGGTGAAATGACACTTCCAACGCAGCCAGCAGTAGCCTTAGTCCTGTCTTCATCCCGCCACGCAGCTTCGTGCTATGGTCTCTCCCGGTTGAGGTCCCTGGGAAAGCTGTCCTGGCCACACTCTCGTTATCTCTGTCTCTCTTTGGCTTCTGAATAACTTGTGCTCTCTGGAAATGGAAAAATCACCATTCTGGATTTGCAACCTCCAGAAAGCTGTGTAAAATGCCACCCAGAAACCCGGGGCTGATCAGAATGTTGGTTGAAGGACTGAGCAGTCGCAGCACGGCAGAAGCAGTAGCCCACTTGTAAGGAAGCACGGCCTCGTGTGAAGCTTAGCAAACCAAGACCGTTAGGACAGAAAGTTGCGAGCTGTGCATACCTGCTGTGTATCTCTACATGGGGATAGCCAGCACAACAGAAATCAGAGTAACAGCCAGAGCAGTAAGCCAAGGTCTTTAAGTCCAGCTAAGCTTTGCTTAGCACAAGTCCCAAGGACAAGCAAAGTAAAGATGATTTAAAACTCTTTTGTTGCCTCAGCAAACTGCGGGACTATTGGCTCCTTACCACGTATTAGAGCACTTCCAGGCCAATTCTGATTTACATCAGCAGAAAAGGGCTCTCTGGCCTGTGTTGCTGGCTGACTACATGCCCTGGCAGAGGATGGATGGTTGATCCAGACACCCTTGCTGGCAACTCTGAGGACAAAGCAGGAACGGATGCCACTTCCTTTTCCCAGTGGAGAGAGGACTGCAGATCCGTCTCGTCGCTCTCAAAACTTTGGACATAAAATCAGCATTGGAAATAAATTCCAGAAGCCATTAATCTGTCTCGCTTCTGACATGAAAGGATAAAATATAGATCTGTTAAAAAAACCCACACCCTGTGAGCAGTATATTTTAATTTTCCAAATTACTGAAAGAGCAGAACATGAATCCTTGTGTGTCAGCCCGAGAAAATATTTTATTTTCCCTGTGAAGGAGAAGCAAACATAAGATAATGCCATAAGTAAATGGCAGAGAGACTGCAGTTAGATGAACTGCAAAGTGCTGCAACCATCAAAAGAGCCCAAAGATACCTATTGGTAATGAGAAAACTTCAGCAGACATACTTTTTTTTCTTTTTTCTTCTTGATTGAGTTATTAGGTCATTACACTACAAGGAGCCTGCAGAGCAGGGCCAAGAGGTCTGCACTGCACAGTCTCACAGGGGACAGTAGGTGGGATGGTATGCAGGTGTACACAAAGTCTTCTTTACTGGTCCTGTGTCTTTCATTTAAAGACCTTAATTTTTTTTTTTCTCAAGAGGAATTAAAAACTGCAGTTTTCCTGACATTAGCATGGTGCCTAAAAGCAGGCAACTGAGTCTTTTTGAAGACATCTAACTATAATACTGAAGGGTGAAAAAAAATGCAGGTTAAGGTGTCAAAAGTTTGGATTAAAAGAAGCCTCTTAATTAAAGAAGGTTTTAGTCGTGAAGGTTGCAGAGACATAAAATATACAGAACCAGAGAATGGGAAAGCAAAGTATAAACAAATTAATTTATAAACAAATGAATCATTTTCTCACTCAAGTGGCAAGTGAGAGACAAAGAGATTTAATAAAAACAAAGGACGAGTGAAGAAGAATAGGAAGGAGGCTTTGGATCACTGCCACTGGCCGTAAGGCGACATGTCTGCAAGGAGACCGAAGGAGGACAGAGCGGGTGGTGTGGCCAAGAGTGGATTTCTTTAAGGCATAGCCCTAAACTTGCATCCTCTGACTTTCAGAGGTGACCTCAACAGAAACTTTGGATGGCAGATGCTCCCCCTGTAGCAGTCAGTGACTATTTGCCCCTCAGCCTCAATAGGAGGACTGAACCCGCTCAATGCAGGGAACTTTCCCATCCTCCCAAGAGCCTGCCCGTGCTGTGGCCCCAGCCACACGTGGAGCGGCTCCTCTAAGCAAATCCAGCTCAGGTGCTCCTGTCCCAGCACAGCGGGTTTCAGGGCCACCAATGGAAGACCACATGATCCACCTGTCCACCTGATATTGACTGCAGCAAATGGAGTGCCGAAAGGAGCAGAGGACATCCCCACAGGGTTGCTGCCCAGCTTGATATGAATGGCCAGTGGGGAGGGAGGACATGGTCTGACACAAGGTGTTCTCAGAAGGGACAAGGTCTCTGAGGACACAGACATAGATTTCATGGCTGCCTCAGAGCAGCTAGCAAAAATCAGCCATGGAGCGGTCTCCCCAGACATTTGGAAGCAGCCATCCATACTGTGTATTATTCTAGGAGCTCACATGATGTCTGTGAGAATGCTCTGCAGGCGTGCGCAGTGCTGTGAGGAACAGTGGGCAGCTTTTCTGCCCTTCTTCTTCCTTTGCACATTGTGTTTCCCATCCTGTCTTCAGTAATCCTTATGCCAAGAACAAGAGAACCCTGCTGGGAGGTGATTGCATTATTTTTTTCTTCTTCTTCTTCTTCAGTGTGTGCCATGCTGTGAAGACAGGAGCGGCTCAGCATACCTGCCTACAAGGGATAAAATCAACATTTCTGAGATTCTCCTTCTGGCTGTCCTCCATACACAAATTGTCTCCTGAAGCAGATGTAAATATTCATTTTTCTTTTCTTTTAGTAGGGCAGTGAATACCCATCTTCCACTATATCATCCATATTGAAATATTTGCATATAAATATAATACAGAAATGCATCTAGAGTCATGGTTTCCTCAAATTAGTAGGAGAAATTATGATCTAATTTCAGGTCCTGCAAAGTACTAGCTGCACTCTTTCTCCCTGTGATTCTTGCTTTGATTTTAGGTGAGTTCACACAAAGAAAATTCAGGCTCAAAGGCTGCAGAACTGTCTTCCAAGTATCTGCTTTCCTCAGTGGAGTTATTTTTCCTTTCTTCCTCCTCTGCTGCGTTCACCTCCACTGCCCTTGGCCAAATGGCGTGAGAGGAGCATGGGAACAAACTGTGTCCCCTGTTCTCCAACACCAGCAGCCCCCAAACTGGAGGACATACAAATGCCTTTGTTATGCAATGAAAACAAACAAGCAAAAATCTTCCAAGTCTTTCATTGAGCAAAGAGAGTGTTGCAATCCTGTATGAAGGAAAGGGGATACATCCCAATGTATTTAGTAAACTATTAAAGTGGAAGGATGGAAAGAGACTAATTTCCACGAAGGAAATTGGGAACATCCTTTATGTTGGAGCAAAATAGCCTGTAGGCAAGAAGAGGCATCAATTTGTAATTTATTGACAGTCCTCGGTGCTCATGGTGGGTTCCTGCACAGGGGTGGTTGTGGTGGGACATGGTGTGAGTCAGCTGCCAACAACCACTCCAAGAGCCTACGGATGAGAAGCCTGGCTGGAGGGGGTGGGGATGTCAGAGTTTTCAAGGACCCAAAAGGTTGCTGTAAGGTAGAACGCAATAATGTCTTCTTCATGTCCGGCAGTGATAAGGCAGGACACACAAGGCGTAAGTTGCAGTAGTTTCCTGCAACATTAGAGAACTTTGCAGCTCATTCTCATCTCTGGGGAATTGGGGCTAAAATATCAGCCCTTTCGGTCTAACAAGAAAGAACAAATAATGCAGTTGTCTGGAGCACCTAATGGGATGCCTTTACTGTCAGATCCTGGTTCTCCAGGGCAAGGAAGGAAATAACTGACAGAGAGAAAAAAGAGAGTGAAAGCAAAACCCTGAGCAGTGAGAAGACACAGTGCCTGTCTGCCAAGGAAACTGGCACCCAGCTGAGCAGAGATGTGGAGCCAATGATTCCCTGTGGGGCCATCAGCCCCTCACAGTGTGCACAGGGCCCCATCCACTGGTGTCCACCTGGCATTGCTGGTCAGGCTGGGTGTTTCAACATACTTGGCATGGCTAGTCCAGCCCTGAATAATGAAGAGCTTGTGGCTAGTGGAGGTGTCATGGAGCCCTTAGCACACTCTTTTCTTGTGCCGTCTCAAAAAGGGGTTGCAAACTAAGCAGCGCACCCCAAAGAACCACCATTTGCTAGATGCATGTATCAAAACTCACTGCGCATCTTCTGCCAAGCTGAGATCTGGTAGGCAAAACCACTGCTTTGATATTACTGGGTTAATTTTATTGGGGTGTAACAAAATGGACTGAATCTAAAGGCTGGGGTTTTTTTGAACTCATGAAAACCTATTAACATGGCTTGCAGTTTGACCACATCTCCGTTTTACATTGATCTAAAGCCAAGTGTGATGCCATTTTTTTTTGCAAAGAGGGAAGTCAGAGGGACTGTAACTTCCATGTAGAAAGCTCTTTAGCAGCTGAACAGTTAAAGATTATGCTCACTATGTTTTCCTGCCTTGCAAATTCCTCATTCATAATGTATGAGTGAGATCATTAAAAGCAACATATTGGCTGATACCATCACAGCTGCTACCTAACTGTAACACTTCATAGCAAGGAATAACATTACTCTTCTCTTACGTATGTGTTCAGAAAGGGAAAGAAAGAGACTTGTAGCTGCAAGAAGAACAGTGCAAAACGTTTAACCTCACAGAAAAAACTTCATGTGTTGGGCAACTACAGATTTGCTGGGAATGTTCTCAAAATGAATAAAAAATATTAATCTCCTTTTGCCAACCCTTTTCACCCTTCGCATCTATCGCAATATGGCAGCATATTTTTCCCCCGCACAAAATCAATATCACATTAACTTCCCTAATAGGAAAAGATTAACTCCTACAACAAACAGAAAACTCCATCTTCATCCACGGAATTTTAAACTCTCCAACCCTCGACTGTTTAGAAATACAATGATGATTATTTTAAGCCAAGGATGGGATGCATCTGTCTTATCAAAGGGAAAGAAAGACGTCTGAGGGCTTCCAGACGTTAAGCTCTGTGGTTGGTGTTTTCATTTGCAGGCTGCTCTGGGTGTTGATCTGGTTAAATATATTAAATAAAAGTGCATTGAATCTGACAAAGAGGAACTCTTTCAGCTGAAGAAAGGCGCTTTCCATTTTTCATGGCTTATCTGAATCTTTACAAGCTTTGGGCCTACAATTTATTTTTTACATTTTAGTAAGGGGAATGACAGGAATCTGCTAGGAAGCTGGCTTTTAATTTACAAATATTTTATTACATACCCTAACCTGAGAGAGATGGTTATTCTTTATAAATCATGAGTCATCTCTAATAGCTTTGTTCCACCGCAGGTCCAAGAGTTTGAGGGGGGGAGTGTGTGTGTGTGGGGAGGCACGGGAAAAGGCCAATTCCAAACCATCATGAAAAATGAATTTGTTGTCTTTGAAGGCATTCCCTCTGGGCATGTAGCAACAACTCTAAACGTTACCAGCTAAATCCCAGATGGCCGGTCTCAGTCTGAACCACCCCGAGCCTGAATTTGCACATTTATGCCCTCTTCTGCGATAATGCTCTCTCCCTCCCCTCCCACCAGGCTTTGCACCACAGTCTCCCTTCCGACACCAGTCAAGATGTCTCTGACTTGCACTGGTGCACAAGCAGTATGGATCCCCGCGGGCTCATTACTCTTAAACTTTGAGTCAAGTAGCTAAACCTGGGATGAAAGACTTCTTTCTGTTGCAAATTTGTAATTTGTTTTGAGTGTGGCACATGAAACAGAGGGAATGACACAGTCCTTTCCAAAAATCTTAATTCAGGGTTTCAAGTGTGTCTCAGAGGAATAAATGCAGGGGTTTTGCCTTCCTCCCTCCCCCTGTTTCTTCCTCTGATAACAGCTTGGTTTTTACTAGCATCACTTATGGCTTCTTTTATAATTTCCAGCCTCTGACAGAAGTGCTTCGCTACCTTTTCCTGTTCAATAATGAATGGATACATTTGAAGCTGCAAGTATTTGCACTTAGGACCTCATTCAGGCAAAAGATAGAAGAAACACGACTTATCTAAACAGCAGCCAGGGGACCAAGTAAATAACAGCCCCCCCAACCCCCCCCCCTTCACCATTCCTCTGCCCTGCCTCCTGGATACCGTACCCAAGAGAAAGGAGGTGACAAAGCCTTGCATCAGTTTTTCTGTTATGTCTTCCCAGTCTCCAAACTCCTGCAGGAAAAGTCTCAGGGAAGTTACATCAGGTGTGCCCAGTTCATCTAGATGCATCTGTGCTTGTCACCTTTCACAGCCAGTGGAGAGCATTTTGAGGATGCAGTTTATTTAATTATAAGGTAGGTGCCCAGAGCAGGTCATCTGGATCTCTTTCCCTAGAAGTGCCTTTTTCCTTGCAGGGAGCTGTGGCCACACTACAGATAAGTGACAAGGAGGTCTCTAAAGAGGACTGGCAAGTGTGTCTGGAAACAGAAGACAGTGCTCATGAGCCTGCCCAGAGGCTCAAAAGGAAACCGTAAGGGCATCCAATCTTGAATTTCCTTGCGAAATTTTCTTGAATTTTCCTTGGGCATGGATTAATTATCCTTTGAGAAACCCCTAAAGCCAGATTTTAATTAAAGTGTGTAACAAGGGGTAGGTATTGAAAGTAGCTGGAAGAAAGCACTTAAGGTTCCTCTTTGGGGTCATTGGAAAGTGACCCTGCTGGCTCTGCAGCACAGCCGTATGCAGTCTCCAGAGCAGGACAGGCTCTCCCCTTCCTTAAAGCCAGGCTTAGGCCTGAGAGGATATTTTCCAAAACCTGACATAACTTCAGGTGCTCTTAGAATTCTCACTAACCCCCAAGTCACTAAAAGGCCAAAACAGTGAAAAATCAGTCACTGCAGTGGCTAGATTTTACATGCTTAGTGTCCATGGTGGAGCAGAGCCAGAGCCCTCTGCAGAACCTGGGGATGGTGAGGGTTCTCAGAGAAAGGTCCAAAGCACCCGAGTTGTTGAGCAGGGAGCTACCTCAAACCAGGCAGCAAGGAAACAATGAGGAAAAGGACAAATCCTAAATCCCATTCCCTTTGCTCAGGGCTACTGGAGGGTCGCTTGTTCTCCAGAGGCTAGAAAGCCCCCCTGAGGACTTCTCCCATTCAAAGCACAGAGCAGAGCTCCCTCTTTTCTTCTAAAACACAACAAAGAAAAATGCTTTTCCCTTGTATCGCTCTCGAGACTTTCATGTAATAGTCTTAAAAGATGCACCTCCAAAGCAGGAGAACCGGGAGCAAATCTGCTCTTTACCTGAGGTGGTCCAAGACCCTCTTTTCCACCTTGCAGGCAGGAACCCTAACCACGGGGAAAGACCCATCCTCCAAAAACCTGGACGCAAAGGAGTATTGGCTGGCAGCCAAAACACTCTTCTGTGAGTTGGGGATGTTGGTCTGAACCTGCTTGGACAAAAGGAGGAATTAAGTGAATATCCCTGCTCAGGCCTGCTCAGCAAACGTCCGCCAGCCCTGGCGGGCCTAAAGAAAAAACTGTTTTTGAATCCTCATGGGCCTTCTTCATACAAGAGATACCATGCTGATGAACTCTGTGAACATCTTCCCTGAAGGACTTTTTTCATTACGTTCATCCAATTTAAAATATTCAAAAAGGGACACCTTTGGGGTTGGTTGCTGTCAGAGGTACTGCAAGGGGACAGGGGTGTTCAGGTGCAGAGACAAGGGACCTCTTCCTACGCTTCAGCTCCATCTCTATGCTACATATCCATCCAGTCCCACCTCTGGCTTTCATTCGCAATCCTGGAGGTGGCTCTCACTTCTTAAAAGAAAATGGAAGAATTTAGCACTGTAAAATATGGATGAGCTGTCCCCACAAATGAACCTCAGAAAAAACCACAGCCATTTTGGAGTTCATAAGACTAATGCACAACAAGCACATATCACGCAGCTTTAGGTTTATAAAGTGAAAGCCTTAAGAAACAACTTTTGTTCACTTCAATCAAAAATACAAATAAATAATACCCACAGAAAAAGAGTGATGAAATATTCTGCTCCTGGGCCAAGTCTTTTGAATTCCAGATTTTCCTTGGGAAGGAATCTTTTACAGACAAGTCTGAAATCCCCCAAAATTGGGAATAACTGACACAGTGTGCCTGTAGTTTCAGTAGTGCCAGTGGGCACTGATGCAAAAATCTATGGCTGATATTCATGCAAAAGTCCTCCTTTTTCTCTTCCCTCACTCAGGCCAGCATCAGGAGAGTTTGAAATGTAAAACACATTCCTATGTGACAATGAAAGAAAAATCACTTACAAGAAGACAAGGAGGAATTGAAGTTACTCACTCAAACAAGTCAGGCTGACAAATTGCTTCTGCTGTCTCCATTCATCCACATAATGGCTCCTCCATTCCCTGGCCAGTTATAGAAGAATAATTATCTCTTTCAGATCAGCTGCCTTGGCTTCATCATAAATCAATTCTTCCCTCTTGCACTTTCACTGCCTCCTTCCACATTTTATCAACGGATCCTTCCCATAAGCCTTTCCAAGTCCAGCTTTTGATTGACTACATGAATCCGACGACTGAAGCCTCCCGTGAACTCTCCGGTTTTGTCACTCAACCCAAAGTCCTTCTTCTCCTGCTGTAGCTGAGCAAGTCCATGTGCGCATTTGTGATGAGTTCGCAGAGCTCAGAGTAGAACAAGCCATTTGGTTGAGATAAAGGAGAACACGAGATGAGTGAAGCTGAGCCGAACCTGACTCTGCAAGGGGGATTTCTGGCCTTTTCAAAGCTCGACACGTATCTCACACTGCTAAAAACGCCACAGCCCTTTGGGCAAAGCATTTATGCTTGTGTGTAGTCTCATTAGAGACGCAGAGGTCACTGCAGAATGAAGCGTGTGAGAACAGACATACCTGAGGAATCAGCATGCAAGCGTAAGTTCAGTGCTGATCCTAGGTGTTAGCAGGGCAATTGGATACCATCAAGTTTGGGATGGACTTGCTCAAAACAGGCTGAACTCTGTTAATTAGTAGAGCAGGAAATGAAGCCTGTTCCTTGCTCCTGCAGGACAGACACTGTGCCAGGGCCAGGAACAGCTCTCTGCTGGTCTCTTAGATATTGCTGACCCTCAGCTGGGCTCCCTTTGGCACTGGTCAGCCCTCACCACCCAGATGGTCCTCTGTTTCTGCCATCCAAATTGTTCAGTGCTGGCAGAGAGATACTTTGACGTCCTCCTTCTGGCTGCTTTAATCCACCCAGCCAACTGATACCTTCCCACTTTTGCTGCTCACCTCTCACTCCCATTAGCCTCAAACTTTCAGCAGGTGAACCATAGCTCTGCTGGAGTCAATGGCAAAAATCACAGATCCCCAAAAAGCCCTGGTTTCATCGTAGCTGTCATCAGAACAAATAGCCAGAGGGCTGATCGCCTGAGTGATGGACAAAGTGCCTTCATGCTGAAATGCCTTTTTGTGCACAGTCCATTGGCTTTGTATGATTCCATATTGAAAGCTCTTATCCATTTTTCTGTCTAGTATTGTGTGAGGTTTTTTAGTGTTAACACAGTATCTTAGATGCTTCAAAGTTTAAAAAGGCCTTTTTTATACATTAAATGAGCTGGTCAAAATTTCATAATTTGCTGATGAGAAACAAGAGGAAAAAATATCCAGGGCAGTCACTGTGAATTTCCCCTCTGTTCTCTCTTATTTCTTATTCAGGTTTCCTGAGATACATATGGCAGAGCAGAGATTTTTCTTGTGCCTCCCTGCCTGACAAAACTGGATGGAGCAAGAACTCTTAGGGGACCCTGGTGAATATAATGCTGCATGTACTCAGCAGAAAATTTCAGGTACCACTCTTACAGTTATTTAAAACCCAAAAGGCCAAATGGCCACAACAGTGTCAGGTTTTTCCCTGCTTTTAATTACACATTCTAGTCCTCAGAAATGTAATAAAATATGCTTGACACCCTACTTGGTCAAGATCTATGAAAAATAAGCTCCCACTGCTGAGTTACAAGTGTCTGAAAAAAAAATAAGGCACAAATATATATGATCCTTTACAGCCACAGCCTTCTATGGAGAACATTTTGGGTGCAGTTGTTTTCTTCTCAGGGCCAAATGCTGCAAGCCTTAATCTGAGAGTTTTAGGGATTTCTGTTTCTTGAAGGTCTTGACGTAAAGCCTTTTGTTTAGGGGGTGCATGGCCCTGGTTAACAGTAACACACCACTACTGTGTGGCACGTCTGGCAGACTCCAGAAAGGCTTTGAACATAAGAGAAAAGGAAACATAGGTGCATCAAAGCAGAGCTGACAGATGACACCGAATTAATTTGCAGCACCTTGGCTTGCTTTTCTCTCTCCGATTCCCCACAACCTCTTTCCATGGGGTGTGGCAGGGGCAGAGTGGGCTGAACCAGCACCAGGCTGCAATCAAGTGGAGCTCACCTGTTTCCCTAGAGAGCCTGGGATGATTGCCGCCATGGGGAAGGGGATTCAGAAGGACTTTGGGAAGAAGCAGGGAGGTAAAAGCTTAATGAGCCTGCACGGCTCTCAACAGCCATGCAATAAGCTCCTCAACATTATATGCAGGTTTCTGATGTGTATATTTGATGCTGCCTCATTCCTTCCCTAGTCCTTGCCTTGCTTAATTAGATGCCCCTGAAAGAACAACAGGTAGATTCATTGTGTTTGCAGCTAAGTCAGGAGTAACTACATTATTCCTTTTCCTTGGCACCTGGACGTATAGTCTAACCCCTAAGTTGTACATGAGGGACAAATCACCAAGGGGATGGTCATGTTCCTTCTATCCATTGTCTCTCTCCCTTGCCACACAAAGAGTGCAAGCAGCTCTGCTGTTGCCTTCAGAGAGGCAAAACTGTGCGGCCACAGCAGCAGCCAGGACACTTGTCCCATCTCCCTGAGTCATCTGAAAGAGAAGATTTCTCCAAGTTTATTTCAGCTACCTGTGAGAAGAGGGAAGGTGGCTCTGTCCTTGAGCTCAGCTAGGGAGCGTGAAGCTCCTGCTCATCTTTCTCCCCACCTCACAGCCTGGCTTCAGGAACTTTTCAGCTGCAGTGTTCATGCTCCAGGCCCACCATGCCTACTGTTGCCTTTGCACACCCGTCATCTGGTAAGATTTGTTCCTGCAGTCCTCCCTCAAGCAAAACCCCCATTATGGCTGTGGTCTCCTGCATGCAGGGAGATTCACCCCTATGCAGGGAGGCTTGGCTCAGCCTGATGCAGGCACAGGAGCTGCAAAATCAAGGCCTTTTCCTCTGCAGAGCAGATGCTGGGGTGGTTGGGGTCTGTGTGCATGACAGGACCCCAAACTGGCCGGGGTCTCACAGTGAATGTGCCCAGACCTTCCCTTAAGTGGGAACTTCAGGGGAGATAGGGCTTTTCAATTCAGGAAAGCCAGGTTTTTACTGAACATAAACTAAATGCTTGGCTTCTGAAATACAGAAAGTACAAAGGCACTCAGTAAATCAAAGCAGAAAAAAAGAGTATTTATAGCCCCATCTCTCTCTCTGCCCACCGCATCCTTCCTTCCAGGCTTGCACTCAGCCAAGTCCCTCTGGCCCCTGGGAAGTGCTTTCCCTCACATCCTTTAACCCTCTTGCTGCAGAAAACATGAGACTTGCTACCATGATCTTAGAGTTTGTAGTTGTTCAGGAACACAGCTCTGCTCCTGGCTGCTGTCTCCATTTGGAGAGCTGAGATACGCAGCAGTCTTACAGAAGACACACACAGCTTTGGGCAATTGTCGACTTCTAGCAAAAAATGCCCATCTCCATCAACTACATGCAGGGATTTAAGCCTCTAGACTGAGGTGCTCTGAATTAAAATTCAGTGTTCTGCCAAGAGCAGAGGAGAAACGTCCAAAAGGGGCAGCAAACACTGCAATTTTACATCTAGGGTTGGTTCCTTGCCCCTTCTGCACAAAGCCAGTGGGTGCAATGCCACAAAACTGTCGGTAGCCATGGATAAAACTAGCTGTAGGGCAAACTAATTTAACCAGGAGGAGTACAGCCAGTTACAGAGGAAGGAATTTGATGGATAAGGGCACGCTTACTAGGGTACAGCCAGAAATTTGGTGTTTGTATTTTGTGTGTCTTTTAAAAGCCTCTCAGAGGGTGGCCCTAAATACAAAATTGGACAGAAGTCGCCATGCTCATAGGCAAGGACAGACCTCTGGCCCCAGGAGATGCCATCTTCCTTCTCCCTTGGTATGGCAGGTGATGGCTGTCAGACCTTTGCAAATCCTTTGCCGGTATGAATTCCTGCTACAGACTCTAAGATTTTGTAGGCTGACAGGTTTAACATCCATCGCATTTTTATTAAAAAGTTTTCATTTCTGATTTTTAGCAGTAATAATGAGATCCAACCTGCAGTTTTTAAAATGTTTGAATGAGGAAACGTTGAGAAACATAAAACCCCAGCATGATGCCACATAAGAATATCTGCAATCCCCTAAGGAGAAAGGGTCCAGCCTCAGTTATGCAAAAGAGCTGATACACAGCATTGATCCAAGTCACCACACATTCCAGGAGATAAAAGACTTGTCCACTAAGTGATAAATAAATATCTTACGAGACATAAACAAATGTCTCATTCAAAATCATAACAAAAAAACAACTAATTTTGTTTACTCAGGTTTGCTAACCAAGTTCACCTCATGACTTATAAAACAAAGCTCATATTTAAAATCATATTCTCCACTGTACTGCAAGAGAACAATTAGGAAATAACTCTGCAACAGCACTGGATGTACCAGAATGAGACATATGCTCTTAATCACAGATAACAACAATTTTTATGGGAGGGTGGGGTGTTGATATAAATTCCTCCACAAAAAAAACCAAAAAAAACCCCACAGAAAAACCAACCCAAGACATTCTGCATGGAGAGTTAGTGAGAGAGAAAAATAAATAGGATGTGAAAGAAAACTACCAGCAGTTTAGCTAATGCTTTTGTACAAAGAATGAACCAGAGCCAAGCCAGCCACATTTGTGAAAACTGGGCCATGTGGAATTCTGCAATTTTATCTGCTGATAAAATTGTAGAAATGTCTACCAGCTGCAGGAGAAATTGGGTGGTGTACAAGATGCTGGATCTTCACATGGTAAGAGACCAGACAAGGTGGCCTTCCTGCTCGCAGCTGAACATGGAAAGAAGAAACAGTCTTATTCCCGTTTTACGTGTGAGGAGTTCATGGGTGGAGAGGTGATGGCTATTTCTATAACAGGAAATAAAATAGGCTGAAGTCCCTTCCCTCGGTCTGAGGAAAAGGCACAGCTCAAGCCCATGCATTTAATTTATTTTCTCTCCAAAACACACTTCTAGGTGGCATTTGAGTATGGGATGTCTCCCAGTGTGCATCCCCAAACTGTGGCTGGGCAAGAGCTGGGAGAGGCTTCCTAGGGCAGGCTGGACCGTGCCAGGAAGCAAGTGAGCACGTGTGGTTTGAAGTGCCCTATCACTGTCCTCTTGGTGCACACTGATACCCTTATCAATATTTGAAACAGTTTACAACAGATTAACCCACAAATCAGCAGCTAGCAGATACTCCTGAAAACACTCTCATCATGCTGCCTTCACTCAGGAAAAAAAAGATAAAACAAAGCATTTTGCCTGGGGCAAGAGTATGGGATTTGGCGTCTGGCCTGTAACTGTGTGCAAGGGAAGGGAGTTAAACTCAACCCTGTCCCCCTGCTCCCGCCCAGCTTGGGTAAGGATGCGTACATACTTTATCATGCCACTTTCATATTTTATTTAACTGAGAAGTCCATAAAGTCCCTTTAAATAGAAACAAATATTTGAATAATTTATGCAAGAGTAATTTCTGTTTCGTTTCCAAGCCTGCTGAAGTGGATATTGCCCGCTGCTGGGAGCCAGTGAAAGTGCACGTGCTGCAGGGTACCGGGAAGAACAGCGAGCACACAAACACACGTGTGACCGCACCGAGCCTCCTCGCAGGCTGCATCCAGTGCCCGAGGTCTCCACTGACCTTGAGAACAAACCCTTCCTGCTCGCCGCCTGTGCCAGCTGCAGGCCCACGCATGCTTGGTGGCTTGTGGGGTCCCTGGGTGCCCTGGCTGCACCCCGACGTGGCAGGGAGGAACCGTGATTCTTAAAGCATTTGCTGTCCAGCTCCTTCCCCATCTCTGCCGGCTGCTGCTGCAGGAATGGAGGTGCTGCAGGGGGTGGGTGGTGGCATCCTTGTGCCTGGTCTACCGGCCCCATCCCTCAGGAGCTGCAGGGTGCCGCGGGGAGCACGCAGACAGGGAGAGCAAGGTTTCCTCTGGATCTGCTCCCACCATGCAGCTGCACCCACATTTGCAGCCAGGAGTGGGGTAAGCAGGGATGGAGATGGGGAGTGGTTCTTTCCAAGGGCGTTCAAAACTTGGACCAGCTTAAAACAGCCACGCACAGGTGTGCAGTCTGGATAGAAGAAGCAGATCATGAGGAAGGGTGTATTTACCTATATAACAGTTGCATTGTAGGAATGAATTAGCCAGTGCTTTCAAATTGCTATGATAACATAAAGTGATAATACAGTTAACCAAGGAAGTCAAGTTTGCTAATTCTGGGCCCTCAGCCCTCTGCCTGTTCCTTGAACAAATAAAGCTTTACAGTCATGTTAATTCGGCACAACTTGTTGGGGTTATAAAGTACTCATTGTGTGCTGTGTGGCAAAAATAAAACTCGTAAGGAGGAGGTTTTATCGCTGTGTCATGGTTTGTGCTGAAACCTGATGCTGTTATCAAAGAGCAGTTTTTCTAGGTATTTTCTACAATCAGATGAAAAATGTAAATATTCTTTCAGCGTTGGTTCCAGCTGCAAAATCTGTCTGTGCTGACCTTCATTTTAGTTGTAAAATAAAGTCACTCTTAAGAGACATAGCAGATATTTTACTTCAGGATAGAATGTACAATCTTCACCATCTCATAATTCATCTTGCTAAAGGCCAAAAATATGCAGATTTGGTAAAGTCTTGAAGAACCGTGCATAATCCAGAATGCTCCAAGGAATATGTGCAGAACATTACTTCTGTCCCATTTGTGATTTTCATAGACAAATCTTCTTTATACATTTCTTCTGACTGAAAAGTCAGTGAAAGGGCATATTTTTCTGCTAATTAGACTCCTGGAGATTGCCTCAACTCTTCAAGAACTATCAACGAATTTTTTTTTTTTTGCATCTTTCTTCTTCAATCAGAGAAAGCCTTTGTGCCACTTTTTTTTTCTTTAGTGAAGTGATTATTGAAACATCTAATGATTTTACTCCTTTGTTTGTTGAAAAATCTTTTATAAGATTAAGATAAACAAGCCTGTAGATGAAATAGATGATCAGACGTCTGCATTCTAGAAGAAAGTGAGCCGTAAAGTGTTTTCCCAAATGGCTCAATGGCTGTGAGAAGAAAAATACTGGTCTATGATATGGCTTGAAAAGACATAGTGTCTTCACAGTGTCCTGCACCAAAAAAACATGTGTACTGTTTTTAAAATGTTCTTGATAAGATTTTGGGGATGGGAGAAGGGATGGGGAGAGGTAAACGTGGACCCTCATGATAATACTATACACCTTGCTATTACAGCAGTGCACAACAGGATCAGGGCACCATCAGGGTGAGCTGTGCTTGGGGCACCGCAGTGCTTGCTCTAAGAGCACGTGCAGCAAAGATGAAAAAATGGATGTCATCCTTTGAAAGCTTCGTCCAGCCTTGTAATACCTCATGCTGAGAAAGATACTTTGGAAGCGGCTAAGTTCCTTTATTAGGATCTTAAATACCTTTCAAACCCTGGTCCTCAGGGGCCTGCGTCCTACAGGCTAGTAAGGGAGTCTTGGCTCTGTCTATCACTTTTGATGTCCCTGCTTATGGTTTTCATAGATGAGCTCTTGCAAATGAAGTTGCAGCCATCTGAGATACTACCAGCTTCTGCCACTTGCTTCCTCTGGCTGCTGACTATGCTGGTCCCAAAGCTGGGATGGTATGTTGGGATACATCTCGGTTACCTCTGTTTGGGACTTCATCAGCAGAGCATTCTCCATCACTCCTGCTAGAGACACAGACCGCTGTCAGAGGTAGGGGACAGATGCTGAGAGTAAGGATCTGCCTCCGCTAAAGCCATCAGGGCTCGTCTGTGAGATCACCGTGTCATTTTGTCACTGCAGGGCTCAGCACAGCAATGCTCAAACAGCATTGCAGCTCTGTGCTGTGAGGGACGTGCCTGAGCTCATGCAGCAGGTTGGTGGCAGCTCTGCAGAGGAAAGACAACTCTCCCAACCCAAGTCCAGCACGCCATCTGCTGCACCCACAGTCTTGCTTAAACTTTGCTTGTTTTGTACTCAAAAGTATGGTTATTTTTATTCAGTGAAATAAATTGCATTATACATGTCTCTAACAGCACTTGTAAAATGTCAGAACTCCTATTCATTGCACGAATTCATCTAAGCACGATTGCCCTTTTATTCCTCCATTTGTATTTCTTTCTTCCTGCATTTGTCCTTCACGCTTTGAAATGAATGGCAAAAGCCCGTTTCATTAAGATAGTAGGAAAAGTAACTAATGGCATATTCTGGCCAAACAAAAGCTGTGGAAAACATCCAGAACAGTCAGAATATTAACACTGTCGAAACAGAAGTGTAAGAAAGTAGGACAGAAGCCAGATGGGTTAGGCTTCTCACATGTTCCTGGCTTCAAAATACCTGAAGGTGAAAATTACACGGAGGTTGGAGCGAATGACAGTCTGCAGTGTGTACGCTGCTGTGAGCTCGATCTGCTGGGATACCACCCGTGCCACCACAGGTCTCTCCCAGCAGACATCAGCACCCTTCTTCACACCACCTGAGCTGCATCCTTCTGGTTTCCTGTTCCTGTGGGGCCTGAGCTGACGCTTAGCAGCCTGCCGGGCCATGCTGGGTCATTTGGTTTTGCTCGTCTGTGGTCACTGTGCAAAGACATGTAGCTCTGCCCTTCCTTTCTCTCCTCAAATGTTTTTATACCAAAGACTCCCATTAGTGATAACCTCTAACTTTATATGCTCTACCATGCACAGGGTGACTCAGTCTGCAGCTACCTGGTGGTGACGGCCAGATAAATAAAACTCACAGCAGTCCTCGAGTAACTCTCCTCTTCACTGCAACCTCCTCTTCTGGATCCAGGTGCATTCAAACCTTCACCTCTCTCCCAGTGTGTACGACACTGAGTATGACATGCCCTTCTTCTTCAGCATCTTAACACGCCCAGTTCCTCCCATCTGGCAAAGGCCAAAAGGACACCTAAACTGGCACTTAGCGGCTTGTCAGGCTTCAGCCAGGAGTCTGAGGGGCTGCTATTCCTTCTTGCATTTATTGATACTCACCTCGTTCGTCAAGGGACGCAGGTGAAGGTTGTTGTTTCACTAAGGCGTAGCTACTCATCTGGAGCCGACACAGCCTGCAGAGCGGGGTGCAGCACGCCCTGGATGTCAGATGTGGCAGCAGGCTATTCTGCATCCCATTGTCTGCCTCCCTTCCAGTCCTGCTGTCAATCATTTTTTGGATACTGCATTCAGGCCCGCTCAGGAGGCAAACCAAGAGGAGCAGAAGCAGATGATATGTAATTTGGCCCACGGTCAGTCTTTTCTCTCAGAGGTCGTTTGATCACAGAGAAGAATAACTAATACCTAAAATACCTTATTCTACCAGAAAGTACCATCCCAGGCCAGACTTTTTCTCTGTCACATACAAAATATGTGTGATGGGGATGGGCTTCATGACACCAGTCACTTTCCAGTTCCTGCCCTTAGAGCACTCCTTTGCCCTCTGAGAGAAACCAAGTAAGTGTATTTAAGATATATTTAAGATACGTTTGCGCACTATTTTTGAATTAGGGACAAATACTGTCTCTTACTATGACGTAAAGAGGGAAGCAAATAAAGCCCCAGATACGCAACATCCCTTTAAACATTAGGAAGTAGGAGCCGAGCCAGTCAAAATCGATGCGGTACCATTACTCTCCATGGAGCTTTTCCAGCTGATGTGGCCCTCTTTTAACATGCTGTGTGAGTACAGAAACCCTGTGGAAAGCAACAGGGCAGCCTTGAAGACTGCCACCACAGCCCTTTACTCACATTGTGCTTAGGCTGTTACGGTGCAGGATAATGAACGAACAAAATTATAGCTCATGGTAGCAGTATGTATTAATGGGCATGTTTTTTATTTTGGTCAATATTTCAATGAGGTTCCTACCCACCGGCGGGAACAGAGATCAGAGACGGGCTGGGCTGATGCGGCAGAAGAAAGGAACATCGCCAGGCACTGACCAATGCTTTATCGGGCTGTAATACTAGAAGCTTTTGCTTGCAACAATCAAATGTTAGATAACTCTCTCAGGGTTTTGTTTTGCTAGTACCTATGGGAACCAGCTGGGCTGGCTGCCTAGAGAAAAGACAAAGCAAGCTAGTCAGGAAGTTTATGGCGATTTAAGACAGATGCTGATTAGTGATTCACATTTGTGTGAATAATAAAATAAATACAGAGAATGGGAACAGTTGTGCGTGTATTTCTTTATAGCTTCCCAAGAAAAAAGAGAGATGCTGTGTATAAGTTAAGGTTGAGAATTTTCCCACCGCAGCAGACCTGTTTTATTGCAAAGAAAAGAGCAATACCCTGGAGAGGTAAAGATGTACAGTATTGTCAATGTTAGAAATTGTGCACTGAGGATGTTTATGTTAGTGAATTGATTGGGAGGGAAAAAACCTAACTTTTTCTCTGAAACATAAACAAGAAACACTCTCTTGGGGGCAAATGACGCACTGCAAAGATTTGGAACAAGGCCCCACAGGCATGCTCCAGCATGGGCAGAGCTACAAGAGTTTAACACTTAAAATCCAGCCCTGGAGGGACAGGGCTGCTGAGATTTGCTCACTAGATACAGCCTACAGCATTGCTGCTGGTCTAAGCCAAGAGATGAGCAGCCTCTCATTATCTCTTTTCTCTGCTGGAATTCAGTCAATTATGGGCAAATTCTGAGAAAAAGTTACTTGCTGGACTTTACTGTGAATCTTTTGAAATGTGCTGTCTCCTTTCAGTGAATGAGAATACCATGATTTGACACCTGAAGTTTTATTTCCTGCCTTTAAAGCAGAATGGGCCATTTTTCAGCAGACTGTATCTTCTTTAAAAGACTATTGTACTGCAGAATCAAATGCCTGCCTCAGGAAACAGCATTAGAGACTCTGAACTTCTTAAGTGACTTCATAAAATTCAGAGGTTAAGAAGAGAGAGACCTGTTGGTTTTCAGCCTGGCCTGAGGAAAAATCTTGTCTCTGTAACAGAATCAGAGGAGCAGCTCTGGAGTCAGGCAGACTGCCGATGGAGAAGACCTCCTTTCTTGCAGGCTGGTTGAATTTCTGGTGAAGCCAGCAGACATTTGACACTGAGGGAGCAAAACCATGGCCCTGGGAGGGAGGTTTCACCAAAGACACTTTTGGGTCTAACCTGGAGCTCCTTTCTCTTTGGCGCCAGAGGTACCTTGCCACTGAGGTTGGGCCATATAAGGTACAGCTGATCTAAAGAGCACCATGAGCTTTTTTGAAGTCCTATTGCCATTTGTTCTCAATTTCTTTTATAGGGCTATGTGAAACCCTATACATTTTCAGGGGGCTCGAATAGGCAGTCTTGTTTTCTTTCCAAATCTCCTTCCATTTGCAATTGTACTTCTTGATATCTTCTTTCCTTTCCAGTGATGAATTTGGGCATATCTTCTCCTTCATTGATTTTTCTACCTGCCCTCTCTTTTTTTTTTTTTTTTTTTTNTTTTTTTTTTTTTTCTCTCTTCTCTCTGTCTGCACCACTGACTTATGTTCTCTTTTCACACTTTTCCCTTGGTGTGGGATTTCTCACCAGAAGTCACTGACCATGAAAAGAGGATTCTTCCAAGCCTGGGATTGTGTTGCACAGTCAGGGTGGACTGTAAGTGTGTGGAGAGATAAATCATATGGAAAATAGCTGCAGTATTCTAGTTCTGTTCACACAGCTCTTAAAATAGAAAGAAAGGACTCTTTGTAGGCTGCAGTTCAGATATTCGTCTGATGCCATGCTAGGAAGATGTCTGACTCAGTCGGATTTAGCTGCAGAGTTTAGAGATGCCACCATGCTGAACTGTCTGCCCTCCCCCTTGACCGGCAGTTATTGTCCTTGTACCAGAAATAGAAGGAAACGAATGTCCTCATCTTAACCTCTCCATCCTCATCACTGACCACAGTATTAGCTTAGGATGCTGGTGATGACAGGTTTGCTCTAAAATACTGTTCTGTGAATTCAGGCAAAGACCTGCATTTTTTTTCTGCTGCAAGGCCGCCAACTCAGGTGTAGCTGTACAGAGGGCACTTGGGAATCTACCAGTTGGACTCCCACCTGCGTAGAGTAGCCCACACACTGAAAAAGTGTGGTTTACCAGGCCCCTTCTGGGCTTTTTTTTTTTTTTTGGCATGTCTTTGGTGAGCAGACCTGAATACAGAGGGAAGCAGTTCCTTGTGAAATACAGGTGCAGGCTTCCTGCAGGCACCGGCAGTTAGCTGTGCAGAGTCCAGAGGGCAGAATGGAAATGCATTTTAAATATGAATTTGACTTTGAGATTATAATTGAATTTTTCATTGCATCCCCACACATCCGGTATTGTAGGTGCAAGAAAGACATTGCAAACCGTTGGTGGCAGCATCTGCAGATAGACAGTGTGTACATGAACTGGCTCGTGGGGGTGGCACAAGCAGGGTCCCTGGTCCCAGCTAGGGACGGATGAGGGGTGTGTGGCTCTGCAGCAGCCCTTCAAACAGCTGTTGTGTGGGGCAGGCGGTCTCCATTTCCACTGCTGTGAATCCAACAACTTCCACGAGCACTGAATTCTCTCTGCACTCAGTCTGACACAGATAATTAAAAGAGACATTAATGTGGGTCACAGACAACAAGTGACACCAAGCTAGAATGTAATTTAAGCTACATAAGAACTAGGGCTTTGGTCTGAATATGAGTGTGGCAGGCAAATATCTTTTAACTTGTCCTAGGTGGTTGGGTGGGCAGCTGAAACCTTGACCCCATCCATCCATCCATCCATCCATCCATCCATCCATCCATCCATCCTGAGTACAGTCCATGCTGGGCATGAGCCCAGGTCAGTCTGTCTGGCCTGCAGATGTTTGCAGGACTCACAGGGTTCTCCTCAAGTGCAAGACAGGAACAAGCTGGTGTCACCCCCAGCGTTGTGCAACATGATACCATGGAGCCTGGGAGGGCTGAGGAGCTGTTTCAGTGCCTGGATCTGTCTGCTCCCCTGTGGCTGTGGTAGCACAGGGGACATGGTAGCTGGCGACGTGGTGTCTTGTGCAGAAAGAAGGGGAAAGAGAGTACCCACCGCATTTCAGCTGCCTCCCGATGAGCCATCTGGTGCTAATGTCTTCCCCAGACTACTGCTGTGTGTTGGGTCTGAATTTCCAACCCAGAGGTGAAAGGCTCCTTCGCTTATTAGGCTATTAATTGTACAAACCACCAGTCCAGTTCTTAAGTGGTAATTAATGAGAAGCCAGAGCTGGAGTTTATAACTGGGAGGAGCCTTACAAAAGAAAATTATTCAACAACAGAGGAAAGGGCTTGGAAGGGTGTAAGATCTGGGCAGTTCATAACTCCAATTCATAACATGGCTGTTGCCATGAGCTGTGACAAAGAGTGTAGAATCGCAGAATCATAGAATCACTTGGGTTGGAAGAGACCTTCAAGATCATCGAGTCCAACCATAAACCTATGCCAAAAACCCACCCCTAAACCATGTCCCTCAGTACCACGTCTACCCGTCTTTTAAATACCTCCAGGGATGGCGATTCCACCACCTCCCTGGGCAGCCTGTTCCAATGCCTGATAACCCTTTCGGTAAAGAAGTTTCTCCTAATATCCACCCTAAACCTCCCCTGGCACAACTTGAGGCCATTTCCTCTTGTCCTGTCGCTTGTTCCTTGGGAGAAGAGACTGACCCCCACCTTGCTACAACCTCCTTTCAGGTAGTTGTAGAGAGTGATAAGGTCTCCCCTCAACCTTCTCTTCTCCAGGCTAAACAATCCCAACTCTCTCAGATGCTCCTCATAAGACTTGTTCTCCAGACCCCTCACCAGCTTCGTTGCCCTTCTCTGGACACGCTCCAGCACCTCAATGTCCCTCCTGTACTGCGGTGCCCAAAACTGGAACACAGTACTTAAGCTGCGGCCTCACCAGTGCAGTACAGGGGCATGATCACTTCCCTGCTCCTGCTGGCCACACCATTCTTGGTACAGGCCAAGATACCAGGCCAAGGACAGAAAGTCCCACAGGGCCTCTGCTTTAGCTCAAGCTTTTTCGGTCCTTTCCTGAACAGTAATTGTCAACAAAGGGGTGCTCTTCAATATTTCAGTTCTGCATTTCCATCCAAAGCCATTACACAACCTGGATTGCCTTGGCTGTGTGAAGTCCACCCAGGTAACACAGCGAGGAATTTCACTGTAACATGCCTCAGCACAAGACTTGGATGTTCAGCATCAGGTTAAAAGGCACATTGTTTATGGGAGAAAAGATTCCAGTGCAGTTTCTCAGGCTACCTCCCTACAAATTATATTTCTTTGCCACTTATCAGACCCTTTGTTCTCTGCACATAAGTAGGTCCCTCATTTACAGTGCGCTCCAAACAGCAGGAGTGGGCTGAAACACAGGTTATCAGTGACTTACCCAGAGACACTCTGCAGATGTTTAATGCAACTCTGTGCTTTCTCATCCAGTGAAATATGCTCAAGCAAGCAGCCTTATATCTGCTCATGAGAGACACTGCTTAGATGCTGAGCCTGCTAGAGACGCACACACACAAGATGCTGTAACACTCAATGCAACCACAAATGTTTTAGAGGTGAGGAAGAGGTATGTTCAAATACTGCACGATGACGGAGCCTTTTCAGCTCATTGGGACTGCAGCGGTCATTTTCAGTTAATCTTCTTTTTATTACATACCTGTTTAAGCACGAGAAGAAAGCTGTTAGAGCTGCTGCTGAAGAGGAATGAATAGCATGAAGAGCCAGTTCACAAAGGAGCTGGCTAAGCTGCCCATCCCCCTGCATTTTTGGTGTCTGTTGTATCATGGCTGTCACAGTGAAATCCCATTGTCTTTAGACCTGAATCCATCGGGACAGCCTTTGAGGGAGCCCTGCATGCTCTCGGAGGTGTGATCGATGGCCACAGGCAGTTCCTGATAGCTGAAGGCTCTATCCAAAGCTTGCTGACCCCAGGGGAAAGATCCCTGTTGATTGCACAGTCATCCCTCCCCCTCAACATGGACACAGCCTCTTGCCTAGCTTCACAGATGATCATTTTTAACTAAGGGCAAGAACTAATATGAGTGATCTTTTGTAGTGCAGGATTTGGCTGACATGGGCAGCCTGGGAGATATGCTCGGAAAACAGGGTTATTCAACATACATTCTGTATGGATTTTCATCAGCTATTCTCTATATCAGCAAGTTTGTGCCTTGCTGACTTCTCAAGTGCTTTGGAAAACATAACAGTAACGTAAAAGAAATAGTTTATCCATCAGGTTTTCTCATAGTGGCAGGGCAATTGTTTTTAGACCAATAGAGCTGTTAGGTGCTATAGCTGTATTATTAGAGCACAGAAGTTTCAGATCTCCACCAATGTGTATACGTGACTGCTACAGACAGGGCACAGCCATCTGTAGTGTTAGTGCAAATGCTTTCCCATTCTTTGCATAAATTAGGAGAAACATATTATTTCATGAACTGCTGCTTATTCAAGTTTTGGCAGAGGATCAAAGTTCAAATAAATGTATTTATTTTTTAACACACGTGAAATGAAAAGTAAGGGTTGGGACAAAAGTTCAACCCTGGAGCTATTTTTCAGGTTACAGGGGGAAAATACATCATAATTTTACCAGCAATGAAGAACATCCCTGGAGTTAATTATAATGGCACTTTCCCATAGCTGGAGTGAAGCTGTATGTGTCAGCACTTTTGCTCCTTTCAGAGCTCCACAAATGGTGCCATTTTAGGTGCCAAGGCACACACAGATGCAAGATGTAAGGGGAAATAATTCTTAAAATTGTAATTTTGGAATGAAATGGAAACCAAAATGTTGACCACATTAGTGCTGTTCTCTCCTGTGTTTGTATTCAAAAACATCTGCACTTGAAAACATGTAGGCTAGCAAATTAGGGGAAAAAATGCCACCAGCACATGACAGAACTTGTTTTATTTGTTTATTAGTGGATGTCTCATGTATGTGATAAGACAGGAGCAACACTGCACATCTTTGGCTTTTGTCCAGCAAAACCCTGAAGGATGTGCTTAACTTTAAACATCTTAAGCATTCTTCAAGTGAATAAGTATATTCATGTGCTTGACACAGATGGAGAAAAGGGAGAGCATGGAAGCTGGTGTCACAGAGTCTAACGAGACCCTGCAGCTGGAAAAGAGTCTCCAGTATGCATATATATGCGTAAGTTTTATCTATATCAATCATATATGTAACTCATATTTGAACCATGTTCTCTTTAAAATACCTTGCATTTCTGGGATTAAACACTTCTTCAGCAGAACTGGACACTTTATGGTTTGTTTCTCTTCATTTGCTTAAACAAGAAAAAGCAAGAAGATAAACACAGTAAATTTCTGCCTGTGGATCTTGGAAACTCCATTCATTCATTTGTTCATTCACAGTGGTTTGAAGTCATCAGTTATGAGATACGAGTAAATACAAATAATTCTTCATGTGCAATAATGCACATTTCCTAACCAACTAACTACTCCGTGCGATGAAAGTTTAACAGGTGGGAGCCAGTGCTACTAGCTACTGACAGATGAAGCCTCCATTGCTTTCCTGTAAAAGTGTACCTGGTAATACACCATTCAGAGGAAACACATACCTAAATTTAATAATCCCTCAGGTAGGGCTTTCCTGTTTAAGGTCCATGCTGGATAGGATATACTTCATTGCAAGTCCTCATTCTCACATATGCATCCCATCCACATCCGTCTCATTTGTCTTGGAGCAGTTGCTGCTCTTCACCTAATGACTGAAGATGGGGAGAGGAGGGAGGAAGAAGAGGTGCAACTACCCTGTGCAGCCCTGAGATCCTAAAGTCTCCCACATACCTTGCAACCATCCATTCCCTGTGCCCCACCACTAGGTCCCCTGACTCCAAAGTCAAACCCCACTCTTGTGCCCAGTCTTGTGATCATCCTTGGGGATCTTGAGTCACTGAGCCAGAAGGGAGCTTTAAGGCCAGCGAAGATGTATGCATCCATTGTTGTCAATGCAAAACAATTTTCTACTCTTGAATGCAAGCAAACTGTATTGTCTCACATAGCAGAATGGCTTGCAGAGGCTTGGTCACAAAAGACTGCTATCACTCCATTAGAAAAGAGCACAAACACAAACACGCAGGTTGGTTTTTCCAACAGGACCAGTGCTCAGAATGGCCAGCAAGGAAAGCTACAGAGTCCACTGTGGCTTACGAGGATTATTTGGGGTCCCTCAAAGACTAGGTAGGTCAAATATCCACAGAAGTCTTTTGGGGGCTGTTGTCTGTGGTAGACTGCTCCAAAAGGCAGCAAACAAATCTAGGAAGTGTTGTGACTGGGACCTGCAAGGCAACTAAAAGGTGTGTAACCTTGTAGGCCAATAAGTGTCTACAAAGGTGGACAAAAACCGTCATCAGTCTGCTGTGCCCTACAGTTTTGGGTCTCGAGTCCACACTATGGGCTGGCTGCCCACACTCCTGCTCAAGCACGTTCACTACCACAGACTGTCAGAATCACGTGTGGAGCAACCCAAACGAGACAGGGCAAAACCAACAGACACAACAAAAGAGCCAAAGAGTAAGTTCAAGGTGCTGAGTGCTCCTGTAGAGCCTCAACCAACTGCTGGCATGTTAGCTAGCAGGGAAGCTGAGGCCAGTAAAAGATCACCCTTCCCCACAGGCGCTTTATGGTGGTGACTATATGAATGCTTCTCCTAGAGTAGCTCATTATTTTTAGCTATGACTTGTGTATGTTAGATAGTACATGCTTGCTTTGTGCTCTTCAGCTGTGTGCGTTCTTCATGCAGAGCCTCTGTGATCAGTGTCCCATAGAGGTACAGTAAGAACTGCATTTAAGAACCACTAGCCAGTGGCCAACAGGGCTTCTTGGTCCAGTCATTGTGATTAAGTGCAGACATCTGGATTTGGAAATACCTGTCATGTTTTCCAGCTCCACAGTCATCCTCTCAATCTGCTTGCATTGTTGTCACCTGCTAGGTTTTCCTCCCCAGCTTTGCTGGTCACAATCCACAGCACAATAAGGAAAACATAGGTGGCACTGAGCCATGCCAGCCCCCACCTCGTGGGGGGGGGCGGGCACAAAATGCAAGGAAAATGGTACTGTAACTGGCTTGTCCCAGATCACATGTTGGACAGCTAGTTCCAGGTTCCACCCATTTGAGATGCTAATATGGCACAGAGAATAAACAAAGCTGCACAAATGAAGCTGTGACAGACTCCCCACAACACAGGAGATTTCTTACGTGACAACAAGCTGGCACAGCCGCCTTTCTGCCAGCCTACATAATTCAGTATAATGAGCAAGCCAGGGAGAGGATAAGGCAGGCTGTGTAGCATGCTGGCACATCCTTGGAAGACGCAGCAGTCGGAGGCAGGAAAATGAACACGCTTCCCCATTAGAGGCACTTGACTTGCTGGCCTGTGTCCCTGTGGCGTCCTCTGTGGGCACAGCAGAGCAGAGGCATTCAGGGCAGCACCCAGGCTCTAAATCACCTTCTGACAGGACACTGCCATTCGCCAGACGAAGAGGTGGTAAAAGCAGAATGGTTTGAATCCCCCTGTTAACACCCCCCTTAATCCAGTCTAGGTTTTGCAGAGAGCTCCCTGGGCCAGGACTGAGAGCAAGAAGGAGCTTTACGCTACGCCTGTCTGCCCTGCATTCTGCTGAGCAGAGAGGGATCCCAAAACAAAGCTGGAAAACAAAGCCAAACCCTTCTATTCTTCAGATAACCCTGGCTCCATAATATGAACATCTCCCCAGCTCAGGTGCAGCAAAGCCTTCTTTTCTTCCTTATTTCCAGCATCAGTTTTACCCACTATTACTGCCTTCTCCTCTCCTCCCCTCCCTCCATTGAGCAGTTGCCAAGGGCATTTTCTATGCAGCTTGGCCCTTAATGTTTTGCCCTAAGCAAGCAGCCAGGACTCCAGCTGTCTAACTCCTCTGCAGCTGGATGCTTACAGAGAGCTTCAGATTCCCAACCCCGAGATAAGCCAAGTTAGCAATGCTGAAAATATACTCAAATGGAGGCTTGTATCGGGGTCATATAGCTGCCAAAACCACCCCTGTTCTGTTGAAACAGCTATTCAATTTGCTTCTAGAAGGAAAAAGACAGTAACATGCCAAGTGACACTAATTGTTAGGCAGCGCTGAGCAAGTATAATGCGCTCATGCATATTATCTGGGAACACTTTTTCCCCTGTTTTGTAACACATTTTGAGGGAGAAGTAGGGATGTCTGTGACAAAGCATAGCTCTTCCAGGGCAATACTTCCAGTAGAAGAAGTTACCTGTGGGTTAGACATTTGTGAGGAAAGTATTAATAAGGGCTTATAGATTTGAGGAGAACAAAATCCCTCAAAACCACCAAAACCATCATCATCTTATATGTTGATGTTATTAACTCATCACAGGCAAAAAACTAGCTTTCCTTTGCACCACTTCAGCACTGATTAGGAAGGTGGAGATGACACTGGGAGAAAGAGGGCTCCTGCTTTGGAAATAGTGATAAGCCACAGAGAATTCAACAGAACCATTTCTTTAATGAAGTTTTCTTTTCTTAAGCTATACATACAAGCTTCTTTTCATCATCATAAGTTTAGAAAAGAGATAGCCGATGTACCAAAAAATCTCGAATTTGCTCTGGATTGGGTTAACGTGGTGGATTTGTGAAAAACTATTTAAAATGCTGCTAAGCATTCTACTGCCAATGCCTAGCAGAAAAGTCCCATTGGATGGATCACTTTAACAACAATTTCAGACTAGCAAATTGAGGGCCAGTAGTTTTTTTCTGTATCTTCTTTATCAAGTCTATCCTGCATCTGCTCCTCTTTCCCAAATTAAGCAGTACAGTATTCAGCCAGGAGGAATCCAGATGACTATTCAGGGACAAAAGAGCTTAAATAAAAGTGGCAGAAGTTGCTGATTAACTTGTCTCCTTTGTTTCTGTGGTTGGAGAAGAAAGAGGAAAAGGCAGAGGCAGAGTAATTATACTTAACTGCACTGAGAGATTTCTGCAGTCCTGAATTCATGAGTGCTTTCAAGTTGCTTGGAGATCACCAGCTGGGAGATGCTTCCTAAATACAGGGTGGAACTATTTGAAGGCGGGAATACATGACACAGCAGCTGAAGAGTGGTGTGCTCAGCTTGTCTGTGCTCATTTGTGGTTCTTGGGCTTTTTTTAGAAAGCCGTATGTATAAGTTTTGGTGGCTGTGGAATGTGGCGTATGGAGAGAGGCTGCTACACACGGCTTGCTCTGTAGCACCACGCACCCACCCTGACCGCTGGGTAATGGAGATTTGCTGCAGATGTGTGTGGTTGCACCGGGGTTTGGATTTTACTTCTACCATTTACTCTTTTCTCCAGGCAAAAGGACTTTTGAGAGAGCATTTAAAGTATTTTGAAACCTGTGACTTAACACACCCAGGTGCTGTTCTAAGCCCAGTCATGTCAGTGGAAGACTGACTGCAGCAAGGCTGCAGTTTCATCTTGGGAAGGCTTGCACGGACATTTCACTTCATCCATTTTGCATTTGAACGAGATGAGATTTGTTAAATATAAGAATGCGCACAAGTTTCCAAGGTTCCATGACCCTTAACAAGGGAAAAGAAGAGGGAAGCAGGTTTCCAGATGAAGTATTAGACAGCATTTGATATGAAATCATTTGTGATCTCTAGTATTCCCTGATCGTGGCTGGTTCTGGTACTAGGAACTGGAGGCTGCTTCTGAAGGAGCAGTGGCAGCAGAGCAGCTTTATTGCTCAACAAGCATTGACACCATTTAGTACAATGGTTAGCTATCTTAAATCCAATTGCTTTCATGCCTTAAAGCTCATGCTGATATTCAGTGCTTTAACTAGGAAAGAAATGTGCTCCGGTATTTAGTTTTCCCAATTATTTACACTCATTCTGCTAGTAAGTGGAAAAAAGAGGCAAGAAGGAAAAGAGAAACAGCAGTGGCATAGTTTCAAATCTTTTACAGCCAAATGCAGATGTAATTAGGAAAAGGTCAAGTCCACCTTCTGCAGCTGACCCCTATAAAAAAAAAAAAGAAAAATTCTTGATCTAGATGTCTGGATCCAGAGGAAATTGAAAGGAAACGCTGGACAGAACTAATGAGCTAGCAGACGTGAATTTTAGCCCTTGTAAAATTCATTACAGTAATTTTCCGTCTCTGGCAGTGATGGTGTCTTTGTTTTCTAATTTGGTTTTGGAGAAATACAGGACACTGAATGCTGTGGTCGAATCTGGATGACATTTGACAAGAGCATAAAATAATATGTAAGTCTGATTTGGTCTGGGCAATTTAACAAGGCCACAAGAGACTGGAATCACTAGAGAATGATTTCATGGCCAGTGGGCTAGAGGCAGCTGTGTTTCTTTTTGTTTAAGCTGCGGATCATTACAGATGTATGACAAAGTATGTTCCAGAACTTTGAAGATTTGAGAAGCCTTAAGAGGAAATCGTAGCAGCTGCTCATATCACAGACAAGGAAGAAGATCCTTTTTCAGGCAAACTGGAGAAGAATTTTATCAAAATATGTATTTTCCTGGCAATTTAAATGTATCGGGTATATTTCTGCGTTGTTTCCAGCCTTAGTTCAGATTTAAAATTGCATGGCATGTTTACACAGATATTCTTTGCTTTGTAAAAATGCTTCCTAAAGGCTTTTCCCAGTCATGCTTTCAGTATGACTAACAGAAACACCTTTTAAAAGCCATAGTCACTTGAGCCTAACAGTTCTAAGGAACATTTGCCCTTTCTTTGCTCTGTGCTGTTCAGCTTGCAATAGCTGCAACTGTGAGGAGCAGTAAAGCCTCAGGGGACCATATGCTGCTACTAACATGCATTTTCTGTATGTAAATTTAGGACGTTTTCACATAAGAGGTCTTAGATCTGTTACTTATTGCCTCTCATCACATGGTTCCTCTGGAGCAGGTGTCCAGTCCATTATCTGTACATCAGTCCGTACAAGACTGCTCCCATTGAAACAAGCAAATATTTATTTTTGTTTGATTTCACTTAGTCTCCTCATGCATTTCATCCTTCTTTATCCTGCTTTTGCTAACTGTTGCTTTAATGAAGTAGTATTTTTCTGTTGCTACAGCAAATACTTCCTCAAGCATGTTCAAAGCTGAGTGTGTGTTGGAATATTTTGCTGAACCAGGAATTCTTTGCATAGTGATATCCCACAGCATGCATACAGATGGAGGACTTGGATGAAGAACACTCTTAGCTTCTGCTACAGGTGAACTGTGAAAAATTAACCTTTTTCTTTTGGGGCAAAAGACTTCTTATTTGTCTTGTGCTTAACTTGCACAGGAGTTACTTTGTTATGGATATTGAGCCTGTGTATTGTCCAGTACAGTTAGACCTCTGGCAGAAATAGAAGCTCCCAGGGTACAAAATGCATGCTTTTCAGAGAAGGGAAATGGAGCCCACAGAGATTAAATGATGAGCCCCAGTACATCTGTCACACAGGAGAAAACTAAAATCAGGAGTTCTAAATCCAAGATTAGACCTTCATCAACTGAAAAAATCACACCAGACAATTAAGGTTCTATGAGGTCCCACATAGTCCTGATATGGCACATGGTCCTGCCAGATGTTCAACAAGACCTTGGCAGCTGGAAACTTGTATCAGGCTTTTAAAGATGCACCACCTGAGCTGTCTTTCCCCTAGGGTGCAGGCAACTTCAGGGCTTGCTGAGTACTAGCTATTTTTGGTTTTCTTCATACATTACAATCCAGGTTGCTCTACAGGCAAAGTTTGTCCAGTGAGTTCTGAGGGATTCCGTAAGTGGCAAGGAAAGTTTGCATCTAACCCAGGAAGGCCAAGGGAAGAGAACAAAGTAAGCTCGTTTTATTTTTCTAGGCAAAAATGGGCAACAGAAAGCAAGCTACATATTCAAGCTCTCCAAGTGAGAAGAAAATAACAAGAATTATAAAAGGAATTATCAGCAACAGCCCACACAATGAAGTTCCCAAATCATCTTATACCTGGCTTGACTCAAGATCAAATACATTGATATTCAAACACAGGAGAGAATCATTTACATTCAACAACGATGACATTAGCACTGCATCACTTTTGCTGATGCTCTCAAAGGAGTGTTAGTTGAGATAAGAGAGTTATACTTTGGGGCTTAAACAGCAGCTATTACTGTAAGCGGAGAGAAGTTGCAGGGTGCAGATAACAAAGGGCTAATGAGAGTGATGGACTGGCTGAGGCTGAAAGAAATACCTGCAGCATGAAAGGAGTCGTAAGTTTTCTTTTTAATCTTCAGTACCTCCAGTATAATTTTGTCTATTTATGCGCTCCAGTGACCTCCACTGCTGTAATGTCTAAAAGCCTTGCTGGTTTTTAGATGCCCAGCCTCAAAGAGCTCTTTTGAAGGAAGGAAATAGTGGTCCCACAGTTAAAAAGCAGCACTGAAGGAACACAGAAAGTGATGCTATTTCCCTTCTATGACAAAGCAACGCTCCAGTCACACAGGCTCGTGTGTCGGAGTTCTCCAATACAAGAGTAGCCTGGAGGGGGCACTCAACATACATGAGCTGCTAAGAAAGTATGTTACATCATACTGAGATGGTCGTGACTGAAAAGAGTGCACAGATAGAGAATATGTGAGCTTGAGAAATATATGCATGCTACCCATGATCACTGATTGTGCTAAGGTCTTGTTTTATATGCTCTTGGTTCATACAGATCCCTTAGTACTGTAAATCTCCTTTCAGGCCCTGAAGTCATTAGATACAAAGCTGTTTCTTAGCTCTTGAAGATATAAGCTTGAAAATGACCATAAGAAAGTAGAAAGCCTCATGGGTTCACATATTTTGGCACAGAGACTGTGTACTAGCCCTTAGGTTAGCAGCTTCTCCTATAGCAGATCCACTGTGCAGAGTAATGGGGATTACACATAATTCTGCATGTTTCAAAACTCCTACAGTTTTGAGGAGAAATTATCTGTCACCCTAATCCCTGCATCTCTACTTATCTCTGATCAGAAAAGGGAGTGTCAAATTGGCATACTGATTCGTGTACCAAAAAAAGAGCGTGCCTATAAGCACAGATTGTGATTTGCATACTTATTAGCCTTAACTGCCAGCGAACGTTCTGGTTCCTTAGTAAGCACAGAATCAGTAAAAATATGCTAATAGCAGCATATAAAATTTGGCCTTTAGCCAATCTGTCAATATTGAAATTAGTTGCCTGTAATATAGTGGGTGAACAACTTGCTGTATATGATGATCAGAGGCATGATTTGAACTTGTTGAAATTTAGCCATTTTGCTCCTGAAAACCTCACAGATCAGAAAGTGAAACATAAGCTATCATACAAGACAGATGTCACACTGACTCTCTATGCTATTATATATTTACGGCCTTCTTTTGTGCTTTGCAAAGTGGTTCATTCAAGAAGCTGGGGTGGTGGGGTGATTTCCAGAGTGAATCACTTTAGTCACCGTCAATGTATATGAACACCATTTCTTCGCTTTCCTGTACCATAAAGACAAAATGTCTTCTGACAAACATGATATAAACTCAAGTGATCCCATTCTTAATACAGACAAGCGCAGTGTCACCCCGCAGAAATGATCATAAAAACCCATCAAAAGCATGAAGCTCAATGGCGATGGCACATACTGCTAGTTCGGGCGGCTCATTGATCCAAGGCAGTTGTGAAGGTGGCCACTTCTCTAGAACGCACATTAGCAGCGCGAAAAAGGCAGTGATGATTTGGCAGACACTCAGTGACGGGATACACCTGTCCTACACCATAGTGGAAGTGCAACTGAGAGGACTTGGCATTTTCTTCCCACTTTGGGCTTCGTAGAGGGGTTATTGGCAGCTTAGAGCCTGCTGCCAGAAGAGACAGAGCACAAGCTGGCCCTGACTAGGCCTGCTGCGAAAAAAGGCAAGAGTCAGCGTTGTAACAGCACAGCCCTCGGAGAGCCTGGAAAAGCTACGTCCCTTGGGCTGATGGACACTGGGCACTCCTTGGCCTTCTTTTGCACGCAGACATACAGCAGTGCTATTGACTTGAGAGTTACCCAAGGTCTTGCAAATCTTTGCTATGGTACTGTCATTGGATTTCCACTGGACCTGTCCCAAATACAGGTGTGAGTGCAGCTCTCCTGCCACACAGTCTCTCCTAAAAATGTCCATCAGCACCCTCTGCCCGCGTTGCCCAAAACCCCGACGCACAGACACTCAGAGATGCAGCCTTAGTTCAAACACACCATTTATTGACAACTTTGCACAAAGGAAAGCTCACAGAAGGAAAGGACGCTCTCCGAGAAGCGCAGGCAGTCTATCAGGGGGACAGACACAGTCTAGGGGACACCGACACAGCTCTGTGCACGAAGACCCCTTTCAGCATCTGAAGAACAGCAGTCTTGTGAGCCGATCTTGCAGCTCTTCAAAGTCCCGCAGTGCCTTGGCGTGGGCAGTCGGGTCCTGCACCAGGCGCTGGAAGAGGTTGAGCGGCTGAGCTCTTTGGAAGGCTGGAGGCAAGATGATGTCCTCGGGCATGTTGTCGTTTCCAAACAAGAAGTGGTTGAGACATTTCTCTTCCAGGCAGCTCTGCAGGTAACACATAATATCCTGCAGCCGCATCAGGAATTCCCTCCTTCTCCAGCTTGAGAGGGGTATGGTGTTCAGGAGGTGCATCACTACCGTCTTCAGGACATAGGAGGAGAAGTCGGTGCCCACCAGGATGCGGGCGCAGAGCTGCAGGCATTTGAGGTGCAAGGCATCTTGTGGGGCCTGCCTGGCCATGTGCCTGAAGAAATACACCTCTGCCACAGCGTAGCTCTCTGGCCACAGGGTGCTTGGGGTGGAGATGGTCGCCTCTGTAGGCTCGCTGCTCAGGAAGATGTCCGAGTCGCCTTGCTGCACCCCAAACACCAGCTCGATGAAGAGGGTTTCTCCGGAGGCGTTGGTCAGCTGCAGCTTGCAGGACCGGCTGGAGGGCAGCACGTTCATACGGTAGTGATGTGACTGAGGCATGTCCCCCCAGGCTGACATCACCAAGTGCTGGAACCAGCGGGCAGTTTTCTGCGCGTCTAGGTAAGAGCCGGTGCAGAGGGTGCCTAGGAGGCTGGCACCCTGCTTTCTTCTGAGCTCATCCTCGGGGTGATGGAGAAAGCACAGCATGTCCTCACCCAGCTGGTGACTCCTGCAGGTGCACTCCAGCTCCACGCGAATGCAGGAGAACTTTGCCGGCATCTGCCCCGCTGTGCCCAGCTCCAAGTGGAAGGTGTGTCCACGGGGGGGCTTCAGGGGCACCAGCAGGCAGAAGACAGCATCTTCCTCATGGGGACTCCAGCCTTCAAAGGCGCTGCCCACCCCGATGACTGGCTGCAGCACTGGAAAGGAAGTACTTGATAAGCGCTCCTGGAAGACATCGAGGAGGTCAGCCACCACATCCTCCGCCACCTGGCTCCTGTAGGCCAGACTCTGATCTGACCACTGGATGCGCTTTGCAAAAATCCTGAACAGACGCCTGTCATCATCAGGATCTTCATCGCTTTCGTCCTCCTCTTCCTCTGAGTCAGTGCTGGAGCTCTCCTCCTCAGTGCTGCTGTCTGGCTGCTGTCTCCTTTTCCTGAGCAGCCAGCAGAACCTGGAGACCAGGACTAGGACTGCCGCAACCACCCACAAATGCCACTGCTGGGATTCATTGAAGAGCAAAGCTCCCAGAGAAGAGCTGCTCATCTCCTGCTCCTGCAGCAGCCGAGTCGTCTCCTGGCTCAGCTGCTGCACACGCTGCTGCATACGCTCGTGCGTGGGCCCATCCAGCTCATAACCGACCCTGCGGGTGAACTGGATGATGCTCAGCACAAGCAGCAACACGAAGAACCATATCACAGCCATGGCCTGCAGGAGGAGGGAGAGAGGGGGTTCAGTGGGGCTGGGAGGGAGGGAGAGGGGGAGCGGGTCNTCGTCTCCTGGCTCAGCTGCTGCACACGC
>VZSF01009570.1:0-76487 GCA_013398295.1 Chionis minor
CCGGCCCGCTCCCCCCCGCCGCCGGACTAGGCCTCGCTGGCGGCGCCACTCCGCGCCCCACCCACGCCGTAAACACCCTCGCCCCGCCGCCGCCGCCGCCGCCTCAGTGACGGCAGCGCGCTGCCGCCTAACGTCACCACGCACGCCCCGCGGACTACCGCTCCCAGCGGCCTCCGCGCCCGCCGCCGCTCTCCCGGCGGCCGCGCGGGGCCTCATGGGAAATGTAGTCCTGGGGGGTGAGGGCGGGCCGGCGGCCGCGCCGCAGCGCATCATGGGAAATGTAGTCCGGGCGGCGGCGGCTCCCCCACACACACTCGGCACAGAATTCCTGCCTTTTAATTCCGCTTCCCAAGTACGACGTGGGAAACATATTTCCCTGAGATCCCAGCTATTGTATTTTTTTTTTAAATCTTTTAATGAGAAAAAACCCACAACAACAACAAAAAAAGCCAGGATTTCAGCAGCTGAGAACTTTTAAGCGCAACGAAGCAACTTTAGGAAGAGAGATGGAAACGCCGCCGTGTGTCCCAGGGAGATTCCCAGCCGGGGAACAACATTCCGCATAAATATGTACGTGACCTAACCAAGTGTCTGCTCTAGCTGGATCTCCCGGAGAGCGCGCTTACAGCCACCGGCTGTCTACTGCTCTGCTCCTCAGCTCCTGTTTGTCACGTGCCAATTAACTGAGGCTAATTGATCCCAACAGGTCCTTAGAGGAAGGGCTCAGCCTCGGGAGCATGTCACCTGCCCCTCTCCTCATACAGCCGGCGCTGCCCTACAGCAAAGACCACACCGCCCACCGGTATTAATGTCTGCTGAGCTCCAGATGTTATCTGGACACAGTTATCCCGTGTAAACCACGGGTTTAACACCACCATCACCCACAGCCGGGCACCTGCCGGCAGGATTTTAGTCAGCATTAAACCCCCTCTGCTGCGTTTCCTTGCGGGATGTTTTTGACGGGCCAGGCGGGAACAGGAGGTCAGGCTCAGGGACATCCTGACGCCTCGTGACGGATCACACTGTATGGAAGCACGGAGGGAACGGCGGCGGCTCCAGGCTGGAGTGAACATGGGTTTAGTACCTGGCACACAGCGCGCCCGGAGCGCTCACGGCAACCGCTGCTGATCCCCGCTGGCCACTCTGAGCTCCCCCTCGGACTGGGCGTACTGGAAATAAACCAGTAAAACGCGACTTACGAACAACTTTCTCAGCTCTGAGCTTCACCCGCAAATGCTTCTGTCGGTACAAAAGGCAGGCAGCGCCATGACACCTTCCAACTCCCCCTGTGCGACTCAGTTTTCAGCTCAACCTGGGATTTGGCTTTTTTTACAATAAATTGAACCAATTCAGCCACTGGAAAGACCCAGACTTCACACACAAAGAAGCACTGTGTAACAGCTGGATCGAGGGAGCGGGATAAAACCCACTATGATGAAAGTAAAACCCCGACTCGCAGCACACGCCGTCTCACTCGCCAGGGCTTTCACTGAAATCCCTCGGGATTTCTCACATATGTCAAAAAAAACCAAAAATGATGCGCTCTCCTGCTGGATGGCACTGGCAAGTCACAGTGACGCCTGCGCCAAGCGCAGCGGCGGAAGAGAGCACCACCACGGAGCTGCCGTGCCTTTTTTTTCCTAGATTAAAACCCAATTCCGCCGGGAACCGGCCGAGCGGCGCGACGACAGCGACAACGACGCTCCCGCCCCAGGGGCGCTAATGGCGGCGGCGGTCCCTCACAGCCCGCCGACCAATCACCGCGGCGCAGCGGGGGCACGTGACCTTTGCCACGGTAACCATGGTGCCGGCAGCGCTTTACTTCCGCCTCGCCAGCAATGGCGGCTGCCCGCTTTCCGGCTACGCCCCCCGCCCCTCCGCCGCCGTCACGTGGCCCGGCGCGGGCGCAGCACCCGGAAGTAGCGGCCGGCGGCGGGTGCCCCCGCTCGGGCGCTCCGGGAGAGGAAGCGCAGGGAGGTAGAGCGGCGTCCCCGAAGTCGTGGTGAGGAGGGAAGGCGGGGGGGGTCGTCGCTGTGGAGACAGGTCTGCCCCTCTCCTTGAGGCCCTGGGGCGGCAAGGGGGCCCTGAGGAGCCGGGGGGACCCTGCGGCGTCTAGGGGGGCCCTGACGGACCAGGAAGGGGGGAGCCCTGAGGGGCCGGGGGGGCCCCTGAGGAGTTGGGGGGCCGAGGAGGGGGCGGGTGTCTCTGGAGCTCCGGGCCAGCGTTACCCCTGCCCGAGGCTCTGCCCGAGGGGTCGGGGTGTTATGAGGAGGCGTTGGGGGGGGAGGGGGGGGGTCGTGGCACCTGAGGGGCCCTGGGCTGGGGGGGGCGGTGGTTTGGGTTTGTCCCCACAGGGAGCTCAAAGGCCTGTGCTGGGGGTTCGTCTTCCGGGGGGGCTCTCCGGGGGTGGGGCTGCCTCAGCCTGTGGTGCTGGGAGAAGAGCCTGGGCTGGGGGTGCTGAGGGGGGGGTTTCCCCCCTTCGCCCCCCAAAGCTGGGGGTGGCGGCTGTGGTTAGGACGGGACAGAGCAGGGGCTGGGGACGGTGGGCAGCATGGGGCAGGGTTGGTGGGAACAGCGCTGGGGGAGAGGGAAAGGTGCTGCTGCCATATCCCAATTATCCCAAACTCTTCTTCCCCATTGCTGCCGTTTGGCATTCGTAAAGCACCCGTAGCCCTGGCGTCTCCCCTGCATCTCCTGGTGTGGCGGCTCTTGGTGCTGGTGTTGCTGATTCAGGTCGCTCGGCCTGTGGGGGTGGGGGCTGCGTGCCCGCCCCAGCTCACCCAGACACTGTACGGGGGAGAGGAGAGAGGTGTCACTCGTCTAATCCGCTCTGGCAGGGTTTCCTCTCTCAGTGGCAGGACCAAAATCCTCCTAAATCGATCATGAGTGGAAAGCGTTAGTAGCGTAGTGGGAATAACTTATAAGGAGAATATTATCGAGTGCTCTGAACACACCTGTAGGTGATTCTTCCTTTAGGGGAATTATTTTTTAAGAAATTAGAGTTCTTCACGTTGTTTGGTTTCACTGAAAATGAAACTTGGGTCTTTAGAGGCCGGGTCATGAACAGCGTCAAGTTCTCTGTGATTTGAGTTACCTTCAGTGGCTGGTTCCCTGTTTCAAGTTCATGGTTCAGCTTTTCTGTGGCTGGAGGAGCACGTAGTTGTTGACACGAATGTTTGCGTGTGCAAATTTAATGCCCCATTTCTGTGCCAAGGGGGAAAAAAATCGGTAACAGGGCATTGATTTCAGCAAAACCATCTATAATTAAAGAAAAAACCTTTACTCTTGCTTTAAAAGAGGAGCAATCCTTAGGAGTGGGGGTCGCAGATGCGCCTTTGCAAGAAGGGAGCTGGCGGAAATCAGCCCAGGTCCTAGTGACCAGCGATTTGCTTCCACAAGCAGTAGCAGGTAAACTGGGAAGCTCACGATTTAGGCTGCAGATGGACTCTTAACCCTCTCTGGTGCAAGCCGAGGGACACCGACAGGATGAAGTTCATCTGCATCCGTGCCTTTTCCTCACCTATGATAGACAGCTTCGTGCTCCTAAGTGATGCACCAGCCTGCAAATTAGCTTAACAGTGCTGAAAGACTCAGGTGGCAGAAGAAGAGAGGTGATCGCAGCGGGAAGCAATTGCCCACCCTTTGTGGCAACCACAACTATTAGCAGAAAGTCTCCCTGGCCCGCGCCGTTGTATTTGCGCAGTGTGTAGCGTCGCGAGGCCCCGACCGTGACTTGTGTTTCTTGGCCCTGCTGTAATACAATACTCAAAGAGAACGTGCTGTTTTGAGGCGTTTGCTGTAATTTCTTAGCTCTGCTATAACTTTGTCACGCTGTGGTTTACTGAATGGCTTTTTGATAACCAGTTAATGCGTGGTTATAGAAGGGAATTAGTAGATTAAACTGCTGTTTCCTTTCTCTGATGACCATCTGTCCCCCTTAGTCAAGTAATGCAGCTTTGTGCCCACGCTGCCTTGCAGGCTGGCGGAATCGATGTATTTTTTTTTACCTCCACTGTAATTTTACCTGCTGCCAGACTATGCCGAAGAGCAGAATAGTTGATACTGACACCAAAACAAAGCTGTGCAAAGTTGAAACAATGGCCACGCAGCTGAGTTTGCTGCCTCTGACACCCTCGTTAGATATGAAAGGTGTATCACCTGCTCTGTGGAAGCTGTGTGTGGTCTTGCAATTTAGAAAGTACTTTCCCTTTTAAAATTCACATTTTCTGTACTTGGAAAATGGCAAACGAAGACTGAAAGATGAGGAAATGGTAAATAACTGTTAATCCAGCTGTAACCCAATAAGGTAGTTAAGCCCGCACACCAGCAGCTTTCCTGCAGGGCGAAATGGAGTGACTCACAGAACATACCAAGGTCTTATTTTATGAAGAATTAAGAAACAAAACCTATTGATTTATACTTGGCAACTGTTAAGTAACAAGAGTAAAAGTTGCTTTGTTTTATTGTGCTCGGTGCTGTGTGTGAATGCATGAAAATAATCTCCTGAGGCAGTTGGCTTTCAGGGTAAAGCTATTGAGTCCGCAAGCTTCAAAACTGTTTGATACCATCTGTTGTATAAATGGAAGCTAATGGTCTCTCACTGCTTTAAAAAAAGGTTAAATCTACAAGTTACCTGAGTGTTTATTACAAATTAATGGAGTATTAGAAGACATTGTCACTATGTATGCTAGGACGTTCCCACTTGAGTGAATTAGTGGCATTCCTGTGCAGACCCGACTCTGAATCAATTCGTTGTATATTAATTGATGTGGTTCAAAGATATCTTTGTTGGTAACTCCTGACAAGGGGCAGCTTCTGTGTGGGTGGAATTGAAACTTCAGGGCCCTTCTGTAAATTAATCCTCGGATCATCTGATGTTCCCAATGCGCTTTGGGACTCCTTTGGGTCAGTTATACTGAGGTGGAAGAACGTGGTCTGAATGCTTAGACTTAATGTTAGTCTGCTGTCTGACTGCGGAGTGAATTATGTGAATGTTTATTAGATATAAATTTGGAGTGCTTTTTAAATTAAAACCAAACTGAGAACGTGCTTTAGCTTTTTAGGCCACTTAGGCTCTGCAACACAGCTGTCTTTCTCTACAACTTGTTACACAGGAATGCTGTTACAAAAGCATCATCATTTCATAACAGTACAGTAAGTACAGTACAGTACAGCGGTACAGTAAGGCAGTCAGGTGACTGTCTCTTGGGAGAATAATTAAATGGTTTGTGATGAAAACTGAGGATAAGTAAACTTGGCACAAGTCAGTACAATCAACTGATAAGAGCAACCTTGCTCTGCAAATGCTGTACGTATGTGGCACAGCTTTTGAGTGCTGCCTACGGTAAAGCTGCTGTATTGATTTCTAACTCTGTCTCTCTTTTTTTCAGGCTGACCCAAACTGAGTTTTTTCTAAACATCATGGGAGAGATTAAAGTCTCTCCTGACTATAACTGGTTCAGAAGCACCGTTCCTCTTAAAAAGGTACGTACGGCTGTAATCGACTTGTGGGTGAAATGTCTCCTCTTGCTTTGTAGTGGGGGAGACTAAGTGGTTTGGGTAATGCAGAACAGTTGTGGCTGTGCTAGTGACCTGGTTTATCTCCCGAATTGTTGAGCCACATGTCATATGAGTGCATGAAAGCATGCTCTTAACTTGGACGTGCCTCTTGGAGGTCACTTCGGCATGTGGTGGGGAGCAGAGGCTGGCAGTTGTGAGCTGTGGCAGCAGTACCTGGCATCCTGATGCCAGCAGCGCCGCAGGAGGAGACTCTGAGGAAATAGCGGATGCAGGGGACCACCGGCACCGCCTCTCACGGAGCTGCCTGCGCACACTGCACCATGGCAGGGCAGCTGACCTAGCGGCCGTGCTGCCAGAGCCACCTCTGCCGTTCCCACCCATCGTCCTCGGGCTGCAACAGAGTGTCTGAAGGCAACTTCTCGTCAGCTGGGCTGCACGCGGGGTTCCTAAGAGATGCCTTAACCACAGTGGAAAGAACCAAACGGCTGCTTCTGCTGTGTGTCCTTTAGATGTCTTCTGCTTAATCACACTGTCCAACCACTTTCTTATCTCACTGGGATTTCTCCACTTCCCTTCACTGAACGACAGTAGAGTCTTTGAGTGCGGTGCTCCAACTTCTGCTCTCTGTGCCACGCGGCAGAGGGCAGGGAGTGCAGTGCTGGTACGTAGCGTCTGACGCAGGCTAGTGCTCTCTCATCCCAGATGAGGCTTGCCGAGGCTGTGGCTACAGACTGTCTTGCGGCAGTAGCCCAGGCTCCTGCCAGCCTGAAGGACAGTCTTGCTTTTACGCCCCCGCCTGCTGCTCCTGCAAGCACCGTCGCTCATGTAACCACCCAGGCTGAGCAGAGTCGGTGACCGGTCTTCCTTGGGGGTGATTTATAGTTTGTTTTTGCACTGACTTCCAGCTGGTTCAGTTCCCTAATGTGGATGGCTGTGTGGGCTGCAGGAACACGGGCATGGTGCTGGCAGCAGAGGCAAGAGCAGTGTTACCTCTTTCAACAGCAAGTTGGGCCACTCGAAAGGGACAATGCTTCATTGTGCCTAATGTTATTTCCACTGACTAGCTTTATTTAAGAAATTACCTTTATGGCAGGGCTGTAGAATTTTCTGTTCAGGGTTTCTCATTCATTTTTGCCAGTTTGTGTCCTCCATACACAAGAAAGATCCGTTGCTGTTGACTCTGCGTGCTCTTTCCTGACTCTGGCTGCCCAGCGTCTTTCTGTTTCTGGCCAGCACCAGATGTGCTGGGTCTGTCCGTGCCATTGCCTCCAGGTAACACCTCACCCGCTCAGCAAAGCCAGGAGGCAGTATTTAAGCAGAAAGCGCGTGGGTGCTCTGAGGCGCTGTTTTATGGGATGCAGTGGGGTAAAGGAAAGGAGCTGGAGGTTGTGATTACAATGGAACGCGTTGCTGCTGCCGTGGGGACTGTGTGACGCTGCAGCTTGCCGCCAAGGGCCACTGCCTTCAGCTGCTGCTGACTACTCAGTGTTTCAAAAATGGGGACACATGTAAACTGAAGCTGCTGGTGACCTTTAGACTGGGGAATCTCTTACCCTCGTGAGTGATCCAGTCTACTCAAAAGTAAAGTGATGCGACTGTGATGAACGTGGGGTATGAAGAAGGTAGAAATAAACTAATCCTGGTTTTTGGAGAGAGAGAGAGGGGGGGAAAAAAACCAATTTGAAGATGTATTTAATCTCTGAAGCATCTCTAGGAGTACTTTTGCTTGCATTATCCCCTCAAAAATATAGGCAAAGCATGTGCAGTACAGAGGAAGGAATGACTAACCATCAGTACTGCTGGTAAGCAGAGGTTACTGCTGTCGGATCGACACGAGGAAGCAGAGCCAGAGCAGTTTGTTTGAAAACAGGTGGAGATGACAGGAGCAGGAAATGCACAGCTCCATCGCCCGTCCTGCTCTTGTCAGATACAGGAAGTACAGCACAGAAAATAACATTATTAAACTAAGTCTTTAGCTTGGCCTGTCAACTTCCATTTGCATACACCGCTTGGTGTCTTAGCTAAGTGCTTCCTAAAAGTCTTCAGCAGAGGACACCCTGGCTCTGCTCAACTCGAGGAGGAAGTTCTGCCCCTTGTTTCGAGGCAATGCAGATTTTACCCTTTACGTAAACTGTAGGCAATCTTGATTGATCAACCAGAACAAGAAAAAGGCTGGTGACTACCAAATCAGCAGTTAACTGTGCTGCTGTCTGCCTGCGCACTGCTTACAGCCTTGTTTTGGAGCTGGAGTTAAACTATCTGGTATGTGGCTAGAAGTCATATAGAACAGTTGGCTAAACCCACTGATTCCTTGTCCGGGCTTGAGGAAAGAAATGTTCTCTCTTGGCCTCAGTTCCCTTCACGTCAACTAACTTTGGTTTTCTGATTTTGCCTTTGGAAATGTTCCTCAAGGTAGAGTTTGTAGTAGCCACCAACAACTACCCTGAACTGATCCAAAATTACCCATGGAGTAACAGGCGAGAACAGCAAGGCCCGAGCTCTGGAGTTGTCTGCAAAGGGTTGTTTTCGTGGGGGTTGGGAGGGCTTTTGTACAAGGCTTATTTTGAAATGGTTTCGGTGGTCTGGAAGCTCTGGTATGCAGTCTGTCTTTTTTTCATGGAGACTTTACAAAGCAGCAGTATCGTGATTTCTCACACGCTGTCAGCGCCTGAAATACTGGCTTTATTGCAGGCAGATTTGTTAGTCAAGCAAATCTGATTTGTGATACGCTCTTCTCCTCTGATGCCCTGAGAAGCTTAACTGCAGTGATGGAAAAGCGAGTTGTGCTTGTATATCGCTGTTCAAAAAGCTATAAAATCTTGATACAGAGGAAATGAATTCCCGCTGTGTGACGCAGGCTTTCCCCAGAGGTTTGTGCTTGTTGTTCTGGTAGGAGCTGCATCCTTTTGCTGCCTTGTGGAGGGTTGAAAGAGCATCCTAAAATATATACAACAGTTTTCTGGTAGAACAAGCCCTGTAAAAACAAGTCAGGCTCCAGCCTTGCTAGAAAAGATGACCTTTACCCAATTCCTGTATCTTTAAAGATACTAATTGTGCTAGGACTTATAGCTTCTGTGCTGAGATGGGCACTAACTGAGGAACTGCTCACTAAGGACAGCACAACTCCCATGGGAATAACCTCCTTCAGCCAGCCGTGTGTGTGTCCTAGGCGTTCCACATGCTCCCGAGGTGCTGCCAGATAATGGAAGCGTTTTTCTTTCCAGGTCAGCTTTGTAGTGCTGCTTTGGGAGTTGTGCGTGACTGTTTCTGGCAGCGGGCTATAACTGTTTCCGATCAATAATTTGTGGTGTTAGCTGCTTAATTCAGTAGCAGCTTGCACGTATCCAGCCCTGTAACATCTTTTGTCCGGCGAATGCAAATGCCCGTGGCTGTTTATGAAGCTGCCCGCGGGGACGGTGCTTTTCCAGCCTACAGCTGTTGCTCTCAGTACCTAGAACGGAGCTCCTGGGGCTCTCTCCTGGGCCATGGCACGGTGGCTCCTTTCCCAAGCATATTTTTCTGCACGTGGAATGTTGCATAAATCTGATCCTTCAGGGCACAGCCTTGCTGTTCCTGTGATGTATTTCTGTATGAATTTTCAGATCCAGATGAACTGTCATTCTGATTAAGGCCCTCCGAGTTGAAATCCAGAGCAAAGCACTGCAATTTTTAGTTTGCAGCATTTCCTCAGAAAGGAAGAGGTATTTTTTTTACAGGTGTGATTTCTGAAGTGTTGTCCATCACTCTAAAACCAACGTAACTCACTACTTTCAGCACTTGCACTGTTCTCCAGTTGTCTGCAGAAGGATGAGCCCCTGTAAGACACCATGTATTGTGCTGCCGCTGACTCGCTGCGGTGTTGGTTATCCAGCTTATGTCAGGGCACACGGAGCATTTAGTCTGACAGCGTTGTGTTTCCAGCACTATTCACACAAACATTGTAATTCCAGTTAGTAAACGGCCTTAGAGGTGAAAGCTATTGGGAAGCGGAGTAAAAGACGGTCTTCTTCAAGGTTGTCTTGAGTACAACAGTCCTGTGGTGTAAAGCTCCACCCAAAGCAGCATCTGGCCTCTCAGCTACACTTCTGCATCCCTTGGGCCACTGGGATCTTCCAGCCAGCCCCGCACGAGGCTCCCCGGAGCGAGGGAGAGCGGCGGTAACCTTTCTAAACTCCCCGATGTGGGCGCCCATGAAGTGCTGCCTCCATGGAGGATTTTAAAGCCTTTAATTTGATTTCCTCACATAAGCAATTGTTGCAATTAGGAACAATCAGAATTTTTTGCTAGATTTGCAATATTATTTGCTAGACGACAGCAATTTTGTAGAAGGATTCCTGGAAGCTGGCTGAAGAACCTCATTAGTCTTGTGTGTTTCTTCTCCCCCTTGTGCCTCTCTTTTTCCAGATAATAGTAGACGATGATGACAGTAAAGTCTGGTCGCTGTATGATGCGGGACCTAGGAGCATCCGGTGCCCACTCATATTCCTCCCTCCTGTAAGTGGAACTGCAGATGTGTTTTTCCAGCAGATTTTGGCGCTGACTGGATGGGGCTACAGAGTTATCGCTGTGAGTATTCTCAGTCCTGTGTCAGAGTTAGCATACTCGTGCTTGGTGCTTTAGTCAGAGGTGGGATAATGAACTTCTTAGCGTTGACTAAGGAGAACTCACAAAAAAACCCCTGATTCCAAGTTGTATTCCCGAGTATGCAGCTCCAGGCTGAAATCTGCTGTACGCTATGGCAGCGTTTACCCAGAGCCTTGTGCGTAACAGTATTAACTTCTCAGTCTGTTTTCTCCCTTGTGTGCGCTGGACACCAGTCACCTGCTGCCAGCTGGATCTTTGTTAGCCATGAGGCGAGTGTATGGGTTAGTTCAGGGTTTCCCTCTTTGCCTTAGGGATGGCAGATAACCTGGCTTTTTGCCTGCCTGGCTGCAAATGCTAAGTCACTCCTTAAAATCCTAACAGCGTGCTGGCTTGTGGCTTTTCAGCTCCAAAGCCGTACTGAAATGATTGATTTGTACAATATTTATCTGCTAAACCATACGGCTTTAGGAGTACCGCTGTGTCTCTAGCAGCAGTTCATGATTTCTGTACCTGCCAACTTTACATGCCACCAAATCGCTGAAGAATCGTTCCAGCCTCACCTCCTGCTGATCACAGGATGAAGCAATGCTGCACTTTCCCCAACAGACTTGCTCTGCGGTGCTTTCAGTTGTGTGTTTTTCTTTGGTGCAAGCCAGGGGCGGGTGTTTGCACACTCTGGCTGTAGGGACATTGCTCCAGGAGCTGGAGCCCCGTGGTACAGGAGAGGCAGGTTGCTGCCCTGAAACCTTTACTGTGAGAATTGGTGTGACTTCCAAGCGGTCAGGACTGATCGCAAACCGGCTTTTTCCAACGTCATATTGTTTTAGTTGCAGTATCCGGTGTACTGGGATCACCTTGAGTTCTGTGATGGATTCAGAAAACTGTTAGACCACCTACAGCTGGATAAAGTGAGTGCCTGGAGATGGGGAAATGGATGTGGAGTTGCAATAAACACCTCATGTTTGCAAGAGTCTCATTTAAGACGAAGTGTATGAAACATGACACAAAACCATAGCCTATCAATAAAGAGGCTGTGTTGCAATTTTACTTTTGAAACAAGTTTATTTTTGAAGGTGAATACCCTTAAAAATTGTCATGCTTGGTCTAAATTCAACTGCTGTTCTAGGCTTATTAGATTGTATCGGTTAACTAGTTTTTCAGGAGATCCTGTGGAAGGTATCCTTCCTAACTCACATAGTACGGAATACCACAGTGAGGCTGGATTGGAATTGCTGCTGAAGGCAAAGTGAAAGGTTTGGGTTTTTTCTTAAGCTTGATGAGCAAACAGAAATTTGAACTGTGACCTGGAAATGGTGCCTCTTTTCGATATTTATTACATTTGTGTCACAAAATCAGAAGCTGAACAGAATAGTTTGATTCTTTTAAACAATGGGTTATGAGGACAGGGTGAAACTTGAGTGACTTATTTTTTAATGAAATGTTGTGTTTAGAGATTACTTATTTCACAAGTGTAACATGATCTGGGTTGGTTTTTTTCCCTCTTGAATTAGGTTCACCTTTTTGGAGCTTCTCTAGGAGGTTTTCTGGCTCAAAAATTTGCTGAATACACACANGTGCTGCCGCTGACTCGCTGCGGTGTTGGTTATCCAGCTTATGTCAGGGCACACGGAGCATTTAGTCTGACAGCGTTGTGTTTCCAGCACTATTCACACAAACATTGTAATTCCAGTTAGTAAACGGCCTTAGAGGTGAAAGCTATTGGGAAGCGGAGTAAAAGACGGTCTTCTTCAAGGTTGTCTTGAGTACAACAGTCCTGTGGTGTAAAGCTCCACCCAAAGCAGCATCTGGCCTCTCAGCTACACTTCTGCATCCCTTGGGCCACTGGGATCTTCCAGCCAGCCCCGCACGAGGCTCCCCGGAGCGAGGGAGAGCGGCGGTAACCTTTCTAAACTCCCCGATGTGGGCGCCCATGAAGTGCTGCCTCCATGGAGGATTTTAAAGCCTTTAATTTGATTTCCTCACATAAGCAATTGTTGCAATTAGGAACAATCAGAATTTTTTGCTAGATTTGCAATATTATTTGCTAGACGACAGCAATTTTGTAGAAGGATTCCTGGAAGCTGGCTGAAGAACCTCATTAGTCTTGTGTGTTTCTTCTCCCCCTTGTGCCTCTCTTTTTCCAGATAATAGTAGACGATGATGACAGTAAAGTCTGGTCGCTGTATGATGCGGGACCTAGGAGCATCCGGTGCCCACTCATATTCCTCCCTCCTGTAAGTGGAACTGCAGATGTGTTTTTCCAGCAGATTTTGGCGCTGACTGGATGGGGCTACAGAGTTATCGCTGTGAGTATTCTCAGTCCTGTGTCAGAGTTAGCATACTCGTGCTTGGTGCTTTAGTCAGAGGTGGGATAATGAACTTCTTAGCGTTGACTAAGGAGAACTCACAAAAAAACCCCTGATTCCAAGTTGTATTCCCGAGTATGCAGCTCCAGGCTGAAATCTGCTGTACGCTATGGCAGCGTTTACCCAGAGCCTTGTGCGTAACAGTATTAACTTCTCAGTCTGTTTTCTCCCTTGTGTGCGCTGGACACCAGTCACCTGCTGCCAGCTGGATCTTTGTTAGCCATGAGGCGAGTGTATGGGTTAGTTCAGGGTTTCCCTCTTTGCCTTAGGGATGGCAGATAACCTGGCTTTTTGCCTGCCTGGCTGCAAATGCTAAGTCACTCCTTAAAATCCTAACAGCGTGCTGGCTTGTGGCTTTTCAGCTCCAAAGCCGTACTGAAATGATTGATTTGTACAATATTTATCTGCTAAACCATACGGCTTTAGGAGTACCGCTGTGTCTCTAGCAGCAGTTCATGATTTCTGTACCTGCCAACTTTACATGCCACCAAATCGCTGAAGAATCGTTCCAGCCTCACCTCCTGCTGATCACAGGATGAAGCAATGCTGCACTTTCCCCAACAGACTTGCTCTGCGGTGCTTTCAGTTGTGTGTTTTTCTTTGGTGCAAGCCAGGGGCGGGTGTTTGCACACTCTGGCTGTAGGGACATTGCTCCAGGAGCTGGAGCCCCGTGGTACAGGAGAGGCAGGTTGCTGCCCTGAAACCTTTACTGTGAGAATTGGTGTGACTTCCAAGCGGTCAGGACTGATCGCAAACCGGCTTTTTCCAACGTCATATTGTTTTAGTTGCAGTATCCGGTGTACTGGGATCACCTTGAGTTCTGTGATGGATTCAGAAAACTGTTAGACCACCTACAGCTGGATAAAGTGAGTGCCTGGAGATGGGGAAATGGATGTGGAGTTGCAATAAACACCTCATGTTTGCAAGAGTCTCATTTAAGACGAAGTGTATGAAACATGACACAAAACCATAGCCTATCAATAAAGAGGCTGTGTTGCAATTTTACTTTTGAAACAAGTTTATTTTTGAAGGTGAATACCCTTAAAAATTGTCATGCTTGGTCTAAATTCAACTGCTGTTCTAGGCTTATTAGATTGTATCGGTTAACTAGTTTTTCAGGAGATCCTGTGGAAGGTATCCTTCCTAACTCACATAGTACGGAATACCACAGTGAGGCTGGATTGGAATTGCTGCTGAAGGCAAAGTGAAAGGTTTGGGTTTTTTCTTAAGCTTGATGAGCAAACAGAAATTTGAACTGTGACCTGGAAATGGTGCCTCTTTTCGATATTTATTACATTTGTGTCACAAAATCAGAAGCTGAACAGAATAGTTTGATTCTTTTAAACAATGGGTTATGAGGACAGGGTGAAACTTGAGTGACTTATTTTTTAATGAAATGTTGTGTTTAGAGATTACTTATTTCACAAGTGTAACATGATCTGGGTTGGTTTTTTTCCCTCTTGAATTAGGTTCACCTTTTTGGAGCTTCTCTAGGAGGTTTTCTGGCTCAAAAATTTGCTGAATACACACACAAATCTCCAAGAGTTCAATCTCTGATCCTGTGTAATTCCTTCAGTGACACTTCTATCTTTAATCAGACATGGACAGCAAACAGGTAAGCCGGACTGGGACAAACAGATTCCTGGCATTAATTTTTTGGCAATGAAAAGTGACCCTGATCTGGTTGGACATGTGTCTAAACCTGTTTCCAGCCTGGATGAGGGAGGTGCGGGATGGAATACTTGTGACTTTTAAAGCCACGGCATGAGGAAAATGGGAATTTTCACAACTGGGAGTGTGGAACTTGACAAACAAGTCATCCTGTGGTCCCCTGTGGATGTGTGGTCAGATTTAAGAACTCTGCCTGTTTTCTAGCAAAACCATTTAGAGTGAGAAAAGTGTTATTTGCCATGTTTAAAATACACTCTCGCAACGTAAGACAAACAGCTTTCCAGGGCATGTCAAGCACTAGCTGCCAGGTTTTCCATCGGCGTGCTCTTGAAGCCGCCTCAGGGTTTCATTTGAAGTTAAAGCACAAAGTCTGTGCAAGGGAGGGAGCGGTTACAACAAAGCATCTTGATGTTGGGAGTCCTGGGTGCTTGAGGATTGTTACATCTCGTTTCTCTTTCAGCTTTTGGCTGATGCCTGCTTTTATGCTGAAAAAAATTGTCCTTGGGAATTTTGCATCTGGTCCTCTGGATCCTGAAATGGCGGATGGGATTGATTTCATGGTGGACAGGGTAGGTAGCTGGGTGCTCTAAAGGCTGGGGTGCAAATCTCTGCAAAAGATTTCCTTAGCGGGAGATGGTGGTATTTCTGCTCCTTTCTTCATTTTCTTACCCAGAAGGGAGGAGCAAGGAATGGCTCCTTAGCAGGTGTTGGCTGTCACAGCCCCAGCGATTTAACTGCTGCTGTGACCCTCTGCCTTACGGTTCTGTTTACGTAGCTTGGAAGAGAAGCAGGGAAGAAAATTGAGGCAGAAGAGGAGAAGGTGCTGGGATGCATCCGTAGGCCGTGCTCTGGAGGCAGGAGCAACTAATGGAACATGTTTTAAGTGTTTCTCTCCAGCAGAGAGATACCAAGCTGGAACTATAATCTTCATCTGAAGCGCAATCATGTTTTCCTTTAAAACTCACTTCTCTTTGGCTGTATTGTTAATATCACGTTAACTTCCTGCAGTGAAATGTGGTGTTAATCAGTATTTCTCTCTACTGAAAGCTGGAGAGTCTGGGCCAGAGCGAGCTCGCTTCAAGGCTTACCCTCAACTGCCAGAACTCCTACGTAGAACCTCATAAAATTCGGGACATCCCTGTAACCATTATGGACGTAAGTTAATCTCAATGTAATCCTTTTCTTTAAACACTCTTTCCTCCCTGTGGCAGGTGGGGCCTGGATATTCTGTTAGCAACTTTTTAAATATTTTTCAGCATCTGATTTTTGTGTATAGATGAGCCTTCTACTGAGTGAGCAATACAGTGGTTCTTGTGTGTTACGAGTTGGATATTCTGTGCAGTAAAACAGCTGTATGTTTAGGTATCACAGCGTTAGCTTTCCAGCTGTTGATGCCTAAAGTGTGTGCTTGTTTTGTGTTTCATTAACGCCGTTCCACAGAGAAGCTGAGAATTGCTTCTAGAAGCAGCATATATCCAGTGGGATTTAATGAGCGAAATCCGATTAGATTGAGAACTAACTGCTTTGACTTGTTCCGTAGGTGTTTGACCAAAGCGCGCTCTCGACTGAAGCAAAAGAAGAAATGTATAAGCTTTATCCCAACGCCAGGAGAGCTCATCTCAAAACAGGAGGCAACTTCCCGTATCTCTGCAGGAGTGCTGAGGTCAACCTATATATTCAAGTGAGTCTCGGCATTCAAACCCACGCTACTAACGCAGATAGCCGGAACAGCAGCAGGAAACTCCTTCCTGTGCTCACTCTTGTGTCTTAACCTGCGTGTGCTCTGTTGGCTCTGGCTGCTGGATGCTGGTGCAGAGGGCAGGGCTGGGAGCAGCCACGCTCACGGAGGGCTGGCTTTGGGGGCTTGGTGGCTGCCCGTTTCCTCTCTCCTTTCTCCGAACTCTTGCACTCCAGAGCCAGGATTTCATCCTCACAAAAATTACTTAGAAGGAACGTTTCTCTTTTTACCAAAACCTTACACTTCTGCACCTGTTTCAGTGTTATTTTTCCGTGTCCGACAGATCCATTTGCTGCAGTTCCACGGTACACGGTACGCAGCCATCGATCCCTCCATGGTCAGCGCGGAAGAGCTGGAAGTCCAGAAGATCAGTCTGCACACCAGCAACGAGCAAGAAGAGCAGTAGGTTTTGGAGCGCCGGTGAAAATGAAGAATGGGTTTGGTGGTCTTCCTGTGTACAATCAACTGTTCCCACTCTGCCTTTTTCCTTGCGTTAGCCGATTATCACTGTGTGATTCCAACAGGATCAATAGTCAGTGAACTACCTGCGGACAGTAACCTCCAGCAGTGTAATGGGATAGAGCCGTTTAATTTTTAGTCTTTGAATTCAAGGAAGCATCTTTCAAGACTACAGTTTTAAAAACAAAGACATTTTTGCTACCAAAGTCTTCACTATCATATTCTTAAGCAGAACAGTATTTCTTTTTATATTTTTCACTGGGCTGTATATATTGCCACGTGCAGACTGTGTACTTACAAGCTGACGTATATTTTTGTTGAATATTTGGTTTAAAAGATGTTTAAGTGCCAATGTTGCCATCACTTATTTGCTTCATATGTTGCGTTGCGAGTTAGTTTCTATTTGAAATAAAGCACTTGAATTTTTAACTTTCTTGCTGTTAAAATGGTTTCCAGTGAAACTGAAGTTTCACTAAGCACCTCTTGTGATTGCAAGAGAGCAGCAGTGTAGCTTTCCGCAGTCCTGGCTGACCTCCGCAACCACCTTTGGGAAATTAAGAAAACCGGCACCTTCTGTTTGAATTCACCTCAAGCTTTAATTAGAAGGTTGCACTAGTTTTAGTTCTAAGTAAGAATTATGTAGATTTTTTTTTTTAAATAACAAATAAGTAAGATGTAAATTGCAAATTTAAGGGTAAAATCTGGATTTATTGAAATACAGACATTATTTTCCCCTTGAAACACTGTAAAAAATAAATTGGTATTTAAGAAAACTGTATGTCCTTGTCAGAGGCCGTGTAGATAACCAATGACCGTTCTTACCTGACACTTTTCAAGCTGTAACCTAGGGATTAAAGAAGTTACCTATTTGATTTATAAACAGTATGTGTACGTTAATGTACATTTATAAACACTATGTTAATGTTCTTCTCTGAAACTCGTTGTGAAGAGTTGGAACATTAAAGATCACAAGCCTTAAGGTTCCAAAAGGACCAAGTGGTAGCCTTGACTTTTCCTCTGACATTCCCACCCTAGTAGGGAAGTTGTGAAAACAGCTAAGACAAGTGATAGACAACCCCTTCCCAAAAAAAAAAAGGTAAGCAAAGAACAAAGGCTTTCCCCTCAATAACTTTAAAAAAAAAAAAGACAATTAAAAATCTATATACAAAACTGTGATGTAAACAAGTTACAGTAAAATAGTGTAGTAGCTCCTGGTGCTTGCAGTATGACAAGTGACTCTTCCCTCCAGTTCCCAGACCGCACCCAATAGCTGATAAAAATCTCCTTTCTGTGTAAAGTGGCATTTTGGATCCCTGGCGTTTGCCTGTATCCTTGTTGTTTCAGATGGAGAAGGCAGCAGTGATGCCAGCTGTTTGTGACGAGAAGCCCTTGCGTCGCAGCTGCCTCCGGATCAGTGTCGGGGCAGGTGTTTCTCCTGCAGCTCTAAGACAAGCTGCGGATGGATTGGTTGATGGAACCACTGGTGCCCTCCAGGTCACATTGCTACGCACTTCCGTGGAGAGGTGGAGTCCGCGTTTGCTTTTTTCCGAATGCTTTCTGGAAAAGAAGAAAGAATATTCTGCTGCACAGAAAGTATAACGCTGTGGCAGGATGTGTTAATTTACCAAAAAAAAAAAAGAGAAGGAAATGTCAAGGCAGCCAGGGGGCAGGGCAGGGCAGGGTACCTTCCCTTCCAGCTTCTGTGAATGGCTCCACTGAAGTTTTCCTCTGTAACCACAGAATTTGGGTAGTGCTCAGTGTGTGTGTTTTGAAGGAAGACAAAAGTATTACCTGCTAAATCTCTTCTTCCGATCCCCACAAGGCCTTCGTACAATCCCTTGATTGGATTTTCTCCCGCTGTGATCACGCCGTGGAGCCAGATAAGCAACATCCTGTGGCCGTGCTCCCTGTAGCTTTTAGTACCTGGCAAGAACAACCCACAACTGAAACCCTGCGCGTGCGGTGCACAGCCCTGACCAGAGCACATTTCTGAACTGGTGGCTTCGGACACCCCTTCCTCCTCTTTGGATTTTACTAGGATGCTCGAAGTGCTGAACTCCGAGCTGTGGTGTGATCGCTAGATTAACGTTAAACATAATGGAGTGGGCCCTGAATGAGCTTGGGCTCGTCGGACCACCTTTCCTGGCAGTACAGAATTTCCACCTTCAGCGCATAGCTTGGCCCCTTGCTCGCGTCGTGCGAACTACGGGAATCCTTACAGGCACTGAACCAGCGGTGATCTGGTTCTGAAACGTGGAACCTGCTTCTGCTAACGTAGCTCTTAAACGGGACCTCGCTGCCTTCTTGCTTCAGCTCCTTAAAAGACAAAAATAAACGCATCAAGTTTCCTCTGTTCTGTAGAACGAGAATTGTAGTGAGAACTCCCAGGTCTGGCGAGCGCCTCAGGAGCAAGCAATGAACCACTGACCCCCCTGCTTGTGTGCTTCACTCCTAGACAAATTCCAGTGTGTAGGTAACTCCACCTTAATTAACTACAGGCTTTTTAACCTATTCTTTTGGTTGTTTCAAATAACCCGTTTTATTTTCTTCATGCGTTGCTATTACTGCAGACTTAGCTCCTAGAAACTCCGTCCAAACAAAGGAAGGAGAATATCTGGGTAGTGTTTTATACCTGTCCACTGTTGTTCAATGGCCCTAATGTGGGTGTCGGTGAATTTCCAGTGATGTGCCAGCTTCTTCCATTCACCAGGTTTGAGGTACTTAGTAGCTAATCTCCACATTACTGAGCGGATGTGCTGTGTTTCCAGCTGGTGATCTTGCTTAAAGGTCAAGTGCTTCATCACCCAGGAGTCGGAGCCACCGTTCAGATTGTCCTGCAAAGCCAGAACAGGGGGTTCAGCTGGGATGCTGTGGACGTACCCATCCCTCTGCAGCCTCAGCTCTGCAGGTCCCTGTCCGTTCATTCTGGCACAGCACTTTTTGTGTTGGTTTTTTTTTAAAATTCTGTTTATTCTCTTGTTTCACTCTCTTCTGATCATGCCTGTTAACAAATGCTGTTAACAGCAGCTTTGCCGTGGAAGCCCATGCGGATCGCAATTTGCATTTCTATGGCGCTTTGATCTGGGGCTTGTGTGCAGGATTATTTAATTAAAACTCCTTGCTCCCCTGCAACACAGGCACGCGCTCACCTCCTTTACCTGCCAGACTGCAAAGAGGCTCAATGCCTTTCCCTGGGGCTTCGCGGAAAGCCCATGCAAGGGCCTGATACACACAGCATTACCCCTCAAGTTGGGCCTGTGCCGTGGGTCTATGCTCTCCCTTGCTCCCTTCCTTTTCTCTTCCCTCCAGAGCACTGTCTTTCCTGGTCCGGGAGGATGCCCAAAGTCTTAGGAAGACACAAGGGATGTGGTGCATCCATTTGGGCACAGGCAACGTTTCCATGGGGGGTCAGAGCTGCGCCTCGCACATGGGGCCTGGGGAGGAGAGACACGGCTGGGCCACACTGGGAAGCGCAGCAGGAACAGCCCCAGCTCCAGGGAAGTCTGAGAGGGACGTCAGTTGTACAACTCCAACGAGAATTGGTCACTCCGCTCGCAAGAGCTGTCTCTCTTCCACTGTTGAAAAAGTCCCCGCCTCCCATTTGGTGACCTCCGACCAAGCTTTTTCCTCCCCAGCGCTTCAGTTTCTCCTTCTGGGAAGAGGAACTAACGCCACCCCACTGCCTTCTACAGCGCTTTGTGAACAGCTGCCAAAGAACCTTTGAAAACCCCTGTTCCCTTCAGCACAGCCCAGGGTTTTTAACAACAGAGGCTTTTTTAAATAAGGAAAGCCTTGAGCAGATGTTGTTGGCACGGTGAGGACTTTTGTTTTCCTTAAGTAAGGTGACGAAAGAGGAGGTCAGGCTGTCACAGGATGTCCTGCGTTTCTTTTCCTTTTGACAGTTGGCAATGTGGAGTGTCAGTGGAGAGGATAAAGCTACATCTGCCTTGGAAAATGCAAGGGATGGCGGTGTAAGCTACTCACCTTTTCCCATTTGTAAAACCGATCAGCTTTGATAATCATGTCCGCCAAGTTGATGTGATTGCCTCGGGCAGCGACATCCAGAGATGTTTTCCCTTGCTGAAATCAGAAGGGGAAAAATGAGCCAGGAAAATGAGCCAGGAAAGACCTCGCACGCTCAGGAGGTACAACCTCCATGCCCACCCAGCAGTCTGTGGTAGCAACGCACCCAGCCAGGATGAAGCACCCTTGCTCTTCACCTGTAACACCTCAGATGTGAGGCAGCATCCAGCTGCTGCATGCAGGGCACGGGGAGTCATTTTCCAGGCTCTGCAGCACCTCCTCTGCTGCTACAGGGGATCTGCCCGTTTGGCAGGAAAGGCTGGGAAAGCACTCCATAACCCGCAGTGGATGTTGGGGTGCTTTCAGGCTCCCAACAACAAGGGTGCAGCCGTCAAAGCACCCGCTCAGCACTCCAGTCCAAGGCATTTACAGCCTTTTGTGCAGCAGGTTTGCTGACACATGAAACTGAAGTGATTTATACAACCTTATTAATTTTACAGGCTCCACATACACATGATTAGAAACAGTCTCCTAGGAGAAGCACAGCCCGATGGTGCTATGAAAATGTAACTACGCTCCTTACGTGAACAGGATTTTGCATTGGGTGGGGGGGATTTGTATTTACATCTAAAAGGATACAGCAGAAAGGACCACGATTTGTAAGTTGCAGGAAGGAGAGCGAGGCAGTGCAGCCACCAGGCAGGCCAGTGAGAACAGTTCTAGCCCCAGCTGTGAGCAGAAACCCAATTTCACACAGAAAAGCGTGAACGCAGTCCCTGCGCCAAGTGCCGCTGTGGTTCCACAGACTGCTGGAAGGTGGCAAACGCTCCCTGTGGCTGAGGGCCACTTCCACCAGGTGGCTTCGAACCCGTATGAGCTTTAACCCACTGGGAATGGCAGACACTACAGTAACCTCTGCTCAAGCCACCTTCTGCATTTTCTGGGCACATACCGTGCTTTCCAGCTGCACACAACTTCCCCCATTCCTCTAGAATTCCTTTTCTTGATCTAATTAGAGGGCGAAAGCCCGGGATGCTGGTGCCACATCTATAGCAAACAGATACTATTTAACCTATTAAAGGATCACAGAGTCACTTAGGTTGGAAGAGACCTTCGAGATCATCGAATTCAACCCATAAACCTAACACTGCTAAACCACCCCTAAACCATGTCCCTCAACACCACTATTGAACCTATTAAAACACGTGTGCTGTAATTATTGAGGTATATTATTTATCATTATTCAAAAAGGTCTTTGATATCAATGTGCATGACAGCACAAGGAGAAGTAGAAAGAACTAGAACAACTTCGAGAAGAAAAAGTTTGCTCATTGTGTGAACTGTTTTCTACCTTCCTAAGAACCGGTCACTTCTTTCCTGGGAAACACATCAAAATAACCTACTCCGCAGTGTTTCATAGAATCATAGAATCACTTGGGTTGGAAGAGACCTTCAAGATCATCGAGTCCAACCATAAACCTATGCCAAAACCACCCCTAACCCATGTCCCTCAGCACCACATCTGCCCGGCTTTTAAATACCTCCAGGGACGGCGATTCCACCACCTCCCTGGGCAGCCTGTTCCGATGCCTGATAACCCTTTCAGTGAAGAAGTTTTTCCTAATATCCAACCTAAACCTCCTCCAGCACAACTCGAAGCCATTTCCTCTTGTCCTGTTGCTTGTTACTTGGGAGAAGAGATTGACCCCACCTGGCTATAACCTCCTTTCAGGGAGTTGTAGAGAGTGAGAAGGTCTCCCCTCAACCTTCTCTTCTCCAGGCTAAACCATCCCAACTCCCTCAGCCGCTCCTCATAAGACTTGTTCTCCAGACCCCTCACCAGCTCCGTTGCCCTTCTCTGGACACGCTCCAGCACCTCAATGTCTCTCCGATACCGCGGTGCCCAAAACTGAACACAGCACTCGAGCTGCGGCCTCACCAGTGCTGAGTACAGGGGCACCATCACTTCCCTGCTCCTGCTGGCCACGCTATTCTTGATACAGGCCAAGATGCCAGTGGCCTCCTTGGCCATCTGGGCACACTGCTGGCTCATGTTCAGCCAACTGTTGACCAGGAAGTATCTAGATTTTAATATTATTACTAGCCTTCCTTGAAAACTATGAGAAAGAGTGGCAAAGACCATCCATATTTTGTCTCCATAGACCCACAGAATCTATTCAACCCCTGGAGACACGTACCTTGTCCATTAGCTTCAGATTAACTCCTGCAATGAGAATCAGCTCGGCAATGTCCTGCCTGCCGTGCTCCGCAGCGATGTGGAGGGAGGTCTGCTGCCTCTGCAGAAGGAGGGCGAAAGGACTAAATTTCAGCGAGGGACAAGTGTAAGGCTGGAAGGACAGAACAACACTAGGAGGAAGCGCTGTAAGAACGCTGTCAGCTCCGCCCTCCTTCCCCCTCTATCCCTTTTTAAACCGAGGGCCAAACTCCCTCCTACCTCAAACTGGACTGTGTTCCTCAGGCTGAGCAGAACCAGTCTGTCCCTGTCCCAGCACCAGCACGCCCCCCTGATAACATTTCAGTCTAAATAAGGAACGTCTTCAGTTCCATAAAGCTCCCCAGGGGCACTTACAGGACTATATTATTTCCCATTATTTAAACAATTTTTGTAGGCAGATAGTTTGGCCAAGGGAGGAAAGGACCTGTGCCAACTCGTTGTTCCTGGGAGACAGGGTGGGATTAACGTTTATGCACAGTAAACTGTACGCGCCTTGGGACTGTTTAATGGAAACAATCAAACATGGAATGGGGCGATTTTACGGTGTCATCAAGAGAAAACATCACGACAAGAATGAACATTAACCAAAACATTTATGAACAAGCTACTCAAAGCCCCTCATCCGCCAAATGACAATTTGGTGAGACAACTAGCTACCTCCAGGCTTGCCTCCCATTCTCAGTCCCCCAAACACTTTGCAGAATTACCTTCCTGCTTGAAATTTCTCCCACCTGCTTCCAGCAGGGAGGAGAGAGCCTGACTACGCAATGTCGCTGTGTGCAGGTCCCAGGGACATGGCACAGCCCACGTGTTGAATTCTGTCAAGCGATTACCCGACTGCCACACTCAGAATCATTTCACAGGTTTCATGTTTCCTAAGGTTTTTTTCCCAGGTTTTCCCCATTTTAAAGCACTCCCCTTTAACCCTGTCCCCAAGGTGATCAAATCGCCCAGGAAACTGGTTCACATTTCAAAGACAAAGAACAGGAGCTGCAGTCTCACATTATCTGGAATGTCAAGGTCGCACTCCGCATCGATGAAGAGCTTCACCATGGCTGGGAAGTTCTGCTGTACCGCAATGTGTGTTGCTGAGGCATTTTGCTGTGGAAAGAAGACGCTGCCCTTAGGCAGAGCCCAGATCACAGCTCTGAAAGGGCCATGCTGTGCCTGGCATGTCTTATTCCAAGAAAGCTGCCAGTCTGGACTGGGGGCAGACTGGGGATACTGCCCCATAAGCACAGACCCCACAGCAACACTGGTCCTTCGGAGTTGCTTTGTGCTCTTGAACAATTCCACAAACTGGCTTTGCCTTTTTCTACGTGATGAGAGCACTGAGTGGGACTTACATGATTAACAGCGTCTGCGTGGATTCCTGCGTCCACGAGGATCCTGGCTATCTCCTCATGGCCGTGCAGCGCTGCATAATGAAGGCAGTTCATCTTCTTCTGAAAGGCACGTCGGAAGAGATGGGTATTAGTCAGGGCTTCTTCTCAGAGGCTGCCGTTGTGACAGACTATCCACAGAGATCTCCCCGCTTCCCTCCTGCAAGAGCCCTGTGCCCCCGGACTGACAAATTCATAAAGATTGTCTCCATGGCCAAACCAGCCCCAGGGACCTTCCCCTGCCTCTTTGTACGAAGCCACGTGTACCGTTCTCTAGACTTCCTGCGCTCTTTCTGAAGTGCTGGGCTCCACATGGCCTCACCCGATAACGGGTGCCCTCCCCGGGAGGCCACAAGTCTGGGTTAAAAATCCACGAAGCCGTCTTTGGGAACGGAATCACAGCCACAGAGCTCACCTGGGTCTGGGCATTGACATCGGCACCTGCTTCCAAGAGCAGCTTCACACAGTGGCTGTGGCCTCCCTCAGCGGCCAGGTGCAGAGCTGTAAGTCCTTCCTGGACAAGGCAAAAAGGGAGACAAGCAGCATTTCTGCAGACAAGGCCAAGACAGAGCAGCGGAACAAGCAAGGCCCTACCCCATCTTCTGAATCCACGGCATATTACAATACCAATTCTGAAGGCCAGGGTGATTGTTAGGAAAATGAAGGACACAATTATCTGCCATTGACATAGCACAGCACTGCTGTGTCCTTCTACCACTGGAAACAGCTGGCCACAAGACAGACATCATGTTAATCATCCTTTCTCCCCTTCAGCCCATTAGCAAACAAAAAAGGACTTCACGTGGATGATGAAGACAAATCATTTTCCTGGAGTAGCCCAGGAACAGCCACAGGCAGGACCTGGAAACCAGTGGCCCTTGACCACTGATTCTCCCTTCTGAGGGCTGCAGCTTTCCTTTACAAGAAACAAGCAGAATTTGTAAGTGATTTAATCTCGTTTTATTATTGCTCTTCACACAAAGGGCAGTTCATCTTGGGGAAGACAAATGCTACCGGAATTACCGCAGTAGGTGTTTTCCCTTTTCTTTCAGATCTTAATCGCAATCAAATATACTTTTAAAAGACAGTAACCAAGTACAACTAAAAAAATTGCTGATAAACTTAATTGGGAATGCGCCCTGGAATAAGTAACGGCGTTACTAAGCCAATATTTGCTAAGTCATTAACTATGTTCCAGACACGTAATTTTCCGAACTAGGTCAGTCAAAGAGAGATCACAAACAGAAGGTCCATATGTTCAGTGACTAAGTCAATACTATAAAGCACAGTGAAGTTTAGTTTAAAACACACTCAACAACCATTTAGGCACTTGAATGTACAAGGGTCAGGGAAAAAAAGGGAGATTAAATGGAGAGATAAGGTGGGTCAGCAGGTACAGTAGGAAGGAAAGGCAACACTCCAGAACTGCATAGTGGTCCAAGAAGGATGTTGCCTTTCACTGATACACTTGTTGTGATACACACAATGCAAGTGTGACCTGCATTTACACAGGTACGCATTAGATAAAATCAGCTGTTTTCTAAACCTCTCCTGTCAAAACTGACGATTCAGCCTGACGACTGGGGCAGGAGAGCATTTCTGGGGAGGCAAAGGGTGAAACCGATGTGACTTTCATTTGATTTAAATGTACTTACTATGTTCTTTTCATCAAGTTCCACTCCAACATCTATAATCTTCTGCAGCACAGAGACATGTCCATTTTTAGCAGCTAAATGCAATGCTGTATTTTCTTCCTGAAAGTAAACATCACTTCATACATATATGTATCACAGGACTGAGCGTTCATGCACCACAACCTTGTGCAGGGTGTATCCAGGGTGACTGAAGAGGAGGTTATTAATGAGCAGCAAGAGCCTGAAACAGTCTTCTAATAGGTGCAGCAGGGAGGGAAGAAACCCAGCTGCCTTAAACTGGAGCATGGTCCACCAGGCTTGCTGCGTATCCCATCTGAAAAGTCCTGGAAACAAATTCAGCATGGACTGGCGTGCAAATGGCTTGCAAGTGGATAGGGAAGAAAAGCCCTGACATACTACGACCACAGTAAGAAATTGCTGACAACTTGCCTGCACGAGCCTCGTTTGGTAACCTGTTCCCTGACTTTCACATCCTCTAATCCTTGGACCTTACCTCCCTTGTGTGTGGTTTTATGCCCATACCTTGTCTTTGGCACTGTGAGAACAACCCAGTCGAATCAGGAACTCCACCACCTCCAGCCGCCCATACTCCGCAGCCAGGTGAAACGCTGTCCTGTCCATCTTTGAAAGGAAACAGAAAGAAATAAAGTCCAAGAAAGGCTCAGAAAGCACAAAATTACACCATCTGCTGCAAGAAATATAATAACGCCTAGTGCAATAACCAGTGATAACTGAGTTGCACAGCAAGCTTAGTGTCCACAGGGGGAAAAAAAAAGTGCTGCACTTCAAAACCAGTTATCTTTTATTCTGTTGCTAACCCTTATTCTGCTTTACATTTGGGATGACCCTAACAAAACAAGGTGAACAGAACTACCCACTGGGGCTAACAACTCCAAGCACTTAGGTCTCGTCAAACACTGGAAAAGAGATGTTTTGGTGTTTATTTCATATAAATAGAGGATAATAAGTAATTTACGAAAAGCAACTAAGGATAAAAAAATTGAATTAATATCTCAGACCCCAGTTATCAAGGAGATCAGAACCTCTTTTGGGGGTAAAGAGGGAAAGGCAGATCTCTTGTTGCCTCATTTAACTCCCCAGCATCAGAGTGAGGATCACTCTAGGAACCACAAAGGCCATGGAGCAGAAAAGACTGTGTACCGGTTCCTGTGTTCCTCCTACACTGCTTTCAGGAACAGATCAGCAAATACTGGAACATGCTGGGAGAGAGTTACCCTTTGTTATTGCTTACCTGCAACATACCCTGGAGCATCAGCTGCACAAGACAAGGACACTGAAATTCCTGAATCTGGTCTGCAAAAGACTACATTGGGAAGCCCTGGCTGCCGAAGCTTGACCAGAGCCAGAATCCCCATCATCCCTAAGCTCCCCTCCACAGGAGAGCCACAGCCTGTGTGGGACACCATTGGTACTCGGGGAGTAGCATCAGACTCCGAGTCTCTTCCCAAGATCAAGGGCAACATTCCTGCTAAGCTCAGCAGAGCGAGGTCAGACCTTGGGAAACAAAGCAGTGAAGAGCCTTCCTACCTTGTCTGTCTTATCCACACACATGTCCTCCAGGTCCTCCATGATGAACTCCATCACTCGGATGTGTCCCCTCTGAGCTGCACAGTGGAGCAGGTTCCTGCCATTCTGGAGAGGAGATAAAGGACCATTTGTTTATCAAGTCCAAGACAATGGGATGGTCTCTTTTAACAACCTGTTCCTGTTTGCAAAGACCCATTTGATGCCTCCCTGCACCTCTAGAGCTAAACCAGTTTGTGCTGCAAGTTATGACTCTGAAGTATTAATGCTCCTTTTCCCAACCAAGGTCTATTTTAAAATACACAGACTCCTGATTCACTAAACCCATTTCCCATTTCTGTAACACCTTCCACCTCAGCACTGCACAAGCGTGAGCTAAGAAAGCCGTGCAGATCTCTATAGTTGCAATTACTACACCTGTTTTAGGAATAAGGCAGAAGCACAGATGGGTGTCCCCGTGGCAGATGCTGCCACGCACGATCACCTTAGCTCACAGGTAAGCCTCTCCCTCTGCCCCATCACTGTCCCACGAAGGGAGACTCTCTCACCCTGTTGACACAGTTAATCTTGGCCCCAGCATTGACGAGGATCTGCAGGACACGGAGGTGGCCAAACCAGGCAGACAGGAGAAGCGCATTCATTCCAAACTGGGCAGAAGAGAAGAGAGATACTTACAGCTACACTGCAGCCAGCACCATCCCCTCCCTGGAGGGAAGCTGTCACTCTAGCTTCATGAAGTTTCCCAAACACTTTTGTTTCTGAGGGTTTTTTTAGCCCCACTTTCTCCAATTACTATTATTCCTGCCACAGATGGTTGCAGCAGCTGAGCAGAGACCTGCCTCTTGACTGCCACATTCTAGTCAATGGTGCTTATTCACCTGGTTGTCATGGGGGAAGAGAGAACTTGCTGGCTGTCACCGTCTTCTCACAACCCCCAACAACACACCCAGAAGCAGCCAAGCACGCCTGTGCTATACAGAGAACCTCACACTTTCCACCAGCCTTCTCCTCAGTCCCTGTGCGTGCAAGGAAAAGGCCAAAAGACAGAGCACAGACACATGTGAAAACAAGGCTTGCTCCAGAACGGCCCTGCAGGGAGGCCACAGCTTCCCAAGCACTGCAATGCCTCGTGGCACCACCCAGGGTTCAGGTTTAGTCTGTAACTGCCGGCCCAGCCCCAGACCCCGGCACTCCCCCAACATGGAACACATCTGCAAGACACGCAAGGGAGATTCGCCTTCGTACACTGTCTTCGTCATCCACCGGGACATCGTGATCCAAGAGCAGACGCACAGCATCCACGTTCCCTGCTCCCGCGGCCCAGTGCAGGGCAGTCCGGTCCGTCTGGAAGGAAAGGAAAGAGAGAGGGAAGGCTAATGAATGCAGAGCGTGTGTGTATCCACCAGCCTTCCCGAAGGCCAAAGTCTCTTTTGCTATCCATGGAGCTATCCTCCTCTTGCTATCCAGGATTTCTCACACTGCAGAATTTTCTCTGGACACAGCCCTCTGTCTCTATGCTCTCCTCTTAGGCAGACAGGTGTTAGTCACCTTTTACTCCGAAACTGCATGAATGACAGCACAGGAATGAGAAACATCACTGACCATGGACAGACTGAAACAGTAGGGACGGGTGCAATCCTGTATTTCCAGGAACCTACTGGTCAACAAAGGGAGACCTGCACCAGGAACTGAGTTACTCCACAGCCGTGGTGTACAGAGATAGCAAAATCAAAGCCTTTCCCTGCAGCCGTGTGTATCTGGCACATGGGTTCCAAGAGGAACCATAAATTATCACCCTCCCTCAGTGTTTGCAACTTTGCAGCCTGGCCAGGATGACAGTGCCTGTAGGTTTCAGTTTGTTGCAAACCTGTTCAGTTGCCACAGGCCCTATTTAGCACGGGATGGTGTATTTTAAAGCTTTGATGAATTGAGCAGTTAAGGAGAGGGGTAGTGTTAAGGAGTTGCAGTTCTGAAACACTCCCTCAGCATTTCCTGCAGCTTAGAGGTGGAAAAATCCAGGACTTACATTGTTCTTGGCTTTGATGTCGACCCCTCTCCTGATGAGCTCCTCCATTCTGGCCGTGTCATTACGCTTCGCTGCATCGTGGAACTCCTTCTCAGAATGAAGCACTGCAGTAGGGACAGAAAAGCGGGTGTTAAAATGGTGCCGGCATGGAGCACGGGGCAGCATCCCCCAACAAACTTCCCCTTCATCTCATCAGCCCCAGTGGCTTCAAGGAAGGATGACCGCTGAAAGATCCTTCCAGTAAGAATCCCAGGCCTACAGACATTGGCATGTTTGCTGGATTCGTCCTCTGCCGCTACCTCCCCTTCCCTGAGTACCCCTGTGCGGCATCACTGCTCTTCCAGTCCCACCAGCTTCTCTTTGAATTTAGTGTCTTTCTCGGCCTGGGCTTGCTCCAGCTGGAAAACTTTTCAATCCATTAGATCCACGTCCTCTGGGCATCCTCCAAGGCCCAGAGCCGGTGTGAGGGCTCAGGCAGACAACACAGACCCTTTCCTCCACCCCTTCCACTTCCATCCCGCTGCTCTACAAGGAGGCCGTCACACACGGTCCTGCTGTGCCCCTTGGGGCAACCTGAATCGGCCAAGCAGCACAAAACTGCTAGCCTGGCCTGTGATTAGTGTGCCACCTCTTAACAGACCGTGGCAGTTCTGGGCAACTGGCAGTATTTGTCCTGCACAGTTAAGCACTATTTCAGGGTGTTTACTCTCCATGCTGGGCCGTGCCCCAGCAATCATCTCCTTCATCGAACAAACCTTCCTGCCAAGAAACGAGAGCAAGGCTGTGACTCTGGGCCTGCCGCAGTCCCACAGGGAGGCTCTCAAGGTTTTTGGCAAGGCTGGCGTCAGTTTTCGTTGGACTCAATCTCTGCCCTAGTGCTTTTGGGGAATTCTTTTGAGAGGCGCTTGAGGCAGACCCTCAGCCTGTCCCAGCCCACTGGAGAGCCGTCTCGGGTGCTCTGCTCTCTTCCTCGCTTCTGCAGACCTCAGGCTGCAGTTTGAGGGTAGCAGGGACTCAATGCAACTTCATTTTGTATCAAAGTATCAATTAAACACTAATCACAAGCCATACAAGAGGCATCAAAACATATTACTCTTCCTGTTCCACCACACCGAGGAGAAAAGAGACTTGCTGTCTAAATTTCCCTCTGGGGGGCACAGAGGGAAGGCACCCTGACTGCGGACTCAGGGCAGCAGAAGTATAACCTCATCCTCCAAATTTCCATTCCTCTTACCCTCAAACAAAACCCTTTATCTCAAGAAAAACATGAATAACACAAATCATAACACCAGACAGGGTCATTCAAGAGTGTTGGACCTACTGCTTCCCTGAAGGCAGCAGGATTTGTACACTGATTTGTGCAGGAACAGGATTTTCGGCACTGTATATTGAGACGCTGTTGTCATCTGGTCAGGTGTGTTAACGGGACTGCGTTTCCACACTGCATAGACCCTTCATTTGAGAGGAAACATCAGGAGAACTTGGGAAACACCTGAGGAGTTTACATTAATTATTAACACCCATGGCTACACACATAGCACCTCCTTGCAAATGCTTATCTCCATTCAGTGGAGTAAACCCTATATTTCAGTTGAGCAAATGTTGCTGCTCCTGCTCTCCAGGTGACAGAAATGTGTCGTTACATTTTATGATCGCACAAAGAATCATTGTCAAGAGACGACAAACCGCCCCTCAACTTGTTTATTCTTTCCTCCACGCGTGAAGATGCAGTAGCAAACCTTGCATTGCCGAGGCTGGAGAAGCCGCCGTTTATTTATCCTCGGCAACACATGGGAAACCATTTATCCTCGGCAACACATGGGAAACCATTTGATGATCCGAGTTTCCTACTCAGCGTCCACCCCGGCAAAACCAGCCCGCTACACGTAAACACACACCTCGTCGTGGCACGTACCTGTCCAACAGCAGCCTTTCTGTGGGTGTTTAGCAGTTTTTCCTTCTTTTTTGCGCTCAGGTTCCAGGGTATTTCACCTCTTACAGTACTGAATATTAATTCAGTTATCCCAGACACCGTGGAAAACAATTTGATTTACCCTCCGTGCAATGCACCATCACACCGGCGGTTTCTTAGGCAAGAGATTTTTTAAAAATGCAGCAAAGGAGAAGAAAAGCATGCAAAGAAACACGCTAAAAGTGTTCGCCGGGTTCCACCTGAGGCTGCAGGACACAGAGCCCACCCAGCACAGCAGCGGGCGATAAAGGGGGCCGCAACACCCAAGTGGGGGCTGCCGGCGTTATTGGCAGCATCCTCGGGGTACAGGTCGCTTTTGGAGCAAAAGCAGTCTCGGTTCATCGCGCAGGTTACGCACCTGGTTTGCTCCTGAAGGGATTTTTAGGAATTTTGTCTCTGAAGCACCTCGGCCCTGCCCCAGGGCCGCCTCCCCGGGCCGGCGCCGCGCCCGCCCTCTCCCCCCCCACCACGGCCCGGCGCCCCCCGCCTCGCCGGGGCCACCCCCCGCCCCGTCCCCACTCACGGGTGTCGCCCTCCGACGCCAGATCCTCGTCCCTCATGTCGCGACCCGCCGGCCCCTCGCCGACACGGCCTCCGTCCGCCGCCTCAGAGCGGGTTGACAGGCGCAGCCCCGCCGCCTCAGGGCGGGCTGACTGCCGCCGCTCCGCCGCCGCAGAGCCCCCCCCCTCTGTAGCTGTTCTTTAAAGGGAAACAAAATAAAACAAATCCCCTTTCGGGCAAACGCGGCGTTTTCGGGCCGTTTCGGGGATGACTCCAGGGGGGAAAATCCAGGCAGCGCCATCGCGGCCAGGGGGCGACGCGGCTGGTACCTCGGCCGGTGCCGCCAAGCGCTGCCGCTCGGCAGCTGCGGGTGGTTTAATTCTGTTTCCAAACCGATTTGGGAGGAGAGGGATTTCTATTCCCTGAGGAATAACGAGGTGGGTTGTTGGGTTTTGTATTTTTTCCTGAAAGCAGGGTTTAGGGTTTGGTGTTGCCGGGGGACGAGGTGCACTCATCTACCACACCACACGGCTGGGGGTGCAGGAGAGGGTTAAAAGCACTTTTCCCTCAGAGTTTTGAGTTAATTCTCCTGTTTCAGCATCTGGGGCTGGTTTTGTCTTTTATTTTCTTTTCCGTTTTGGTAGTATGAGGAGGAAGGAAGCAGGCAGTGGCTGAGCTGAGGCAGGGGGATGCATCAGGTCAGTTTCAGGGAGGCCTGAGGTAGGCAGGGAAATTTAAAAAAAAAAAAAAGGCCCAAAGCAGCCCCCCCAAAAATATCACAAAACTGGGTGCTTGGCCCTGTCAGTGTTGTCCATCTCCAGGCTGGGGAGGTGCTGCTGCCTTTTCAGGAAGGAGGAGATCGTGGTTCTCCTGGCAGGGAACCTCTCCTGGAGCTCGTCCTGCGGCCGCCATGTCAGCGCGGCCTGTGCCAGGTCTCTGCCGTGGGTCTGGCCCCCACAGTGTCCTCCCCGAGTCTAATTTGTCAGGATAAGAAGCCCGGCACACCAGCATTCCCTGCTCCGTGTGTTTCCTCACCTGCCCTGCGTTTGCTTCCACGGGAGCCTTGCCACGGATATGGGGTGACGCACCCAGTGACGGCGTGGGTTGATGGAGTTGAGTGCTGTTTGCTGGCCTTCCAATGCATCGGAAGGCGGTGTGCGGAGAACGGAATAACTGTCCTGCCAACCCGGGATGGGCAGGACTGGGAGGCACGAGCTTTAAATTGTGGTGGGACTTGGGTTTCTCCTGAGTATGGCTTCCCCATGGCCCCGCCGGCAAAGGGGAGCGGACTGCGGAAAGAAGGGTTTCTTGGCTGCTGGTCTCCAGTGGCGATGGATTGGCATCCCCTCCTGCTGCCACGCTGGCCTCCGGACTTGGTCCTTGCCATGGGCCCCTCTCTCCCCGCTCAGCAGGACTCCCTGGAGGACTCTCCCCCTGCCCTCCTGCCTCACTGCATGTGGCTGCGAGCACACGCCGATGGCGGCCACCACATGAGGGTGCCCGTGCCGTTCACCCGCGCCGAGCGCTGCAGCCGAGCCGTGGCCTCCAGGGTGCAGATGGGGCTTGTTGCCTGGGCTCAGGCCAGTTTTGGGGGACATCCCCTTAGTCCCTGCGACCCTCGTGCGGGTCTGTGCCGCTCCTGCGAGGGAGCGCGGGGTGTGCGGCTGTGGTGGGGAGATGCGGGGAGGCAGGCAGTTTCCTGGGGGGACGCGGAGATGCCGAGACCCTCTGCTACTGCAGAACCATCCCTCCGTGGGCACAGCTACGCCAGAGCTATCTTTGGGGCAGGGAGCAGCAGGGCTGAGCTGGTGGTTTCCACCTCCTGGAATCCCACTGCCGAGGGTGTCTGTGGCCAAACGCTGTGCTGGTGCTGCTGGGACCACTGGTAGGGCTGCCCTGCCCGGCTATGAACGGGGGAGGTAGACCCTAAGCTCTCGAGCGAGCACAGATTGCAGGGGGGTTTATGGCCGGCTGCTGGTCTCAGAGCTTTGGATTTGTGTTTTGTTTTCCTTTTATTCAAATTGAATTTAAAAAAAAAAAAATCAGCAGCAAACCCTGTCCAGTAGGAAAAGCAAACATAAGGTCTGTCTGGATAAAGGGGAAGCCCTTCTTTTGTACAATAGCTCAGCAGGTAGAGCATCCTCCCCGAGGAAGGGGGAAAGCTAGGTTTGATCCTTGCTTCTGCCGGAGGGGAGATGCAAACCCCAGTCTCCACAAGACCCCAGAGAGTACCGCAAACAGCAGGCTGCGAGCATGTCTGGTGCGGCGCGTTTTTCTTGCTCTTTCCTGTTATTTTAAATAATTAATGATTTGATGGAGCAAGGAGCGGAGAAGGCAGGTGTCCCGTCTCCCTGGAGGGCAGTCTGTGCACCCGGCGAGACGCAGTGCTGCTCTCTGTCGATGAATATTTAAGTGTCTTTAGACAAATTGGAGCGGCGCCAGCAGGAATGACTGAGAAGGGCTGAGCCCTTCCCACTGGGCACCCCAATGCCTGGGGGCTGGCTGGTGAAGCATCCCTGAATAGGGCAGAAAATAATCCCTGCCTGGACGGACCCACCGTGCATCCCAGCCTCGGGTGGGACCTCTGGCTCTTGCTAGTCTTTTGTTATACTGTAAGAAATCCTTGGCTGGAAAGCAGTCCGGATTTAACCTGCCACTGTTAATGTCATTGTCTGCACCTCTTCCAGAGCCTGAATCAGCCAGGACTGATCACCTACGGCTCTTCTGCTGCTTAATGCCGACCTTGGAAGAGAAGTAGCGCAGGTGCACTGAGAGTTCACATCTGTTTGTGGGCTTGGGCATTTCCAGTGGGCAGAAAAAAAAGCAATGTAGGCAGTTCCTTCTGTCCTTCCTAAATAGGTATGTGTTCTTGGGTGGAAGGGACAGAGACTTTCTGCTGATACCAAGTGCAGAATGCAGCAAGGATTTATTAATGATGCAGAACGCTTGCCTAGCGATCCATTTATTAGCTAACAGACCTTAAAGAGCTTTTGGATTTTTCCACTAATATTGTAGCATAGCAAATGACAGGGGGAGGTGGTAATTTGTGCTTATTTTGGAATATATCCCTGATATTGACTCCATCTTCAGAAAGGTGCTAAAGTCCTCGACTTTATTTCACTTGAAGAATAATTTTAGCTACATGCTCTTTTTCACTTAGAAGTGAAGCTCTTTGGCATAGAGGTTTGTGCTTCTACCTTGCATGCACAATTTTTGTGTGTTAGTTTAGGATAATCATTATTTTCAATCTCCAGCTTTCAAAAATCATGAGTCAGTCTGCTTAAATCTATTCCATTTTAAAATGCGCCTGTGTTTGCTCTCTGGTTTAGTTGTATACGCTGTGATTTGCAAGTCAGTCAGATTTGCAGCTAGCTATGCAATACAGCCCACAAACCAGTATGTGTTTATGCAGAAACAGTTGCTTACCTAAAGGTTTAGCAAATTGGACTTTAATTTATAATCTTCCTTTGGAAGCAAAATTGGCAGGTGATTCCTCTTGCCTGCAGCTGCCGATAGTCCAGGAAGCCAACCCTCTGCTTCCCCGGAGCTGCCCACGGTGGGGGAGCGTGGCTGGGGCAGCAGCCTCCAGCCCTGGAGGACTGGCTTTTCTAGCGTGCGCTGTCACAAGTCAGGAAATTGAATATTGCACGGGAGAGGGGATGACCACGTTCCTCTTTCAGTGCTGATGGACTGGTTTTACATGACCGGGTGTCAAACAGCGCAATGTGCTGAGATAGCCACCACGGGCTCTGCGTGGCAGCGCCTAAATCAGATCCTTTGGGCACGGTGGTACACGGCTGGTGTCACTGCCACAAGGAATTACACGTTTGTGCTGCTTTATGTCCCTGCTGTGGGTATGAAAGGGACTAACTGTACCAGCTCAGTGTCCTGGCTTGCAAACTATGCTTCCAGGTATGTCCCATTAGAATGGAGTACACATTAGAGGTCTGGCTGCATGGCTTCATGTGTGGCTCTATCGTATTTGTTTTTTTGTCTGGGCCAGGCATTTAGTTGTCCTGTAGACTAGGTTATTTTTGGTTACTTTCTTTGATAACTCTGTTGCTGCGACATGCTGCGGAGCCAAAATTCCTCTGGGAACATCCCAGCGATGCGCACAAACATCAGCCCTGTAGCTTGTAACACTCAATATGTGAAGCTTTCAGAAACCCTGGACACCTAACGGGACTCCACAAACCCACTCTGGAAGGCTGAGAAGGGATCCAGCACTTTCCTCAAAGGCTGTATTCATCTCCTTGCAAGGCTTCCACAGAGGAACAGCTTGTTAGAGGGACCTGTGGAGCTTGGAAGCTTTGCCAATAATAATTCAGCCCCAATTCTGAAGTCAAATATTTAGTTAAACAGAGACTGTCTGATGACTGGATTAAACACAGACGGCATCTGAGTGAGCTCGACACTCCAGGTTCTTGTCAGTGTCCATTGAACGAGCCTGTAATTCCGTTTTTCCTGTCTTCCCAGACTCTGCTCATCCTGTGTGGTGTTTCGGATAATGCAGAATGAGGTATTTCAGCAGAGCTGTTGCTCCTAGCTCAGCAAGCAGCCTGTATCACAAAATTATGTTCTCTGTCTAGGCTTAGGAATAATCCAGTATTATGGGATTGGGAGGAAATCACATGTTAGAGAAATTGAAGGGTTGGTTTGTTTGTTTGTTTTTAAGGAAAAAAGGAAGCCAGGAAGTGTCAGAGGGTGGGCGAATGAGTCTTGCCTGGCAGGATGCTGTTGCACGGGGTTGACACAAATAGTTCAATCCACGTTAACAGCAACTGGGAGTTTCAGTTGGTGGTTTTGAACTTTCCTCTCCTGTGACTCTCACTTCCCAAAGCCGATAGGCCTTTAAATCCCTTGGAAAGATAAATGGGCTTAAGCTTCTATGTAGCTTTGAAAGTGAAGCTTACACTCAATTAGCACTGTCACCAGGGTTGTTCCCTGACGATCACGTCACTTCTGTTGATCCCTGACCTTCACATAGAGCTTACTGACACGAGTTCACTACATCTTCCAGCTCCCTATATTCTCCTTCCAGCTGCAGAGAACTGGGCTGACAGCTATCCTGCAGGAATATGAGAAACAAAAAACATACCTGCCGAGTATCACTTGTACCCAAATTGTATCTTAGAAAAAAACTGTATGGGGAGGGAGGGCTATTTGTTATTTCTGCGATGTTTTGCTGAAGGAGGTCTGTATGAGTCCATTGGGTTCAAACTGCCTTAATTCACGAGTCCCCGGTTTGACCAGAAGCTGGGCAATTACTGGTGTGACAACCTCTGTCTCGCAGCGAAGATCAGGTCCCAGTGGCCATCCTGGCCCTGCTTTGAACCATACACCTTACTGAAAGGGTGGAGGCTGGTCTTTCAAAACCAGGAATATAAGACTACTATGCTCTTAAAACAGCCACTGTGTGAAGGAAAGCAAGTGTAGTGGGGAGGGATCTAAATAAAGGGCAGAAAATCTTCTTTCTTGAATTTGAGAAGAGAAAGGGTGTGATGGAGCTGGGGTCCTGACCCTCCCTGGTTCGACTGCGGTGGTTAGTTGAGCAAGTATTTGGTTAGGGGAGATGGGAACGGCTGCATCGTATAAACCAAGAGTAATCAGACACTGAATCCTAATCCCCTTGCTGACATGCCTGCAGGCAATGTTTTTATTCTCTTTCCTACATGTGTAAAAAGAGGAAGAATCCTCTGCTTTCTGGGCCTCTGAGGACTGTCTGGCTCCTAAAGGCAATCTCTTCCTTGCCTTTTTCAGGACAAAAGCGCAGCTGAAATGCAGGATTTTACAACCATAAACCTAAGTGCTGCAACCCACTGCCAGAGGCACAGCCCTGAGCTGCTCTTATGTCATGCTGTAGGACTCCATGCAAAATTTGAAGTGAAACAAAAAAATCTTGCGTTTGAGCATTTAATAAAAGCAAAGTGGAAGCAGAGGGTGGCTGAGCTGTGATGCCATTGCTCCCTCCTTCTCTGACCCTACGGTAAACCGTGGAGTGCAACAGCAGCAGGAAAGCACGCTTTTAGGAGGTGGCAGTGCAGCTTTGGAAGCATTTCATTTCTCTCTCTCTCAGCAATTTTCTTCCAGAGCCCGAAACATCTGTCTCTGCCTCCAGCCACATGCAAGTGCACTGAAAGACTTTTGTTGCAAGCCTAATGACTAATTTCATGGTCTTGGAATGGGAGGCAGGGGGAGGGGGCTGGGACAGCAGCCAGAGTCATGTGCTTTACAAAGAGCTCGGCTGATGTCAAATCGTGGCCTGATGACTTTTATTTCATTGCAGCCCCCCGCCCTCCAGGCTTCCCTTTAAAGTCTGCTGCTGGAGTGGCTGGTGATAGTGCAGACACAACTCCTGCATGGGCTGCTGCGTTCCTGGGGCTTCCTCACTTCTGAGAAACGTGGAAACAAGAAACATGGAAAACAATGACATCAGTGGAGAGGAGGTGGCGGAGCTCAGCTGGGCGTCAGCTCCGCTCTGCCCATGGAGAGAGCACGCGTGCACGCAAAAACCGCTTTGCCTGGCCGGCTTCGGTGCTATGTGCTCATGGAAGGAGGGATGAGGGAACAAACAACCCCGGGTAGATGTGTGTAATCACGTTGCTTGAGTATCGAGCGGATGATGTTGAGCTGTGGCGATTCATGCGAATTGGGAACAGATACAGAGTGAGCTGATTCGAGTTGTAGCCGGTCTCAGCAGACATTTAAAAAGCACAAACCTCAGCTTTCTTTTTGAGAAGCACAGGGTTATCTGTAGAGTGAGATAATCTGTACAGAGCACAGGAAACAGAAAGCAGATGTTGTCCTATGTTTATCATATGTTTCCACCACAGGATCTTCCTTTGGGACAGGCTTGCAGATCCCAGGCCCCGGAGCAGGACTTGCACAACTCCATGGATGCACTGTGCTGTGTTTATCTAGGGCAGAAGAATATACAGAGCTTTTCCTCCACCTGCCCAGGTTCTCCTGGTCTGAAGGGGAAGTTTATGTTCACTTGCTGTGACTCAGCTGCAGAGCCTGACTCATTTTCATGCTGTTACTCATAGAAAGGGAGAGACAAATGGCAACCAGTCTGTGCCTGTAGACACCTGTAATGCTCCAGCTTTCTGCTGTTAATCTGTGGATGAGTTTCTCTTTATCGACACTAACGTACTTATGCTCCTGAAGCTTTTAATACTTCTCTCTACAGAGAAAGATAGATTAGAAAGTAAAGTTTTCTACCCCTAAAGTTAAGAGGAAGTGTGCTGAATCTCCATGGCTGCCTGTGGAGTTCCCGAAATGGGACTGTTTCAAGCAGACACCTCACAGTGGGTAGCAACAGGCTGGGACCAGATGGAGCAATCACTGGGCAGAGCTGGGAACAGCTAAAGAGTTACTGCAGCTCCTGAGCTGACCTCTGTGGTCTGGAGGGAGCTGCTGGTGGTCTGCTTCTTAAAGGTGCTCAGTGCTAGGAGATCCTGGTCTGCTTCTTAAAGCTGCTCAGTGCCAGGAGATCCTGCTGCCAGCGGCGATGGCTTGTTGGTGACCAGGAATCTGTCTCACCAGCTCTCTGGGCTTCTGTCCCATGCCTTGACTCCCCACTGTAATATAACTACTGGAGCTGCTTGGGGTCCTCAGGGGAAGGGACGGTGTTTTACTTTATGTAGACCCTTATTGCACTGCCAGCTGGGGAGTCTCTGCTCACTCAAGACCTGGCTGTTGCTCGCTCGTGCATAGTTTCTTCGCTGGTCAGGGTGCAGGGAAACGCTGGGTCCTGGTTGCTTCTCTTGCAGCATGATGGGTCGTTTATTCTGTGTCAGAGACCGCACGAGCGTGAGTCAGATTTGAAAATCTCACCCGAAACCTGCACAGGGAGGCTTTAGCTGTGAGGTGGGAAGCGCTGCCTGCCGCTACAGCTGGCCCAAACCCAGCCTTTCCTATTTTAGCCTCATTCCATGTAAAAACCACCGTGCAGCCCTTCTTGAATGGCACAGGAGAGCACAGTGTGAAGCTCCAGGTGGGTGGGCTGTCCAGACGACAGAGGATCTGGGGCGTGGGGCAGGGGTTATGTCAAGATTTAAGGCGGTTTCCTCTGGATTTCGGGAACCTGAGGTTCAAGGCACCAGTCTAAGTCTTGCAGGGGGGAGCGTGGCCTCAAACCTGGCTCTCCCCTCTCAGCGCTGTCTGCTGCTGGGCAAGAGACCACTCTAAGGTTCTGCGCTCTCCTCATTTGCCTTGATCTCATCCAAAGAGCTTTGATCAGAATCGTTGCCTGGCCTCTCAAATGAAAAGCTGGGGTTTCAGTTATTTTCTGGTGGAAAAATATTTAATTGGAAAAAATTCCTGTGTGGCCTTGGTGTGCTTTCAGCTGGCATCCTGCCTGCCCCTCTCTGAAAATATTGCTGATTTTGAGGGCAAGCGCTTCTTGTGAGGCTGGGTTCTTTGGGTGCAATCCCTCACTGAGGTTTCTTTTTACCTTCAGCAGATGGTAGGAGTTGGCCTCTTGTTATGTGCCACTGAAGTGACCTTCTGGGGCTGCTTGCATGTCACGGGAGACAGGAGAGCGTGGCTGCGAGAGGCCGGTGTTCCTGTAGCATTTAAGGAGCAGCCGCTGCCCTGCTGCTCCTAGCTCGCTGCTGTTAATACTCACCACCGCCCCCAGCTCTGGCAGCCGTGTTTGCAAAAAGCTCTATGGGCAATGGAAGCAAGCTGGTTTCATCATGGCATTGTAGTTATCCTTTTAAGGGAAAATTCCCTCTGGGAGCCAACCCTCAATTACCTCCTGCTCCAGTGCCTTCTTGTTGGAGATGGCTTGTAACACAGATGAGTTACAGCTACAGTAACACAGTTAAGCACCTAGCTGAGCACGTAGCCGCTCAAAAAAAAAAAAAAACCAAAAACAAAAAACCCCAAAATAAATTAAACTCTCTTGGCCTGTACTATTTGCTAGTGATTGATGCATCTAGAAATTGGGGTCAAAACCCAAGGGGCTGCCTCCCCTCATCAGTACATTTGTGCAGACCCAGTCTGTGGACATTACATCTACAAAAAGAGATGCTATTCCCATGGTATTAATGGATCATATGCAGATCATAGAATCATACAATCATAGAATGTTAGGGGTTGGCAGGGACCTCTGGAGATCATCTGGTCCACCCCCCTGCCAGAGCAGGTCCACCTACAGCAGGCGGCACAGGATGGTGTCCAGGCAGGCTGGGAATGTCTCCAGAGTCGGAGACTCCACCACCTCTCTGGGCAGCCTGTGCCAGTCCTCTGCCACCCTCAAATTCAAGAAGTCCCTCCTCATGTTCAGATGGAACTTCCTATATTTGATTTTATACCCATTGCCCCTTGTCCTGTCACTGGGCACCACTGAAAAAAGCCTGGCCCCCTCCTCCCGGCCCCCTCCCTTTAAGTATTTGTAAGCATTTATGAGCTCCCCCCTCAGCCTTCTCTTCTCCAGACTAAAAAGACCCAACTCCGATACCCTCTTCTTCCCTATAAAAGTCCATCGCAAGACTCAGGAGCTCTGGGTAGTACAAGACTGGTGATAATCAGCCAACCCAAGTGTCTGCTAAGTGCTGGGAAGTTGGGGTAGGCAGAGGCTGCATTTCAGTCTGCTGTTATTCACTGTGGTGAATGGGAGGGGTCCTCCAAAGCTCCTGATTTGGGGGCCGAAAAATTCCTTCTGTTCTGCTGACACCTCTCATAGTCCACGGATGGGGCTATGTCTAACCGGATGGGGCTGCTGCGGAGGTTGTCCTTTGCATCCATCGCAATGAGCAGAGCAGGAGCGTGCAGAGCTGCAGAGAACAGCCTGTAGTCTTTCTATTCCATAGGAATGGGGGCTTTGGCAGCAAGCCCCAAATTTACATCTCTTGTGTTTAGCACTGAAAATACTTTAATTCCAAATGAGCTGCTTACCAGAAGAACATGACACTCTTGATGCAAACTTCTTAAAGGAATGAGGTCATACTCCTTAAAGAAGTTGTAGGGACTGCTCCTCTTGACATCGGTGATTTTACTGTGATTGATTCTCCTGTCTAGAGCAAGGCAAAAAAGTAAAAATTTTTGAAAACTTCTGTAAGCAGACAGGAAGCAATCAAGCAATCACATGAGCTCCATCAAAATATGTAATTTCATACTTTTAAAAACTCTTAGGTCAATTACCTAAAAAATTGTAAATTAACAGAAGTGTTGAAATTGTGTTTTCATGTTGCAGAGCAAAACTGTCCCCTTTTGAAATGTCAGCTTTTCAAAGCTTTTTGTACATTTTTTTGTAAACCAACACACTTTTCCAAATCTGTGGTCCTCTGATAGCAGTTTTGGGTTGCTGTTTTGTCCTGAAAATGTTTTGCCAAAAAATTTCTTGCCAGCAATTCCCGTGAGGTCTTGATTCCACCTTTGGAGGTGGGTGGTTTTGAACCCACCTGGAGAGAAAGGCAGAAGTGTGCTTAAGCTGAGAGCAATCCTGTCATTCGAAACTTGTTTGAACTGACGACCTTTCAGAAGTTCATTAGTTCTTGGCAGTCAAAACCAAGTGGAATTTTTTTGCCTTGCTCAGAAAACTCAACCCACGCTGTTGAAAATTCAGTGTTGCTCCAGAGAAATTGCTGATCAGAGGCTCGGTTGCTTGGACAGGAAGGTTGTCCACATGCTGAGGACAGGCACCGGAGAACGTCGGTTCAGATCTGTATCTCCTGTGATCTCCCAAAAGACATCTGGCCATGTTTTTTTCTTTGAGCTTCATTTCCACTTCACCACTGTTTCTTGCAAAGGCGTACAATACACGAAGAGCTGGGCAGTGCTTTGCTGTCATGGTGATGTGGTCGAAACAAACCCAGAGTATTTTGCCAGTATTTCAAAACTGACTTCTTGTTGCAAATGAAATAGCAGAGGAACTTGCAGTTTTGTTTGCACAGATTCTCACCCACTTAGTCATGCTGGCTTGTATATCTGCTGGGCTTTTGGAGATCTTCTCGTGTTTTAATCAATTGCAGTGATAAATATCCCAGTGTGTGGTGGTGTGCTAGATAACTTCCATCTAAAACTGATTAGCATTTCTCCGTTAAGCATTTCTTTCTGTGCAGGGTAGGTTTCTCCAGAAGGAAAAATTAATTTGCCTCCAAAACTATTTGAGTGTTTTTGGGTGGGAGGGAAAAATATGAACATAGTTAAAAACTTCACCGAGCATCTGAAACTATTTTGAGACCAAGAAGGAATTAAATGTTTCAATAAGGTGTAAGGGAAACCCAGTAACCAGCTTTCAAATATCCTCATTTCTGGATATGACACTGCTGTGTAGTTCTGACGGGAAGGAGAGTTTGGATCAGTTTGCGTTGCGTGTATGTCACGTCCTTACGGGTTAATGGGAGCTAGTACGTAGCATTGCCTCCCCACGTCTTACCCTCTTCCTAGCACTGACTTCTTCTCCAGTAAACCCCCTTACAGCCTCCACTCCAGGTGGCTTTGTCTTTGCCCCCAGAACATCTCAAAAATACTTCAAGTTCTTACTTCTTATTTTAAATTAACTATACGGTAGATTTAACAGCTGTCTAGTATTTGCACAGTATGTCTTAGCCACTTACAGGCTAGCAATAATAGTTCTTTAACTGTCATATCACCCATAGAACCATAGAATCAAGGAATGGTTTGGGTTGGAAGGGACCTTAAAGATCATCTAGTTCCAACCCCCCGGCCATGGGCAGGGACACCTCCCACTAGACCAGGTTACTCAAAGCCCCGTCCAACCTGGCCTTGAAAGAAAGCAGGATTTGGAGGTCCATTCCTACCCCTGCTAAGGGAAAAGTCATCAAAGCACAAATTCTCAGAACTGGCTTTCTTAATTTTGGTTTGCTGTTTTTAGGAGCACTTCACGTGGTCATCTAACGTTCAGGTCATCTCGTGTTTCCTTGCAGGTCACTAGTGCACCAATTGAAAATAAAAGTATCTGCTGCAGAAGAATGGCTTTGGAGCCCAGCTCGTCGATGCTCTGTGCCTTTGCCTTTGTTCTCAGGGGGAGAAGCTCCACTGTCTCTCCTGGCTGCACTACAAGGTGGAATTCATTCATAGTCAGAAAACATCTTGAGGTCTTTGGAAGAGCCCATCTGTTGGAAGATGCTATAAACTTCATCTCCTGGAAGATGCTATAAAAAAATTGCCAATAGTGGTGTTAGTCAAAAAAGAAAAGGAAGCAGTTCTAGCTTGGATTCCCAGCATTTTGATTCCATTCATTCATTTATTTTGAGCAAATAATTTTAAAATTAATTTCCTGACTTTGAGAAATGCCCACATTCCAAAGTGTAAACTTATCCCCCATGGGGTTGTAGAAACCGGCTCGTCAATCCGATGGGGGTGAGGAGCAAGGAGGTTTTCTTGGCAACAGCACAACTAAAACTTACAGACAGCTTCTATCACCACAGCACCGAGCCTTCTAGGAACCAGTTGTTCTGGCAGAGATGGGGCATGAGATGGGAAAGTGGGAAGAGACGAGAACTGAAGTCTGGAGCAGAAAAGGAGAAGAAAGCAAAGCTGGGGAGAACAGGCCAGGCTGAGGAGGTGAGAGCAGGGTCTGCGGGGGGTTTCTAGGGCAGCACGTTTATCATCCCACAGCTCCCCAGCGAGAGGGAAAACAGGGTTAAAGACCTGAACAGCCTGTGGGGTTTATGAGCCCCTGAGTCCAGTTGCTGAGGCTCCTGCCAGTGTCTTCCCGAAATGGAAACAGTATGTTTGGGAAGAGCCTCAGGCAACAGTTTCATCCACCTTTCTATGCGGAAGAGGGTGAGGTACACCCACCTTCCCTGCATATCTGCTCCTAGTGATGGAGGTCCCCCTGCGGATCCCATTCGAGAATACATTTACCCTGAGCCTGGAAGACTTTTCTAAATAGAAGTCTTCAGTCTTTTTTGATGCAAATTAAGCTGACTTGGGGTTTTTTCCCTTTGCCCAGTGGATGTGATAACCATTGACAGCCGTCCCTCCTGTAATAACTTCTTACAAATGGGATTTGCAATGTTTCACAGAAGTTCGGGGTTTTTTTATTTTATTTTGTTTTCTAATAGGTGTGAATACATGTGCTTTATGTATCATCTTTAGTAAAAATGCACTCAGGTAGGATTCCTTCACCGTTTCCTCATACGCTGTGTTTTCCAACCTCTGAACCACCAAGCCGGGTTAGCTCAGGCAGAGGGGACGAGCGCTGCGCCGCCGGAGACGCGAGGGCTAAACCTCCAGCTGCTCTCTGAAGTGAAGCTGGTGGGACTGGGTCTCTGATACCCAGGAGGGGGTGGAAAATACATGGCTTCAAGTACCTCGCGTTGGCCTCAAACAGCAGGATTGCTGCTGAGAATGAAATCGTTGATGTTTCGTAACATCACGTTGGCGCTTGTCACAGGAATATTGTGGGTTGCTTAGCTGTGAGGTAAGGTGCTAGAAGAACACGGTGACTTAAGTTTCCTCCAATAAATTAAGCACTGTCCTTCTGAAGTATGTGAACTTGCATAGCACAACAAAACGGGGATCTCCGTTCTCTAAACACAGTGGGTATCTTCTGTGCATGCAAAATTTCTAACTCTTAAGCTGGAAAGGGGAAGCCTTGGAGAGCTTCACTGTTGATGACTCATATTTAAGATAAAACACATATTTTTTAATAGCAAGAATAATTAGTCATCGCAGTACATGAGCCAATGCTGTAGTAAATCCTTTGGCATCCTGGAACAGCTCTTCCTGCTCTTTTTCAGTTGCAAATTACCGAGTTCTGCAAGATCACTGGATGAAACCTGGGACCTGCATTTTCTATTGCAGATTGCACGGTAACACCATCTCTTTGAACCAGTAATCCATGACTATCCATTGAATTAAAAGCAGTTGGGCATATGTTCCACGTGCCAACACCATGTATGTTGGCATTTATGGGTTTTTTCAATCATGTTTCACATAGCGCTGGACACTTCCCTTCCTAACCAACAAAAATTTAAGGCCAAAATGTGATGTGTTACCTGTTTTCTTAGCGTGAGAGGAGGAGAGTGCCTTTCTCCACAGTATATCTGTAGCAGTCAACCCTGTATCTTGGAGATTCCTTTGAGGAACAGCCCCTTTCCCAGCAAGGGGTTAGAGGGTTTGCTAAGCACATTTTTTTTACCGAAACGAAGCCAAGCTTGTGCAATAGCATGGCGCGTATACTTGCACTCTTTTCCCTGCTTCCTCATGACTTTTGAAGCAACTGACCAGTTTCTACCCGGTTTTCGCAGAAGGGAAGCGGTCACCGAGATACCAGCTTGTTATCTTCTGTAGCTTACTGGCATCTGGGCAGAGCAGCGAGGCTGTGGTGTTGCTCACCGCCGAGGGGACTCAGCATTCTGTAGACACCAGAGACTCCGCAGGAAGATGGCAAGGGCAGCCCGGAGAGCACTGCCAGAGGCTGCACTCGGTGAGGTCTCCAGCAGTGAGGATGTTTCCCACTGCTTTCCAGAAGGAGCAGGAGCAGATCCCGGCCTCGGCCGTGCTTTCTGGCCAGGGCAGCCAAGCTGGCAGGGAGGGGTGGCTCTGGAACTGGGCTGTGTGCAGCAGGAGCTCCGGCTCTGTGCCAGCCGCGGCCCCCAGCGCGTCTTCATCCGGGCTTGCGGTTAGTGCAGCATCGAGCTCACCCCAGCCCGGCCACAGCCTGCGCCATGCGCCCTCCTCCACAGCAAAGCCCCAGCGCGCCGCTCCTGGTGGCTCTTCTTTGCTCCTATTTAGGACAAATGGCTCTTAAAACAGTTGCTATTTAAAAGAGGGTTTTATTGCCAAATCTCAAAGCTCTTTACAAGCAGGAGACAAAGTGCTGCCTTTCCATGGGCTGCAGCAGCTGCTTTACAGAGAGTCATCCGCGTTTGCTTGCTTGCAAACTCACTTCCTTCCTGTCACAGACATGTAACCTGGTGGCACAACCCAAAACACAGACTCACACCCCAGCGCTCCACGCCCAGAGGGTTTTCAGGCACAAAAAGCCAGCCTTAGTGCAGCCAGAAATTAGACGTAACTTTAAATGTAAATTTAAAGGGAGATTTTTTTAAAAAGTGCATGGTGGCAGGATGTACGCTGAAGATGGGAGTTGCTGTATGAGGTCAGAGCAGCCCAGGAGCCTGTCTCTGACTCTGACCAGCACTGCCATTTTCAGAAAAGCATGTAAAAAGACCCAAGAAGGCCGTTGCAGGAGAACCCACTCTCCAGCCCTAGGCAGAGCCTGGCTCATGACCAGAAAGTGGGAAGAAAACTGCAGAAGGAACATGATGCGTTGTTTCCTGTGAAGTCCAGGTGAATCAGGCTTACAGCTGGGCTAGGCATTTTAGGATGAAACTGCTAACCCTACTAGAAAAAAAGAGTTAAAACCAAAAGAGTCTCTAACATAGCGTTTTCAGCAATGGAGTTACTGGGTGCTACGGAGATTCCACTTAAGTTATACCTATTTACAAGACATAATACAAACCTAGTAAGTTCTGTTAGTACAGCACATATGGTAATTAGCTGGAGGTTGTAAAATGGTTTAACTTGCCCATTTCTTAACAGATACAGGGGGTTTTATCTGTTAAGATTCCTACTGGTGGGTATTCAGTAAAATGTCAGACATTTATTCATTAGAATATTCAGTATAACATAAAAATATACAGTAAATATAAGCACATCCCGTAGGTTTGGCTGTAACAGATGGGGATGTCTGGGTATTTTCATCAGCGCTTTGCCAGATGGGTATCCACAGAACACACCGCCACAAGAAAACACCGGCGAGAGCAAAAGCGTTTGTATATAAATTAGGGGACTGAGCTATCCCATAAGTTGTTTCCATTCTCCTGGGTTTTCAGTTCCTGGCTTTGATTTGCCCATCCTGAAGTTTAGGACCGGCTTCAGCTTTGGGATATGAACCTGGACCCAGAGTTTGCCCTGGTTTGTGTATATTCCTGTTAGTGTGAACTGGGGGGTTTTCCCCATCTAATTTATCTGTTGTTACAGAACTGCATCTTGCAAAAGCCTGCCTGCTCTCGGAAGCTGATGTCCCTGGACTTCCAGTGCACATCAGGTTCTGACAGCTCACATTCATACCACACAGTGTTCGGTAAACAAAAGTGCACATGCAGAAAAATACATTTAGATAGCAGATAGGCACTGAATATTGTCTGTGTTATTAGCCCTTGTCCTAAGTATGTCTGGAAAGGCGAATAAGACCCGTGGTTCACATTGAATCTACAGCAGCAAATGACACAAATCCAGAGTTTGCTCCAGGCTGCGTGCCTGGGAGCGGGCTTAGGACGTCGGAAACTTTTTGTCTCAAAGCAAAGCTTTTTGGCACCTGAGCCCTGAGTGTTTGAGCGTGTAGAACTTTCCACATGAGAGAATAACAAGTGAATTCCCATGCGATGTCTATGGCTGTCTTGAGAAGGGACAGACCACTGAAACCAAGGCTGGTTTAATCAAAAGGGGCAGAAGCATCAGTTCTAGGCACTACCTGTCTTGCTGGCTCCGGGTGGTGAAAACCAGGATATTTAGAAGCCCAAAGCCAACATTTCTGTGCTCAGACCTGAAGTGCCCACTGCCTAGCCTAAGAAGAGGCTCAGATGAAGCTTTACTGGGCTGCTGCTATGGAGGGTGTTTGCAGCCCACTGCAGCCTTGTGAAACCTGGGAAATTAGAAAAGAAAGAACAGAAGAAAAGAAATGGGTCAGCTAAGAGCGCAGTGCTGAGAAACAAGAGAAAAAAGCTTAGGTAGCGTGTCACTCCTTCAAACCAGACTGGAACAATCGCCCTTTTCCACGCTTCCAGAGTCTGGCTTAAGCAAAGGAGAAGCCCTTTGGGTTGTCATACGATTCTCCTCAGAGCAACTATAGAGAACAGGGGAGGGGATCCAGCTCAGGTATGGGGCTACGCAGAAGCAGTGCAAAGACATGATTTTATGACAGCTGTAATCACTAAAGACCACGGGAACTGTGGTTGCTTTCAGCAGGTGGGCAGGGAAGCTGTGGGAATTGTGCCAGAGCCTTCTGCAATGCCTTCCTCAGACCCTTCTGGAGCGATGCATTTTTATTTTAATATACTTAAGCCACTGGGACCAGCCCCAAAGTTGTGCGTGCAAAATGCCTTTCCCTCCATGTGCTCTCATTACAGACGTCTGTGCCAAACCATGGCGCTCAGGCTCGCGAGGACACAGCAGGTAGAGACCCGTCACATAGGAAGAGGGATCTCATCCAGACCCGCTGCCTGCTACGCGTGCTCCTGTCAGTTAACATCCCAAGACAACGCAGAGAGCGAGCCGACAGCCAAGGGAACACACATCCCTCAAGCTTCTTAGTGGCAGCTCTCCTAGGAAGCTCCTGGGGATCTCCTGGACACAGCTTCTCCAAACGCCTGGCTAATTGTTCCCAACGATGATAAGGGGATTCAGAGTTAGCAGACAGGTATGATCCTCAATAACCAAGGTATTGTGCTGCTAGAAGACACTCCTTCAAAGGCCAAGCGTAACCTCGTTGCCTCAATTTCGCTATTAATGAAAGAGGAATAATTAATACTTGCCTGGCAATGATGCATTGAGACTTGCCTTCACTTACACAGCGCTTAGCACACCGAAAGCTCTGCAGAGCCAGACTCAGAAGAGCGCCTTCGTACAGCTGCTCCAGATCTGAGGACACTACTTGTAGTCAGGACCTGGCCAGTTTTGTTTGCCTCTGTGTGAGATCACTTTTTAACTGTTGATGTGGTTTTATGTGTTGCTTTGGAGAAGATTAAAACATTTATCTTTACATTCCTAGATGTCACTGGGCCAGCTGGTCTGAGAAACCTTGCCAGCAAGTGAACAAACACTGACTACATTTATCCTTAAATGATTTAACTGGGAAAACCAGATAGGTGCCAGTGTAATCTGGTATGTGCTTGTCTGTAAATACAGATAGACAGGGGCTTTTTGCTGGAATAGCCATCCCGCTCCTTTCAAAAATCTGGCTTGGTTTGATTACCAGTAATTTTTAAGGCCTGATCCATTGAAAGGACTTTGGACAGAGTCCTTAAAGAGCATTCACATTTTGTAAACTGTTCAATGTCCTGGAACCTTCTGCTGTGCTAAGAGGATTAGAACCAGACTGGTATGTACAGCATGAAGAAAGGGAGAAAGACGCTATAACTGAAAGCTGTCCCATAAACATGGTGTGTGCACAGCAAAACACCACCTTTTCAACACTGGCCTAGCAATGGTACAAATCATAAATGGCAAATGTTTAGCTTTGATTTTGAGAAAGAAGTCTCTTTGAAGAGTATGTCATGGAGCACTTCTCCTATAAAGAGTCACTAGATCCTTTTGCTTTTCTTTCTGTTTCTGTGCTGCTTCTTTTTTCAGTTCTCCAAGACCTTTAATTTCTTGCAAAACTTGCGTAGCTTGCCGAAGTTGTTCTACTGCCTCATTGAGCAATGTCTCTGCCATCACCGGGGGTCCATTCCCCTCCTGGGCCTGTTCCAACCCCTCACGTAAAACCTTCTGCAGAAGTTTTTCTGCCTTTTCCCTTTCTTGAGCAACTTTCTCCTCCATTTTAACTAAGCAGTGAGGGGAATCCTTGGGGAAATCTTGGCTTGGAAGCGCCCTCTGTGTAGTTTTGGATTCAGACAGCAAGTCTCCCAGAGAAGAACTGCGAAGTTTGAGAACTGAAGTGTTTTCTATAGATGTTTTCTTCTCAATAGTTGCTTTTACATTCTCATGGCCTGTTTCTGTAGCTAAGGAAGTCTCTGTCTCTTCTGCTGAAGTTTGCTGTTCCTTCTCAGCAGAGGTTCTCTCATTTCCTTCTTCAGTTTCAACTGTTGGGGATGTGGACTCTGCTGCCTCGCTGGCTGAGATCCCATTCACCCGGGGCTTGGAGCTGCCAGACTCCAGGTCTTCCAAAACCCCAGCTTCCAGGTCACCCTGGCTGCAGTTCATTGTGGCGAGCATTTTTTCTGACAGAACCTTAGGAGGAACAGGAGGCTTTGTAACATCTGCAGCAGCAATCTCAGCAAGGTTGTCTTTGCTACTATCTCCCGATGATTGCAAGTCTTCTGTGGTTTTAGGCTCAAGGACTGGTTGGTCCCAAGCAACTTTTAGCTTGTCTGGCATGCTCTTAGGAAGAGGAATTGGAGCTTTTGCTGTGCCCCTGTTGCTGACCTCCATGAGGTTCTCTCTGTTCTCCTCACTTGGTGCTTGGGATCCTTCCACATTCTCCTCTGGGCTTACAGAGTCCTCTTCCTTGGCATTTGTGTCGTCCTTTGATGCTATGCTTTCCTTAAGCTTCTTATCTGGGGGCAACGGAGGAGACACAGGCTTTTTATGTTCCTGGTCAGGAACATTGTTCTCTGCCTCTTGGTCTTCTTTTGTACCAGCGGGTTTTGTAGGTGGCATAGGTGGCTTTGGAGTTTCTTTCTGAGGTGGCGCATTGTCACTTTCGCTGATAGTGGAATTGAAGTTTGGCGGTCCGTTGTCTACGATGTCCAGATCTAGTCGCAGGATACCATCTGATGTAGACTTGGCAGCCTGAAAGGCAAGACAGAACTTTTTTCTCTGTCTTTCCCACCGTCAGTCCTGTGCTCCATCCTTTAACTTCAAGTTAAAATGTAAGACCCTCAGAACCAACATGGCATGCGAGGGGCTGCTGCTTCACACATCCACCCCCTTTATACTTAGATCTGTGAAAACTGCAAGAAGAATCCGACATAACAAAAACAGTGCTCTTAAGGGCAGCTTTTTCTATAGCTCAAGAGCAACCTATGGAGCTTGCTCTTCATCCATGCTACCTTCTAACAGCAGTAGCCAGCTCTACCAGCGTTCATTTAATAAGTGAAACCCAATGCTATCTGCTATGCTAAAATGGAATGAGCTATGATAATCACCAAACATTTCACCCAACAAAGAAGAAAGTCGGGTCAAATCATGTACGTTGCAGCACATCCTGAATGCACAGAGTGAAGCACTTCCATCCCCCTGCATAGGCCTGCTTTTTCCCCAAACCAACACATTCTGTCAAGGTCATGAGCATTTTGCTGCCGAGTTATTTTCTGCCTGATAGCGCAGCAACTTGCATGAGAATATCAAAGCCAATAACCATGAGCAGTCAAGAATAAGGACAAAAGCAGGGAGTTTATTTTACTACTTCCTTTGAGAAGAAGGTTTCAAAGCCTGTTCTACACTAACCTTAAATCTTGGGTTTCCTGTCCCTGCTAAGCGGTCAGCTCTACTGTATTTTAATTCTTTATCCCTCCAGTCCTTCAATTACAGCATGCCTACCTAAAGCATGCCTGCCTTCTGCTTTTGGGACTGTTGTATTTTCACTTGAACATAGAAAATAAGTTGATCCTTAGATTACTTGGCTGGGGATACTATTGTAATACTGTTGCCTTCTGCTGGCTTCCTCCAACCTGATGTCATCCCTGTCTTACCGGGACCAAGCCTCAGCTGGTTAAACCTCCTTCAAACCACAGGCTGTGTGCAAATCACTCTAGTGGGGGTGGGGGGTTCCTAAAAAGGATGGACTGAGCAAAGACGTTGCAGCGTGTAAGCTCAGTGCCCCAGAGGGAGAAACGCGGTGACGGTTCCTGTGTGAGGGAACCCAAAACCACACAAAGGTGTAGCTGCAGCCCGGGCCAGGCTCCTGCAGTGCAGGGAATTTAGTTAAAGTCTCTCTTTGCCTTTCCAGCCCATCAGAGAGACAGAGGCAAGCTGCATCCTGGCAGCTTGGCCCTTACCTGGCCTGCTTTGATACTGAAAATCATCGTTCATCCCATTTCCTTCATGATACTGGAGCCAGCAGCCGTGATACACATCTTTCTGCAGGCTCTATCCCTTCCCTTTCCCCTCGTTCCTGCTTCTGAATTTGTAAGCTAGTGCCGTGGTTTAACCCCAGCCAGCAACTAGGACCACGCAGCCGCTCGCTCACTCCCCACACCCCTCCTCAGTAGGGCTGGGAGAAGAGGGAGAAAAGGAAACAAAAAAATCTTGTGGGTTGAGATAAAGACGGTTTAATAGAACAGTAACAGAAGAGGAAAATAGTAATAATAATTTCCCCTGAATTTGGCTGGAGGTGAGAGGTCTTACAGGTATTAACCTCAGCAGTATCTTGTGAATTTAGTGAGCTGAGTAGGGGAGAGAGATCTTTTTGGTGCCTAGGGAAGGGTTTCCTACCTTCCTGAACCCATATTAGGCAACAGAGAATCCACACTTCATTATTGCTGTGACTTTTGTCATGTTTTCTTCTGTGGTTTTCTGGAGGAGTGGATGGGAATCTATGATTCATTCCCATGCATTTCTCTAGAAGAGGCACTCTTCCTCCACTTGTATGCAAAGTAAAAAGTCTTGGGGCATCTCATTTTCTGCACGAGGGTCATCTGAGCACTGCGCAGAAACATAAGTCAGAGTCTTGGAAGTCTGAAGAAAGAAGGTTTGATTTAAAAACCTTCCTTTGTTGAGGTGAACGTTCTGCTAAAATATCAATCTGTCTGTGGCAACTTTTTCATAAATCACAGGAATCAAACATTAGTAAGAACCTTTCCCATGGAAATGAACTGCAGGTTTATTTTTTTAAAAGTGACAGATCTGGAAAATCAGTTAAGAGTAGACAGGCTAGTCCATAAAACTGCCTGGGAGAATAATGTATTCTGTTTCAGACCTAAGGAAAGGCTTGTAAGCTTGAAAGCTTGTCTGCTTTTTCCAGTTAGCTTAATAAAAATACAGCTTCTCCCCACAGACCGTGCAGTTCTACCTTTAGACCACTGTGGCTACAAAATCATCACTTCTTAGAAAATAAATATAGGAGGTTCGGTCTCTTCTGATTAAAGTGAAACTATAATGGCTCTCACCAGACGGTGAAGCAGCCCGTGAGTTATGGAAAGCTAAATATATCGTAACGTGTTGTGGCAGCTACAGATCTATGAGAACCTGGAGCTTCATTAGAGAGGTGCTGGCACAATCTTTCCTGGAGGAAGCTGTTTCCCTTGTCAGCTTTCCCTGGGCTCTCGGTACCTGGGGTTTTCCCTGGGGTTTTGTACCTAAGTGGAAGGAGCAGCTCCTGGTGATCCCAGCTGGGCAGATGGTTCACCCCAGGGTGGGTGCACTTACCTCCTTTAGGTGACTTCTCGTGGGTGGCCGGCGTCCGTGGGTCATTTTCACTCTGTCCCGAGTTACGTGGTCCAGGGAAAGGCTCTCGTCTACTTTCACCTTTAAAAGGCAGAAGAGGAGGGAGAGAAAAAAGGAAGAGGGTCATTAATTTCTCGAGATATGTCTGTGAAGTTCTCACGGTCACACACGAAGGGATGCAGCATTTGGACCCAGGAGGGTTTTGCATATTTCAGCACTACAGTCTTTGCCTCACACCTAAGTTACAGCTTGCCTGCAAAGCCCTGCACGATGGCTATTTAAGGTATCTGTCCTATACAGAGCCGTGTTTAAAAGACACTCCAACGCAAAGCATCCAACCTGCAGAGGTTTGCAATCGCTAACCTCCCCTCTGCCTAAAGGGCAGGGAAGGAAGGACACAAAGCAGCTTTGTTGTCCTCGCTGCAGCCTGGGCTTGGACCGGCTCCTGCATGTGGCAGAGCACAGCGTTGAAATTGCTGTTGCCATCTTAGAGGTGAAAGCTCATTAATAACCGTGACCTGACTGTGAACTGTATCGGCAGCACTTTGTTACAGACTTTCCCTTCTATAGCTCTAATGACTGCAGGAGGCTGAAGAGAAGGTGCAAGCAGTGACCTGGATTAATTGCAACTCTGGCTAAATTAACAAATGTATTTCCTGGAATCGGATGAGAAATCCACTGCCTCCTGCAGGTGGGGAGGGAGGTCCCGGCCCCCTGGCAGGTATTTCTCTGTGCTGGCTCTGGGACCGTCCACCCACCCACGCTGTGATGGCTGAAGGCTGGAGTCTGCTCCACGCAGAGGGGCAGCACCGCTGACCCCAGCGATGGGGAAACATCAGCATGTCCTCGGTTTGTTGGCCACAAATTCGTACAATAGGAAGGCTGGCGAGGGTGAAGTAGGGATTTAAAGGGATAAATGGATCCCAATCCCTGGCTGACATGGCGGGGTGGTCTTACAGCTCTTTCAGTGGAGAACAGCTAATCCAAGCCAGCTGAGGGCTTGACTGGTTAGCTTGTGCCTAGCCTGTGCAGAAACGCTTTAAATCTGAGGTCTGAGCCTTACTGGAATGAAAAAGAATTAGAGGCTGGTTCCCTTGGAGAACCTGGATCCTCGTAAGGAGGATAACTTACGAGGCAGGGAGGTGGCCTGAGATCCCACCTTGCTGTGCTGCCAAGGGGGTGTGCAGAGTTCAGTGCCCCCTGGAGAGCCACGTGCTGTGCCCCTCCAGGCAGCTCCAAGCGGGAGTGGGGGGTCACTCCAGCAAGGGCTGAGCAGCATTGCAGTGCAGGACGTCACATCTCCCACTCGCCCACACACGAGAGCAGACCTGGATGCTAACCTCTCTGCTGCTGGGTTTTACCTTCCCAGGCTGCTGCTGGTCCCAGCTGGTCCCTTTAATTCCACCTGCTGCTTCCCATTTGGTCCAAGGGCCTGAGGAACCGCTACACCCCACTACCAACAAAAACCTGACGCTGAGTACCATTTGCCTTGGCAAAAAAGGAGCATGTTCCACCCTCTCCTCCTGCTTTTGCCCTCTGTCGAACAAAGGCAAAGCCCAAGCTCTCCGAGTTCACATCTCTAGCGCCGTATCTGCAGCGCTTAGCCCTTTTCTCAAAACTTTTACTCATTGCTTTGGTTTCCTTTGCTAAACAGATCTTGCCCATTGCTTTGTCCCCTCGTTACCCTGCCCATTTCTTCCTGAGTCATTCCCATGATGGTGGTTTTGTGCGCTTCCTTTCAGTTACTGAAACAACTGCACAATAGATACCACTCCTTTGCTTTAGGTCAGGGCTGATTTACAAACTAACAGGGAGCAGAGCAAGGTTAGTCAGGCTCTAGGATGTACAGTTTTCATCCTTGGAGAATTTGGGCGTGCAGGTGTGCTGGGGCCAGCTGAAAGGCAGGCAGGTTTGGCCGGGGCCATGGAGTAACTTTCCACCAGACCTCTCCAGACTGCAGGCGTAATAGCTGGTGGACTGAGTCACTTCAGAGTTTTCCAGTCTTGAAGACTGGGCTATGTCCTAACCAAATACTTCCATTTCCAGGCTGCTTGGGTGCTGAGGATCACGGCAGCGTGGAGAAAACTGGTCTCTCCAGGCTGCAGCTCTACAGCAACTGGGCGCCGCAGCTGCTTCTCTGCACCAGCTGCTTCCATCGGGAGAGGGGAACACCCCTGCATTCGTGATCCCAAACCCACAGAAGCCACCAAAGCATCTCACTGGCTTTGGTGAGTTCTTGTGTCCCGCGGGCCTCCTGATCAGCTGTTGGCTCTTAGTGGTACAGACCATCCCTCTGCGTACCGTGGACTCAGCCGGCTGCGCCGGCCTCCCTGCATCTAACCTCAGCCAGAAGAAAGGGAAAAGCAGCAAGACGCAGGATGGTGCCAACGGCTCTCCCTACACGTTCTACCTTCTTGGGCTGGGAAGCGAAGTGGCTGAAAGCTCCCAGGCTGCAGGGGTGCAACCCGGTCTGCCTTCCGTACCTATGAACGGGCTTTCTCTCTCCTTCCACCATGCCTGGCACGCAGGAAGGACAGCATGGTAGCTCAGGCAAGTTCTGCTTTTAGCTAAAAAAGCAGTGGATGAGGACTGACACAGAAACCCAGGAGTTTGAAAACTGTTCCTCTTACCTCATCAAACACTTTGTTTTTGCCTCTGTTGATCCCTTCATTAAGAGCCTTTATCCACGATTCTTTTTCTTCTAAACTTGAAGCTTGGAATTTGATATCATGAACCTGCAAGAGCAGAGAGACAATTTTTTTGCCTAAGCATTCCTTGCCAGGAACAGAGAGGTAGCTCCCTGCTCTCAGTGTATCGCTTCAGTTTCTATACAATATCCAGTTCCAGCCTGTGTTTAAACTACAAATTCCTTTGCACCTTGGCAAGTACTTCACTTCATAGCTCCCAGGATTTTGTTATGCTGAACAGCTTGTTGCTGTAGTTTAGTTACTAGCTGTAAAAATAAAAGTAGTAAGAAAGTAAGAGTTTCTTCCTTCTGCAAAAGGCTCAGAATAGCTCTTAGAGCAGCAGTGAGTGGTAAGGCAAATGGTCACACTGAAAGTCCAAGTAATTTTGTGCTGGTTCAGATACAATAAAGTACTTTTTATCTCCAACTTCCCCCGCAGGCTGCAAGCAATGGGAAGGCTGTGTGCAGTGGGCTCTGCCTGCTTCCCTGTTCCTGCGGTTCTGCAGAACAGAACTGATACGGGAATCCAGGGCTCTGACCTCGGCTGCACTAACCCCGATTCAGCTGAGCCCGGCCGTGATGAGGCATAAGGGCAATGTAAGTGAAAAAATTAATTATATCCTTTTCTGTTTGCAAATGAAGAAATACAGCAGTGACCGCCACGGACATACACTCTCTGGGGTTTGAACAGCTGTCCTAAGAAGAAGCGAAGAGTCGGCCATACAAGAGGGAGCTGGCAAGAAGCATGGGACACAAATAAGGAGGGAGTGACGGGTGATTGTATGGCCTGTCCTCCGGCCAAACGTCTCTCCCCTTCTTCCAGGACAGCCTCATGGCTTTACTTAGCGTTTTGAATCTCTTCTTGACTGCAGCAGGAACAACAGGTAGGGTGTTATTTATTTCACTGCTGTGTTCTCTGAACGCCTCACCAGTAGCTTTGCCTCAACGTACACTTCAGGTGAGAGAAATATCATCTTCACATTTTGGGTGGCATTACTGTCACGTTATGTTAAGGCAGACCAGCTTGGATCCAAATAGCTCTGTGCGGTGCCCTAATCCGCACTGCACAGGTGCACAGAAATACTCTCGTGCTAAAGACCATCATCAAAGTTGCAAAATCAAGCACTTACTTAAAAATTAGACAATCCCAACGTTGCTGGGGCAGACCTAACTCAGCCTACAGTGCATGTTCCTCTGAGCATCATCTGTAATGACAGGGACGGCACTTCTTACTGAGCTATCCCGTCGTGTGTTTTATCCTTGTGGGTCAGTATGTCTCACTGATAGCACTCTGCTCAAGCCCTGCCCTGAAAACAGAATTACTGATTCCCCCAGCTGTCTTCTCTTTGCTGCTTATCACTACAACACCTGGGGGCTTCACAAATTACTTTTTAGAGCAACTGAAATTACCCGTCTCTCACAGGTGGAGAGGTGAGATACAGAGAGGCTCATCCAAAACACATACTAGCAGGGTCTCATTTGGAATAGTTTTTTGGGGTATTTAACACCCTATAGGTATACTGCACTTTCCCATTGCCTTCAAGAGCAGTTGTAGTCCCAGCCTTTTTGTAAATGAGGCCCCACATTGTGAAATCACAGCAGCATCTATATAAAACAGGGAGTACAGAAAATGAGGGTGACAAAGGTAACAGTGACTGGCAGTCAAATGCTCTTAGCAGCTCCCTGTTTTGTTTGTGGCACAAGAAAGCAGCAACTGCTTTGGGTCTCAGCTGAAGGTACCATCAGAAATTCTGCAGAACTAAAGCCTGATCTCCTTACACCCATTCCTGCTGTTCAGCTAGAAACTGACTGCCCTTTTATTCCTTGCTTCAGTGCCATGGTTTTACATCTGGACATCACAGTGACAAAAGTGCCAGACCCTCACAACCAGCATGGCGAGCAGGGAGTTAAGAAAGATTATTTATTCGACTAGTTTGCACGTAAGGTGACGGGACCACATGTCTTCCTGAGAGCGCAGAGGAGAAATTAGGGCCTGAACCACAGCCCTCTGGAAAAAGAGCCCTTTGTCCGGGGAGCCGAAGGGCCACGCTAACCAGGGAAGCTGAGGGAAGGCAAAGCTCCAAAACACAGCGACAGCCAGATTTTGTTTTCGTCAAAGCAGGCCCGTTTTTGTGTGTCCTTAAAAACTTTTTTTTTGTTTGGAAACGATCTTGCCGCAAAGCTTTGTGATTATAAAAGCTTATGAGAAAGCCATACTTGTGAGCAGCTGAGCTGCTGCACTGCCTGGCAAAGACCTGGCAGCCTGCACCAGGGCTTAGAAATCTCCGTACATGTTGTTCAAAGGAAGGATTCCTGCCTTACTTCAAGCTTCCTCTTCCAATGCCACTTTCTGTGCTTCATTCTCGGCCCCCAAATAAAGCCTCCAAGCCTGTGACTAAGCGCTGGTGTCAGCAACCCTGCGGCAGGGCAGAGCGAAGCCTCGGGGGGGGGGGGGGATGGTTGGTCATTAAGGAGAAGCTGAGATGTCCCTCCAGCATGCCGCATGGTGTAACGCTGACCTGCCGCTGCGCCTACTGAAGGCAGACCCAACGGATGGTGGGAGGAAGGGGCTCATGGAAAGATGCTCCCAAGGCATCGGCAGAAAGAGCCCTCCGGTTTCCCGATGGGCTGGGCGAGGGAGGACAAGCAGCGCTCTGCCGGGGACCCTGCTCCCTGCGATGGGGCAGCACGGGCAGTGCCAGACTCAAGCCGCTGCAGCCCTGCTCCCTGCTTGCACGAGTCCCTGGGGCTGTGACACAGGGGGACAGCCTTGAGGCGCGCAGCAGGTTCCTCCCAGCATGCCTAGTTATCTTTGTTTGAAAACTTTTTTCTCCTTTTTAGAACAATACCTACAATCTCCTTTTTAGAACAATACCTACAGATACCAAGGAAGAATCAGGCTGCGGGGGCTCCGAGGCTGGGGATGCTGCCAGCAGAGTCTCTTTGCTGCCTTGCAGTCCCCTGTCTGCCTGGATTCATCTGAGGCTCGCGTCCTCGGCCGCGGCACTGGGGAGAGGAGGCTGACCGAAAGCGGGGTGGAAGCTCTCTACAAAGCAAGACGGCTGCAGAGGAGAGGCAGGACGGAGTGGAGGAGTTGGTCTCAGTCCTGCCTGCCACTGGAGCTCTGTACACGAATCTGAGACCTCCAGGTCCTCTACAACCAAGGATCAACCGTCTGTATTTTTACTCATTTGAGTATTCACAGGAATCAGAGGATACGCTTGAAGATGGATACTCCCCACAAAACATTAATCCGGGTCTGCTCTCCAGCAGCAATATGAGGTAGAGAGTCAGTGACACCGATATGAGGGCCGCAAGCAGGGTAACACATTTGCTGTCCTTCTTGCTAAGCCAGCTGAGACTGAGTCATGCCATGAACAACAGGCGGGTGTGCCAGGAAAAGCTGTCGTGGCTAAACCTAATGTGATAGTGACCATTGTAAGCCAGGAACACAGACTACGCGATTTACTGTCAGAGCACAGCGCAGCCAGTCAGCTCCTGCTGAATCACTGCCTAGATGTCACGCAACAAGAAGCTCGCGCATGGGTCACTGTCCGTGATGGCAGCGAGCACAGTGTCCCCGTTTGCTCCGTGCCTTCTCAGAGACATCGGTCTCCTCAAGCAGTGACAGTCTCATGGCTATGCTGACCCTACTTTCCAGGAAAGAGAAGTGTTCTCGAGGTCAGACTGTTGTACCTACACCGAATGATTTAACAGACAAGCTCCGGAGAACTGTATAGCTGCAGTTTAACACCTTTACCAACACTAGCTCTTTGCTCACCAATTCTGCTAGATGCTGCTGATCTGCAGCTGAGGTGGGGGACAAACCTGTGATTGTTTCACTGCAAAGCCTGGTGGTGGTTTCAGTTCAGCAGGGCTGGACTAAACTGGACTGTGAACTGCTTGTGAACTGCTGGTTTAGGTGTGGGAACGCGTTCCCTTGTGCTGACTTTTGGTACAGGGTGGTCGCCTCCAGCAGAAGCCAGAGCAGAGCTGGGTCAGTAACATCTTGGTCAGTTACCAAGAGCGCACCAGAGTCTATCTGCCAGACGTGAGGTCATCTCCTGCCTTCTTCTACATGACTTTGTCAAGTTAGATCACGGAGGGAAAAGCGGAAGCCAAGCAACTGTCAGTTAGGGGATTCTTGTGGTTTTCTGCAGCTGAACCAAGAGCTACCTCATCCCTGGGAATAACGCAGCATCATCTCTGCCAAACTGGCAGACCCCAGGAGCGGACTCCTCTGTGCACAGGGCAAACGTGCCTCACTGCACTCTACTGCAGCTTCCAGGCTGGGACCCTGCTGAAGGCACCTGCAGGTGCCTCCAAAGTCGACTGAAGGACAAATTAAAAATGGAAGTTTCCACCCCTGACCGCAGGTGCAGGTTTTGTGCCTGGCTATGCTAGGAAAGGACACGTGGGGAGCTGCAGTGCTTGCTCGCGGACTCTTTCCCTTACTACCACCCTCTTTCTTCCCGTTCTTAAGACTTCCCTGCAGCTGAAGGCTTTCAGACCTGCTGAATACCAGACTTGTGCCAGTCCCTGTAGTCTCTAGGCAGTTTACACCAAGCATCATTTACACTGCTTTTTGCATCGTGAGTACGCTTTAAAGTCTCCAGGCCAAGTCTGCTGCCCTTTCTTATGAGCTCAGCTCTCTGCATCCAACAGTTTTCATTTAATTGCTGCGGGTGGAATGAAGAATTTGAGGTTTCTGAGCAGAAGGGATCTTTTGGACACTTCCAGCAGCGCTTCGTTCCAGCTCCACACCAGTGCAGGGACATGTTCATATTGTCACAGCTTAACAAAAACGTCATCCTTGTGAATAGGACAAGCAGAATCTGGGGTACATCTATCAAAGACCAGTGTTTAGCAAGGCAACTTATTTATTCGGGTGCAACTCGAGCTGCAGAGTCGTTGTAACTGACTGATTCAAGTTCTCTGCTCTTCAAGAATAGCCCATCCAAGATTTAAACCGGGATTCCCCTACAGCAAAACTGGACTCCTTGTTTTCAAGAGGGAAATTCCTATTTGGGCACTGAAACAGCAATGGCCCTTCCTGGCTCGTTCCTAAGTCCCACAAACTCACTGCCCTTCTGCATTCCTCAGCATTGTGCTCAGAAGAGGGGGCAAAAAAAAAAAAAAACAACCCAGCAAGATCTGGCAGGGCTTGGCAAAGCAGCTCACAGGGTGGTTTTAAACTGTGGATGGCAGCAAGGCTCCCAAATGGAAAATGTTTAGCAGATATATATCGCCACAGCTGTGATTTCAAAACAGAAGAAGGACAGTTGTGTACATTGGCCTCCTAATTGAAGCCTGTTCAAACATCTGCCAAAGTATGTTGTGTGTCAACACCCTCACCAGATTCCCAGCCAAAAGGAGGGTGGGAGGGGAGCTACAAACAGGGAACTTTTCATTTATAAAAGCCCTTCCTTTCACCAAAAGAGCCTTATAAAAAGTAACCTCTATCTAGATCTCCATTTCATCAGGGGCATGAAAAACAGGGGAGCTGTAAACTTGCCAGCATGCCAAAAGGATGAAGTTATCCTTTCAGGGCACACTTCGGGCATATCTTCCTTCTAACAAGAAATGAAAGGTGTGGGAACAGGTCTCCCACCCTGTGTTGATTCGTGCAGCTGCAGAGACATATGCAGCTATTACACACTTCTCTCTCAGTGACATACTTGCAGATAATAATAATAATTCCTGCCGTGCCGCGCATCTCTGAGCACACCGGCTTTTATTCGCCTTCCTGGGAATAGGTGCGCACTTGTAGTTATTGAGCCACCCTCGAGAAAATACACTATGCCTGGCAGGGTTAGCCACTTTCAGTCTAAAATTGACATTATTTCTCATAAATCAGGTTACAAAACAAACGCTAACCCTCCACTCGGACCGGAGGGACTCACTGCTCTGGGATCCGGTGCTGAGCAGGAGCTCGCTCAGCCCAGGGTGCAAATTTCCAGGCTACCGACACTTCGGTGCACGGTGCTTAATATCACTTTTCTTCCCAATACAGACTGCGCCTACTCGCAAAACAACCATCATTCATCTTCTCTCTCCACCCCCACCCTGGTCCATGCGTGTTTTGGGGCAGGACAGTCCTTATTTTGTTGTTTTGAATGAAGTTTAGCACAATGATGCTCTGAACTTAGCTGGCGTCGTATTATACGAATAAACACTAAGTGACTGGACTGAAAGAATAAGCAACAATGACAACAATGACTAAACAACCTCCATTTATTTAAACAAAGTGGAGATGAGGCAATGCAGGCGAGTTGGTATTTTTGCCGGTTCACATTCTTACGGAAATTAATATGTTTTGTCCCTCACAACCTCTCAGATTTGCGTGGGGAGATTTAATAAGATCTCTGATGCCAATAAAATCACATTTAAACTAGAATGTAAGTCAAAGTGCAATGCCTCAGAGCAAAACCAGAAGCATCCCAGCCCACAGAGATGCTGAAACAGATGGCATATAAGTAGGAATTAAGGAGAACTCCCAAAAATGTGTAGTAATGATGAACCTACAGAGGAAGTCAGTCAAGTATGTCCTTGCATACAGTTAGTGCTCAGATGGATGTCTAACTTCCTTGCAACACCAGCCTGGTTGTTAGGTTCTGGATCTAACCAGATGCTGTGCAGGATGCTAAAGCTGTAGAGTTTTCTGATTTCTGCAAAATAAATCTTTTCTCCTAGGAACTATTTGGCTGCAAGTAACTTTGCACTGGAATTTCTCAGATCAATGGTTCCAGCTCCACGAACATGGATCGGGATCAGTGATTTCACTGGAACTCGAGCAAAGCTACAGCATGTGCAGCTGGGACAGGGACACTTCCTCGCCCAGCGCATGTGGAGGAACCACAGGGAATGGCCACTCCACTGCTCAGAGAGTACAGGAAATAAAAATTGTAAGGCAGGAAAGATACCAAGAGCAAAAGTTGAGTGGCAGGAAGACCCTTTCCCCACCGCAAGAAGAAAGTCTACCAGACAGTAGCGTTCCTCCTTACACAGTGGAGACCGCTCACAGCTATAGGTCATTTCTCCCAGCTGACAAAGAGCTAAATCTCGGAGCCTTTCATCTGCTGTAGGCGCAGCTGCCTGGGAACTCATTTTGGAGTCTGCAGACTTGAGGGTGATGAGAAAGGCAATCCTACCTTCTTACCGGGGGAGCGGATTAAAATGAAACGGTTTTTCTTTTTCAGTAGCGCACGCAGTTCCTGGCACTTGTCGTAACTCTCCAGTTCCACTGTTTCTATGCACTTCTGTTCATCCTGCAGAGAGGGAATGAAACATTATTATGAATAGGAGGCATTGAAATCAATCACATACCATCAAACTCTGCATGTCTTCCCGTTGCATCTGTCTAAAAGCTCTTCTGCCTTAAAAATAACCTGCATGCAGACAGCAAGCCCCCATAAATCAGGCTGGTATCTCACTAAGAAAACACCCTAGTCTTTAAGCTATAGGCCGATTTGTGGCTAGTGGTCCACAGTGGCTGAGCAAATAACACGTTGTGGACAGTAACACCAGCTTCTGCCATGTCTGTTGGCCTCATCCAGGGATCTTCAGCCAGAAGGAAGGTGGGAAGATCTTTACCCATCATCTGCCCCAGCCACAGGCTGAGAATGGGCTGTCAGTCCTTCCATAGGAAGGAGGAATTCCATGACGTGCTTTTATAAACCTTCCTGGCATGATCTCAGAGCTCTCCCCAGGCTTCCCCTTAGCTTGGCGACACTGCCTCCTCCCCACAACGAACGCAGGAGACGTCATTCTGCTTCTTCCCAGGGAAGACAGCGGGAGCATCACGAGGGTCCGGGCAGCCCCCCAGGAAGCCCAGGGCAGAGCGGAGATACGAGGCGAGCTCCACTGCCGCGCCGAGACTCAGCAAGGTCAGCGGGAGCCACGTGCGACTGGGACATGCTCCTATTGCAGCCACGCTCCGAGCTGTCAAAATGCTTAGGACTGGAAATACAGTCCCGTACAGCCAGCAAAACTGTCAGGGCCCGCATCCCCAGTGGGGAATATTTATCTCTGGTGTATCTCCACTGATGACTGCCGGCCGCGATCTTGGCTCATTTCTCCCAGGAACGTAACTAAAATTCCACACATGGTGCGTGGCTCAGTTCAGCTGTGGAGCACCATCCCTAATAGGAATCGCAGTGTAACGCTGGGCAGACGACATTCTTCATGTCTCAGTAGCCCAGAAGAGACCAAAGCTCCCTTTTCCTAGGAATTACACAAATAAACAGTGAGAGTCGCGCAGCAGTTCTTGCTGATAAAGCGCTACAGTCAGCTTGCCTCACGAACCTACTGCCATCCCAAATTAAAACTGCTGGCCATGACCATCCCCAGCTCTGGCTCTGCTCCCAGGGCAGCGCCTTGTACCCGTATGAGGTTGTATTTAGCAATTCCTGTAGCGGAGAGGGGGTGTGGGATGAGGAAATGTGTCGTAGCCAGGAAGCTGCTGCGTGGCTGGAGGCAGGGAATGGAGAGTTCAGAGGGAAGTGGGCTGCGGGGAATTTCCTCCCTTTACCACTCGACATTTAAGTTGCTGTGCAGAGCTCAGGCTGTGTTTAGGTTTTTTTTTAAACCCTCCTATCTGGGGATGGGGACCCGGCACAGCCGATGCCGGTACGCAGAGCAAATTCGGAGCCACTGAAGGATATCTGGATCTAATTTAGGCTTATTATTTTAATGACATTACTGTTTATTTCATTTAACACTGAGTAGGTGAACGTGACCAGAGAACTGGGGGAAAAAAAATAGGAGGAGGAGATTAATTCTGCTCAAACCTAAACCTAGCAGATAAAATCCTGCTGATGTTATGGAGCCGTTTGAAGGCACAAGGCTCCTGCTGCAATCCTGGTATCGCAATGTCACTGCAAAAGGACAGGCATGGAAATAATAACCCCTCAGCGGCCAGCAAATGACAGAGGAGGGTGAGGTCAGGAATACATGCCTCGGGGATGGGTGATCTCATCCTGGCCTTCGGTGGACGACCGCCCACATCACAGCACTGCCGCACGGCCGGTGCGGTTACCAGCTCCGACACGGAATTTTGCTGGGCTCGGGACGTAGGTGGCTTGGCAGCACTCTGACCAGAGACCAGCACGAAGACTCCTGCCCACCCTCCCCGCCCCTGAGAGTGGCTCTGCCCCCAGCACAGCCCAGTGGCTCCGTGTCACCCTCCTTGTCCACGCCATCCTTCCTGCCTCTCGGAAGTCATGCAAGTCATCCTCCACTTCCTAAGAACAGTGGAGCACCGAGCTGGGGGACAAGAAGGACTTGGCAGGGAGCGGAGCTGTGGTTTTGCCGTAACACTGCCTCTTGCCTTCCCTCTGCCCCTCTCCTCCCTGGGGAGGCTTTGGGGACTCTGGCCTGGCCAGGAGACAAGGACAGTGAGGACAGGGACATGCAGGACCCTGCCTCCCAGGAGCACTGGATTGACTGCGCAAGCTATGGCTCCTTCATCTCAGAGACCTGAACGTCTCAGGTAAGTTCTCCTCTTCAGGGAAGGTGGGGAAGAAAGCAGCCAGAGAAAACTCCATGTCTGAGGCACAAGAAAAGCATCTGAGTTCAGGGAGCACCAGAATGGGGCTTTTGTCTCTGTTTTACCCTTGGCAAGAGGCCATCCCCTCTCTATGAGCCTACCTGAGTCACAAAGAGATCCTTTATGTTTGTCCTGCAACACTAAGATAAAGACCAAAGGGCCCGACCTTGCCACAGGTCTCCAAGTCCCTTCAGCCTCGTGGGACCTGGGGGATACTCAGCATCACACAGAGACAAAGGCGCTTCCGGAGTCCTGCCTTGACACATGGGTCTCAGACGCATGTTCGGGGCAAGCTCCCACTCCATTTGGTCTCCAGTATCCCAAAGAAGTTAAAGCAATCCTTTTACATCATCCTGAGACAGAAAGGTTGGGTCCTCACTCGGTGGTCGCACCTCCCTGCAGCACACAGCTCACAGGGTTGTGCCACAGCATTGTGTTTGCTGCCTGTCAAGGCAGGACATTCCCTTCAGGCAAGCTTCCTCTTTTCCTCTACACATTTTAGGGCTTGTTTTTTAAATTGCTTTTGTTCTTGCTGTGAGAGACAATCAATAAGATACTTAAAATCCTGGTACAGAAACCCCTACATTTATGATTTAATGCAGAAAACCAATTCCATTAGCTATTTGTGGAACAGATGCTGCAATTTAAACACATATGTGTCTGCAAGCTTGGCCCTTAAGAATAAAATTACTAAACCCCTGAACATATTAATGCATGTGCTTAACCAAAGAATCACACTTGGCAAACAATTTCCTTAACAAATAGTTGATAAAAAGGGCAAAAAGGACCCACTGAAATTTCTATATATATGAAGGCAGAACTTCCAGCAATGACCTCTCTGCTGACACACATAGGCTGTGACCCTCCATTCACTGTACATTGTCTAGACTGCCTGAAATAATAATAATAATAATAATTTACTTCTCTATCTGAGGATCTCAAAGCATTTTAATAAATCACTTTTAGGTATACGTGGCTATCACTTTACCAGGGCCAGAATGCAGATACTAACTGCATGACTCCTAAATGCTGAGTGGATCCTCTGGTGTCTGGACTCTGTGTAGTAGGGTTTTTTTTTCCCCTGTCAAATAACGCACTTCAGAAAAACCCAAAAACAACAAAAAAACCAACTCTAACCACTAGCTGCACTGTTTAGGGGAAAAAACCAACAACAAGATAAACCCAAGACTGATGCTCTCTAATCCATGGAGTGATCATAGCATCACAGAATGTTGGGGTTGGCAGGGACCTCTGGAGATCATGTGGTCCACCCCCCTGCCAGAGCAGGTCCACCTACAGCAGGTGGCACAGGATGGCGTCCCGGCGGGTTGGGAATGTCTCCAGAGTCGGAGACTCCACCACCTCTCTGGGCAGCCTGTGCCAGCGCTCTGCCACCCTCAAAGGAAAGAAGTTCCTCCTCGTGTTCAGATGAAACTTCCTGTGTTCAAGTTTGTGCCCGTCACCTCTTGTCCTGTCACTGGGCACCACTGAAAAAAGACTGGGCCCCTCCTCCCGGCCCCCTCCCTGTAAGTATTTGTAAGCATTTATGAGATCCTCCCTCAGCCTTCTCCAGACTAGAGAGACCCAAATCCTTCAGCCTTTCCTCAAAAGAAAGATGCTCCAGCCTCCTAATCATCTCCATAGCCCTTTGCTGTCCCCTCTCCAGCAGTTCCCTGTCCTTCCTGAACTGGGGAGCCCAGTTTAATGATATTGATCTGTGTAGTCTCTCAGCATAGGACTGCCTGGTCTTCAGATGCTCTCAGTAGTTTTGCAAGGCTTAATTTTTATCCTGGCAAGAACATGCAGAGACAAGACAACAAGAAGCACCATTAGAAAAGGACCCGCCTGCTTGGTTCTTAGTTCGCGTGAGGGTACAGATGTGGGGTTCTGCAGATGGAGGCCCAGCAGATAACAGGAAATCCATCTCCCTTCATTTCACATCCACTGAAAGAAACCTGAAGCCCGGTGGGATGACTTTCACCCCCCATCTGCTCCAGGTAATACAATAGCCATCTGCAGTTTGCGTGTGGGAGGTTGCTCCGCTTCAAACCAAACCCAAAGCCTGGCTAACGGATGCAATGTGGGACACGCTCCCAGGGCAGGGCAGGAGTGTGTTCCAGGAGATCGCTGTCGATGATGATAAATACAGAATTTGTGTTCTGCTCCAGCTGTACTTGCCGGTGACAGGGTACAGCGTTATTGCCTGCGTCTTGTGTTGGCCATCCCCTCTGCTCTTGTTTTGCACGCACAAACCGCAGCTACGAGTGCCGCCAGCCTCACGAAATTGCATAAACAAGCGTGCCTGCCTATGGAACAACTGCTAAAGGCTTAACACCTCCTCGTGAAGGGCTCCAGCGCATGAGGGACTGATGAAAGCACAAAGCATCCAAGTCACTAGCTCAGTTCCTGGAAATCCGATGGGCTCAGACCAGTTGAAATACTCAGCCTCTAAACCTGCCCTCCCACATGGAAGCCGACCTCCCTCCCATTTAACCCACGTAGGTCTAACTTAGGATACACACGGAAAGATGCTTGTATTTCTGTTGCCTGCAGCTTTATCTCCTTTCTTTTTCTAGGCCTCCACTTCCACAAGCACCGAAAAATCCCATTTAAAAATGTTTCAGCCTGAGGACGGACTGGGACGCTGTGTCTGGCTCCAGGGTCACACAAAGCAGGGCAGGTATGTGGAGAAGGTCCAATGGGGAAAATGGCAGCTGGAGCTCCAGAAATAAAAGCCACCGTAGCACGCGGCACCACAGACTCTCCTTTGACATTGGGCAAGGCCCTTCTCATTTCAAAACCTCAGTTCCCCCATTGTAAGATGGAGGCGGCAGCACTGCCCGAACTCAGGTTAGAAGAAGATAAATACAGTAATAAAGATGAACTGCCTCAATTCTGCGGCAACGGGACCCCTCCTGAGTGCACAAAATTGCCATTTCCTTTAGTTCCCCTGTAGTAAGTCTGCACAATCACATGCTATCCTATTGTGCTACCAGATAATTTTGTAGCAATTTCCTCTCCTAAGACATTTGACTTCACTGTAAGCCAGTTTAATAGCCTATAGATATTAACATGATCCCTTATTTACAATAATGGGACCTTGTAGCTACTGTAGCTTACAGATGCAATTTATTACAGGATGTTACCACAATCCGCAGGCTACCAGAAAACATTATGCCCGGTTGTTACAAATGCCATTTTCCTTGTTGAGATAATAAAATAACCCTTTAAATGATTGGGATTTTTCCTTCATCTGAATGTCTGTGAAAATTAATCTTAATTTAAAAAGCCTCTTTTTCCCTTGTGGTAATGAGAGCCTCCATATATCTTGTTTTTAAAGGCGTGCCCTTTAAAAAAAAAAACAACAAATCTACATCATGTTTATAGATTTTGAATCTGCGAGTTCCTGAAGCTTCAGCTGGAGTCAACAGGCGTCTGGGGCAGCAGGCAACAATCTGCAGAGTCAACCGCTTGCAGGACCTGGCTGCACCTCGCTGCGTAAGAGAAACCCCTCGCCGCTCCACCCGCCTTCCAAGCTGCTCATCACCTGACACTGACTTCTCATTTCATTCTTCTTCCACTCTTCACGACATTTCAAACCTAACAACAAACGCCTCTGGAGATCTTTGGGATTTGGGAAGAGCAGGAGGGTTCAGCAAATGGGAGGAGGTAATAGCCTTTAACCTAAACTGTTTGTCAAAAATCTTCTTTATTAGGCAATAGTGTGATTTTAAAAAAAGAGAACCAACCTCATTTTTCGGTCCTGTTCTTCCTGAAACCATCACAGCAATGCAGCTGCTGAAACATTTCCCCATTCTTCTTCCCTTGACACACCACACAGAAGCTTTACATGATTGTGGCTCTCTATCATCCTGATGCCCACGAACGACCCAGATCCTCTTGTGGCAGCCACCGCGCAGGCACGCGGTGAGAAATGCTCCTCCATCACCATGCGCACACAAACTTCTAGCCACCATAAGCCAGCAGGGCTTAGACTTACCCACCCCTCATTTCAAACCTCTCTAGGTTGTAGCTTGTGCTCTTCACTCTAATTTCTAACTTTTAGGGCAAACTCTGCTCTTGCAGAAGCCCTTTCCAGCCCAGGAACCGAGAGCCTGACTCAGGAAAGACCCACTTTGCAGCCCGGCAGGATCAGCCCTGCAGTCTCCATTCTTCTCTCGTGAAGATGCAGGGCAGATTTGGCTTGGCTCTTATTTCTCATTTGATTGGAAACAGCTCTAAACGAGGCCATGAACTTAAGGCACGCAATTTATCTAGGGAAGTCCAAGACAAGGCTCCCAGGGGTCCTTCGCTCAGTACTGGCTCAAGTAAAGGGAAAAGATGAGCCAAATCCAGACTGTGTCCCTGCTTAAGGAGGACAGCAAGCACTCACAATCTCATCCTGCATCCATCGTTGGCTAAACAAAACCCTGAAAAGTCTGGCTAGCAACAATCAGAGCTGCTTGAGGGGTGCCAAACAGCTGCAGGGTTGCCTGCTGTCCCCTCAAGCGGCAGGTGGGAAGTCGGGCTGCTACAATCCAGTTTTATCCCTTAAACGCCAAAACCGTGTAGCACATATCCTGCTTCCGCCCAAAGCTTTGCTCCGTTTGCCTTCTCACAGGATGTCCTGCCCTCATTTTTGTTTGGCAATGGCACTGTCAAAATATTTACTGGCGAAAATATTTATGATACATAATATACTCTAAAATGCAGCTGCTCTCTCTTCTTTATAGCATTCACCCTTCCTGGAGATAACTGGAGAATCCCTTTTGAAAGGAATGTGCTGGAGGGACGAGTGAAAAACGCAGGAACGTTTGTCACCAAGGGCCTGATCCTGCCCCTCGTATCAGGACGTTAGCTGTGACCATACCTCATCCTCATAGACCACGAGCTGTGTTTTCCGTAGCTGGATGTAACGATCCTTCCACAATCCCAGGAGCCCCCCGCTGCTTTTCTTAATCCAGCCATATTTCTCTGCAGTCGGAGCAGACTTTGGTTTCTCTGAGACCTCCTCCTTTGTATCCTGCAAGGACAGAAGGGAGAATGAATTACATCGAAAGCACTTTCCATCCATTTAACGAAGGTCGTCAGAAAGCCTGTCCAGACAAGACCTCTGCACCCACCACACGTGGTCCCTCCCCACCACATCACAAGGGAAAAGACTGGCATCTTCCAGAGGAAAACTCAACCAGCTCCCACCCCAGAGCTGCCACAGGACTGGGGAGTAAGCATGGACCCTCGCCACCCCCGGAGACACTGCTGGGATGGCAGCAAGTCCACCTTGCTCCTCTGCTTCCCCAATGGCTCTGCTCCTTGCTCCACGGAGGTACTTCCTGCTCGCCACGTGCTCCTTGAAAACGAGCACCCTCCTCTCTGCTTTGCTCCTCCAGCGCTCTGAGATAAACCCCAGCAGGATGGATCCTGCTGGCATCAGCAGCAACGCTCATATTTTAGCCCATGGCTACTTCCGCAAGCTTCTCCGCTAGCTCTCTGCGTTTGGTCATCACCCCCAAACCAACTCCCATGGGCAGATCCACGGCATGAAGGCCAGGACTTCATCACATCCGCACTAAAATATTCCCAGCAGGCTCCTGTGTGGTTTGTAGGCAGAGGGAAAGACTGGCAGAGAAGGCAGCACCAGGAGCGGGGATTTTTTGTGTCCTGCCTTTAGCTCCTGGCTGTTTGTCACAGCCCGCTCTCACCTACCCACAGCAGCACGGGGAGCCCAAGCATCCTGCACTGGGAGGCTGCTGGCTTTCCAGGCCTGGTAAAAACCAGGAGACACATAACTTCCTTGCTTTGAAAAAAACATCAGAAATATCCAGTATCAATATTCTCGTCAAATGGAGACAGGAAACCTAAGACAGGCAGCGGGGACACTCAGGCTTATTAGCTGACTGCCTTCACCAGCAGACTTGGAGAAAGATGAGAGTTTTCCTCCTCTCTGGCGTGCTGCAAGAGCCTTTGCAAAGGCAGGATCCCTGTTTCCCCTCCCTTGGAGCACCTCACTGCTCCCAACACCCCGTGGACCCCTCAATAAGCCTCTTTCCTGAGAGCCAGGCAAGGGGAAACCCTCCCTGTGCCAAATCCCCTTACACAAACACCTTGCCAACCTTGTGACTTGGAAGGAGATGCCAACCCCAAATCCTCCAGCCTCCTCCCAACAATCCCACTGCCCCCCCAGACTCGGTTTCCCCTACGTCCCCGTCTGTAACAGCAGCAGTCCTGCTGCAGAAAGCCAGCACACTGGGACAAACCAAGGACGCATGACAAAGGCAGAGCCCCAGCCACCCCCAAACGGCCCTCGCTAGCTGCTGAATGAAACCTTTTCTTGTAGGAAAGGAAGAAAAAAAACCAAACCAAAACAAACCAGAGTGGCTGGAGCTCAGACATCACGTTTCATAACACGAGGAAATCCCACATGCATGGAAAGGAGTCGGAACTGGACACTCCCGTGGCCAAAAGGGAGTGAGGACAGAGTGAGTGAGTACAGACGAACTCCAAAAATTTGGAGGAGAGCCATGCTAACAAATCTGTTTTCATGCACCAGACTCCCAACAAACACACCCTTGGACAGCAGCTGCCATCAGGGTGAACTATGACTCTAAAGAGGGAACTCACGCCCATAAAAAAGTGGAAAAACAGACTAAATACCCCATGCTCCCATATTTATCCCAATCCCTGATAAGGTCAGGAAGAGGCTTGGCTTTGCAGGTAGGCTCAGGTGCAGACTGGGAACAAGAAACTCCAATAAACCATGGATCACCTAAAAGAAAATCAGGCGGAAACCTGCAACATCCTTGGCGCCTTTTGTAGAAGTTATTTCAATTGTACCGGGCCACGTTTGAAACGGCCACAATACAGGATGACAGAGCATGAAAAAGTTTTCCGGGAAACGAGGGGGGCTGCTTGGGTTTTTTTTAAGGTTGACTTTTTAGGTTGCCAGGAAGTTGTATGCAGTTGTGATCTGCGACTTCAGCAAACATCAATTGCTGCACAAATATAGACCTGCTGGTTTCCTGATCGAGCACCCTTTTGATGTCATTTTTAGATAATTGGGCAGGGACTTTAACCTCCCTCATAGCGGTTTTGCATGGAGGTAGCTGTATGAAGAGTTTATTTGAGTGACTGCAGACCAACGGCTGCCAAGATGGTTTTATTCCTCAAGTTTTTTTTTTACTTTGCAGATTAATTTTTCCTGCTCTTTTTCCCCCCCTGGCAGAAAGGCTATCTGAAATCACGTGGCAAATACATCTATATCACAGCGCTCTGTGGAGTGAAAACTACCCCGCCTCCTCTGGTTTTAATATAAAAGCACTCCCTGGGAAGAGGCAGCGCTTCACATCTACCTCCAAAATAACAACCTGCCCCAGTAACGGTTTTTGCTGGAGTTGGGGCTCATGCCCACGGAGCTCGTCTGGCAGCCTGCGTTGCCTGCTCTCCTGCCATCTGGGGACAATGCACCTCCTCTCCGTGGCATCGCAGGGTGGCCTTGTGGCTCACCCTCTCCCCAGGCCACCAGGGAGTCCTGGTTGGAACCACCCGCCTGGAAGGAGCCGTGCAATTGGGGTTCCCTCCACACCAGGCAGGACTTCCTGGCTGTGCCGGCAGCATCCGCAGAGAGGATCGGTGACTCCAAGCCCCCGCCTGCCCCAGCTGAGCAGCCCAGGAGAGGGAAGGCGAGATGAGACGGAGAGTGCCGGTCTCAGCAGATGACAGCGGCCACCAGCAAAGGGCTCTGCCGCCGGCACCGCGCAGGAGTCATCTGAGCCTGAGCTGCCTGGTGCCTCCTCCAGTCCCCACTAGGAGCCAGACGTGACGGGCGCGATCCTGCACTCTGCGGGTGCTGAGCTGCCCGGGCTCTGCACCCACAGCTCCCGCCTTGCACATACGCAGCACGTCGCAAGATGGGGGAGGGCAGTTGCTGTAATCCCTCACCTGCAGGTTAAGGCCATAAAAAACAGATGATGCAACCTGACCGTTTGTTCCTGTGAAAGCGAGAAGAGTCTCGGAGATGGTGCCTGACAGTTTTTGTGGATGGCTCTTACGGCCCGTTCACGCCACCCCTGCCCTGAATCGGCAAGGGGAGGCTGGCCAGGGAAGGGCACGGAGAGCAGGGCTGCGTGTCCATCCCGCACTCCTTGCCTGCGATTCCGCAACTGAAACCAGAGCACGGCACAAAAAGATGAGTTGCTGCTGTTAGTTCAGCTTTATGTGGGTATTCCGTCTGCAAGGAATACTAAGATGTCCTTTCCGGGATGTTCCTGGGCTGGATTCATTCCTGACGCTGGTGTAAATCCATGAGGAGAAACCCACCAGCATCAGCCAAGCAAGCCAGCATAAACGAGGGAAGAACTGAGTTATCCCGTTGCTGGCTCATGCCAAAGGCATCACTACCAAAACCAATCCGTATGAGTAATTTTTGCAATTTATAGCATGGCCACATTAGAAGTGAAACATGAGGTTCGCTCTTCCAGCCTGGTTTACGCTCACATTTTGAAGCTCAGCAGAGATGCCAAATTAGGGGGACAGAGCAGCTTTTTACTTAATGCTTAGGCAGTTATTTCTCCCCTCCCCATCCCCTGTATTTTAAGGGCCCACAAACCCACATATTTTCATGTCTTCCGAAAAAAAAGACCCAAGAAACCCTACCAGCCTAATCGTGGTGGTGCTTTTGCAAACTACATATAGTGCGCAGGAGCGTCTTGCCCAGTTACAGAAACTTCATTTAAAGGGAGCAGCTCATTAATCGCACACTCCGCTCTAGCCAAGGCATGGATGAATGCCGCCCAGGAGACAACCTGCATCTCCACACCTCAACTTTCCCTTCCCACGTTATCTTCCGAGCCCGGCTCTCAGCACGTCCACTCCTCCCTGACCCGCAGAAGCAAAACCATCTCACTGGAAATAAACCGCTCAGATCCACGTGAAACTTGGGGAAACTGCGGCTGACACTCCCTCCTGAAAGCCATGGCCAGAGGATTCATTTCTCATTAACGAAGAGTGGCCGGTGCACCCGTGGGTCGGCGCTGGGGAGGCAGCGGTGCTCCCGAACCCCAGGGACCTCTGCGAGGGCTGGGGTGGGTGCGAAGCCCTTTTGGCCGGCGGGCGCCAGCTGGAAGCAGTTTCTCTGCTGTGGATTAATTTCATGGATGCCGGCGGATAATAGCAACTCTCAGTCACTACCAACTTGGGCCGCTTTGCCATCTCCCCGCTGTTTTAAATAAGCTCTCATCCTTGCCACAAAATGATGGGAGCTGAAATAAGGGGGGGGGGGGGGGGGGATAGGGGCGGAGAGAGAAGCCGCAGCTTCTGGCATCGCGTGTACCAGAGCCTGAAGTCCTCCGGCACGGCTGCCGGCAGCTCGCTCTGTGCACGAGCAGCAAAACCTCATTTCAGGAAAGGAAGGAGGAATAATTGCGCAGCCAGATGAGGGGAGAAAACGACCTGTTTAACTGGCTAACAAATTTGTGGCACCTTAATCAATCCGCGTGGGGATGGATTCTCGGGGCGTGATCCCACGGACGTGAAAACCTGCAGGCGCAGGAGAAGCGCCGCTGCCCTTCTCCCAGTTAAACCCGTCCCAGGCAGAGACGGAGGAGGAGGAGGAGAGACTCGGGGAAGGCTGTTAGGTATGTGGACATGGCCAAGCTTGCGGTCTGACCGAGGCCCAGCTCCAGTACGGAAGTACAACACCCCAGCAAGAGTCAGTACAAGGTGGCCTGAGCAAGCGTGGCATTCCAACAAGCCCGACTCTGCCAGCACTCGTCCTCCGGCAGCTCCGGCGTTCGCCCGGCAGCTTCACCGGGCCGCTTCCGAAGTTTCACACCCGCCGAGCCCTCTCTCTCTCGGGATGCTCTGCCCCAGCGAGCTCCAGCGCTCCCGGGCGAGCGCGGAAGGCAACGGGGTGACCACTTGGGAGGAGGGACCCCCATCCCCTGGGTCTCCATTGCTGCCCCCCGCACCCTCACCCTGCTGCCGCTCCCGCCGCCGGAGCCGGGGATGCCCCAGCGCCGGCGGAGACCCCAAAAAAAGCTCAAAGTGGCCGGTGCGGTCCTCTGCCCCCTTCCCTACCGGCAGCGAGGGGCTCCTGTCCCGTCCCGGGGGGTCCCGTCCCGTCCTGGGGGGTCCCCTCCTATCCTGTCCCGGGAGGTCCCTCCTTGTTCCGTCCCGGGGGGTCCCCTCCGGTCCCGTCCTGGGGGGTCCCTTCCTGTCCTGTCCCGTCCCGTCCCGTCCCGTCCGGGGGAGTCCCCTCCTGTCCCGTCCTGTCCCGTCTCGTCCCGGGGGGGGTCCCCACCATCTCGTCCCGGGGTTCCCCTCCCGTCCCCGGGGGGGTCCCCTCCCGTCCCGTCCGGTGTCGATGGGACTCACTTGCTCCATGGCGGGCCGGGGCCGGTCGCTGCTCGCCGCCCGTTCAGGGGCTCCGCCGCCGCCCCGCTGCTCGGCCGGGCTCCGAGGGGGCGGGCATGCCGGGCCGAGCCGAG
>VZSF01009572.1:6274-37185 GCA_013398295.1 Chionis minor
TCCCCCTCCCGTGTCCCCCTCCCGTGTCCTGCCGTGACCCCTTCCCGTGTCCCCCCTTCCAGCACACGCGCTGCCATCCCACACGCGGCACGGTGTGACATGTCAGCAGGTGAACGTTCTCTTTAGGACAACTCGAGTCACTTTTCTGCTCCCTGGCAGCACAAGGGCCCCGACATTTACGTTTGCCACTTCCCTGCCAGTATGTCCAGAACCGTCCCCAGCTTTTTGCCCCCAAAGCTGCCAGTTTTTCCCCCTCTCTGACTTTGGGCTGCAACAGAACTGCTGTTCAGTGTTCCACGGGGATGGCCCGAGCCTGCTGGCTCTTCTCCTCGGCTTTTCATTAGCGCTGGAAGCTGCACGTCGGTGACGTGGGTTGAAGCATAACGACAGCGCAGGTGCCCATTAGCACCAGTTTGGCCAGTGTTTGTGTGTAGGCACCGAATAAGTGGCTCCCGCGGAAGCTCTGATTCACCCTCCTTCTGAAAGTTTAATTCCGCGTCTGAGGTCAGAGCTTTGACCAAAAAAAGCAGTGTTAGTGTTTTTCTTGGTGCCAGCTCCTTGCCGTGCCCCGTGCATTAGGGTGACTTGTCCTGCGGCTCACAGACATCGGCCCGGTGCCGCTGCACCGCCAGCAAATTACTTCCTTGTGCGTTTGCACACCATGTTGAAGAGCAACACTAAAAGCAAGGAGGGAGGAGCGGTGGGGATGGTCTGCGTCGTGTGCGTAAAGCTTCAGCGCGGCCTCAGCAGGCTGCGAGCGCAGGGTGGGCTCCGTCCTCGTCACTGATTCGGTTTGTCCTCTTAACCCTGCAGATAATCCGCGTGCAGTCGCCGGAAGGAGTGAAGCGCATCACGGCCACGAAGCGGGAAACGGTGGCGACGTTCCTCAAGAAGGTACCGCGAGCCCCTCGGTGCCGTCCCCGCTCCCTGGGGGACGAGGCAGCACTTGCGGCTCAGCCTGCGCGGCGGCTCTCTCCCGCGGGAGATACGTGCTTCACCTCGCTGGGCAAACGTGCCGGTGGCAGCGAGGATCCGCACGCCTTGTGGGAAACGGCGCTTTTATTGGTGTAGCCAAAACCAGTTTTCTCATTGCTGTTCCAGAGGGGAAATAACAAAACTAAAGAAGAAAACTTACTCAGCTTTTCCGTTGGAGTTTCCTGGGGTGGGAGCTTTCCTGGGGGATGACACATTTCTAGTGTTCTCCCAAAGGAATGGCAGCTGGGGAAGTAGAGGCTGAGAATGACACAGGAAAGCTGTTTGGTAGCCAAAGCCTGCTGCAAGGGACTGACTCCTTCAGGCAGGAGCCAGCTGAAACTCAGCTGCTTGATTTGCGCTTTGAATATCGTTTGAATGTGCTTTCTGTGCCGCTGGTTCTCCACTATGGTTTTGGAGAGGGCAAAGAAGGAATTAAGGCGAGATCTTAAGGCCGTGTGAGAGCCTCCAGGGTCTCCTGGGAAAGATTTCCACCCTGGATGAGGAGAACACGCTGAGTGTTGGAGCTGTCGGGTTTGGAGTTGGCTGTAGCTTGTTTTTTGGTCTGATGCAACCAAAGTGTTTAAAGTTTGCTATTGAAGAGTGAGCAGTTCTCCATTTCCTTCCCTTCTGGAACTTCGCTGTAACCTGGAACCTCAGATTAAGATTTCTTTGCTTCAGAAGAGAAGTACTTTGTGTTCTTGTGCCTGAAGGGCCTTTCTTTAGTCAGCTAGATTTCCTTTCCCTGCTGCGAGGGGGACGGGGAGCAGACTGAAACCTTCTGCTGTTTGTGAGTCATTTGCTTTGTTGGGAGCTCGGGCCCAGACCGCGACAGCAATCCCCGCCTGACCAAGTGAAAATCCCGACCCATTTCAGGGCTGGGTCAGAGACATCCGCTGCAGCCTCTGAACAGTCTCACCCCAGGGAGAAAGCGTTGCTTTCAAAATCCCTGGAACCTGTGCAAAACAAGCTGCTCGGTTTCAAGGGTTCGTATTACCCGAGGCAGGTGGAACAATCCCGCTTGCAGCCACTTACCCTCAGAACAAAAGCATCGGCACTCACCGAGATTGCCTGTGGATCTGGGGAAAGCTATATCCTCTTGCAGAGCTCAATACAAGAAATGTTTGGGTTTCTTTCCCAATATAGGGCTGAATTGAAAGAGAAAAGTTGCAAATTCTACCACCGAAGATCTGCGCGTATTAATAGCTGTGGATTTTAACACTGAAATCTTAATCCATATGGTGGATTTTGTATTTAGCTAGATAGCTGTAATTAAAGAGGCATCAGATTGCTTTTTCCATGCTAGCAATTATCTTGGTTCTCCTCCTTGATGACTCCATAGAAGCTGCAAAAGTAGTGTGCGAGAAGGTGCGTTTCAGAGTGATAAGGGCCTCAATAATCTTCTGCCTTTTGTAGCACAGCCTAGCTAAGAGTACTGACAGTAAACCCTGGCGTGCGTTCAGCTTAGAATCAAGTTGGGAACTAACTCCAACCTTTTGTTAACGTAGTGCAGAATTTGCCTCCCTGCAAAAAATTGGTGAAGTCTGAGGCCTGAGGAGCCAATGTTTAACTCTGGCAGGTGTAATGCGGGAGGCGAGCCCTGTGGAAGTCGTGCTTCCCCTCAAACAGCAGATCGCAGCGAAGCTGACGGGAGAGGAACTGCTTTCCACGGCTTTGCTGCTGGGACAGTTCTGTTTGTGGCTTGTTAGGTTTGTCCTGTGCGCGGTCACTGTCTCTGAGCCCTACCAAAGCCTCGGGGAGATGTACTTAATAAAAATAAAGGCTAGCTATTTTAGCATTTAGGAAGAAACTTGTCATCTAGAAAAACTCTGAACACCACTTTTAAACTGATTGTTTTTAAGTGGCCAAATGTGACAGTCGCTGCTGCTGTGCAGAGGCATTTGACTAATTGAGAGTAAAGCAGCCTTAAACTGAACCAGTGAGAGGATGAGCAGGGAAGAAACCTGCCTGGCGACCTAGAGATGGTTATTGTGGGGTAAGTTCCATCAGGAGGAAAGAGGCAAATGGAGAAAAACAGAAAGGAGAACAGCAGGAAGAGCTTGAGTGAAACTCATGTAGCAACTGGTAGGCGAGAGTGGAGCTGAGGGCAAAAGATCCTCGGAGGTGATGAAGATCTGGACTGAGGAATTCTGGTCACAGGAAGAAGAGAATGATGTGGCCAGTGTGTCCTGGCAAGGCTGAAGCCGGAGAACTGGGATAATGGACAGGATGTTTTCCTCCCTCTAGTCATGACAGTGCTTGCCTGGATTTAGATAAAATACTGCATTTGTGTTGTGTGAGTGAGAGACATGTTCCGTTTAAGTTGCTTTTTTTAATAGATCGCTTGTGTTACTAAGTGCTTCTGTTTTTCTCAGTTATCCTGTGCTCTTCAGAAATGCAGATCAATTCCGCTAGTTTTGCAATAGTAGTTCCCTGGACTCCTGGCTTGCTCTGAGCAGCTTTCGGAACCTGACCCAAGGTGTGAGGTATCTTAAACCTTGTTATTCTTCTCTCTCTTTCAGGTTGCAAAAGAATTTGGTTTCAGGAACAATGGGTTTTCTGTCTACACCAATAGAAACAGGACAGGAGAGATCACAGCATCACAAAACAAATCCCTCAACTTACTGAAAATCAAGTGAGTCCCGACAGAGCGGGCTGTGGGTGGAGGGGAGCCTTGTACAACAGGGTGTGTCTTCTCTGCACTTGCCTGAACTCTCCCCTGCGAGCTGGCAGCAGCGGGCAAACGGCATGGCACATCAGCCCTCAGCTGTCACTCGCCAGTCGCTGGAAGGGCCAAACCGGGCTGACGTGCTAAAATGGGGGCGATCAAATCGCCGTGCGAGGCTGTGGCAGCTATTTCTTAGGTCACTCCTTGCCTTGTGTTTGCTTGTTGTGGCGAGGCAGCAGCAGGTCTCCTGGTCGCTGTTTCACAGCCTGCAGCAAGTTCCCTCATCCCGGCTCTCGCTCACGCTATCCTTCTTTTCTGCACGAGTGCCAGAGTCCGGTAGTCCCCTGGGCAGAAGCCAGGTGGCGAGGGAGATCAGAGGTGCCAAATGGTGCAGTCGCTTCGTGTTTGGTTGGGAACATCTCCATTCTGTTTGTGTCAAGAATAATGTTAAACTGGTTAAAAATACAAGAGCTGTTACCACTGCGTGCGACTTGTCACTTGAATGTGTCAGCGCTGGCAGCTGCCTGGGGAAGGCTGTGACTTGAGGGATCCGCGCTAGTCCCTTTCCCTGCTGGAGCTGTTGCTTCTCTCCGTAGGCTCCTTTCACCTTTTTCGTCATCTTTTTCTCTCCGTCTTGTCTCCTGATGAAAAGATTTGCATTTGTTGTGCAAATGACCAAAGCAGCAGAAGGAGGTGGTTGATGAAATGGCTTTGGGCTGCCACGTTTGCTAGTCTGTGTGTAGCTTGTGATAAATTACACGTTCCTCCGTGGTCCAGGAGGTTTGTGATAAATTGCACGTTCCTTGATCCCTGAGGTTTGCTACCCAGAAGCAACTACTGATGCCCGTGTGTTGTTTTTCCACACCCGTAGGCATGGCGATATGCTGTTTCTCTACCCCTCGAGCCCGGCTGGCTCCTCCTCAGAGACCATGGACACCTCTGTCTCCCAAAGTTTGCGGCCTGTGGGGGCCCCCCAGGTGGTGGAAGATGAGATTGACCAGTATCTGATCAAACAGGATGGGAAGATTTACCGAAACCGAGACCAGCAGCTGTAAGTACGGGCAGACTTTGTTTCTGCCGATGCCTCTGTGCCTCGCCAGAGCGTGTAACGTCTTGCCTGGAAGCAGCAGCCAGGAAGCGTGCTATGGGAACTGCCCTCTGAGCCGCGGCTCGATCCCTCGCTGCCGTCGAAACATTCACAAGGGAAAACAGCCCTTGCCATTGTCCTGGAAGGTTAAATAGAGTTCTGGTGAGCCGAGGAAGGAAGCAGATACCAAAATCCCAGGGTCTTTGCCAGGAAGGACTCACTCAGAGCATCTATTGTTCTGATCAAGGTGGCCCCTGCTCTGGGGCTTGTGATCATGTATTTTGTGCTCCTGAAACATTTGGAGCTCTCTAGATTAAACTGAATACTTTGAATTCTTCCCCGGGATGTCCTGGCAGCCGGTGCTGTGTAGAAAGACGAGGTTATGCTCCGTGTGTGGCATATTGCTTAATAAGCCGGAGCCTGCTGTCTGCAGTAGCTTCTGTTCCATATGGTCTCAATATGCAGCTCCCTGTCGTTGGGGTCCCGAGGTGACGGACGGCAGGGCCAGGTATCCATCTCACAGGAAACGGCACATTCGGTCGGAGCCGCTGCCTCGGCATTACCCAGCCGGCAGTGGGCGAGCACCAAGAGCGGATTTGCTTCCTAAATGGCAGGCGGCTCCTCTGTCGCCATTCCTGGCTGCTGTGCGGTCTCTCCCTGCTTGGGCAGAGCTGACACAAACCCCGCATCGCCGCCTTCGGCACCGGAGTGGGTGCACGTGGCACCGCTCCCAGGATGTCCCAAGCAGGAGCACTTCTGCGTCTTCAGATCCAGCCACTCCTCATAAAGGAAGAACACAGAAGGGAAGGGAATGAGTGGAAGTATCCAACAGCAGGGACGTGGAAGTGGGACTTGGGTCTCTGCCTGCTTAGTTTTTGGCTTCCTTTCCATCACTTGCCTTTCTAACCTTTCTGTGGAACCGGGGAGTCCATTTTGCTCACAGAAATACAGCAAAGTTGAGCTTTGCCAAAACTTTTAGCTACAAGAGGCTTAGGTAAACAAAGCAGCTTGTGTTTTTTGTAAAAGTAATAACACAATGGTGAGTTAATACCACCATAAATCTACACCGATGCTGCTAAAATGTCCTCTGTCTGGATGGTTGTTTTTTATTGCTCATCGTTAACAATGTCCCAGTTGGCTGCTGGCCTGAGGTCTGTACTGGTTGTTGGCTTGGGGCTGGACCCCTGTGCAAAGTAACTTCTGAAAGGGCTGGAGTTAAAGTTTTAAAGGCAACCAGGAATTCTTTCTAAAACAGAATAGCTCGCCCTTCCCCACTGTGGCGTCTTCCATGTGGTTTATCTTCAGCACTGCAGCAGGAAGAAAGTTTGCAGAGACGTAGCCTTTACGTGGAAAATCCTATCTAACCTTTCCAGGCTGATGATAAATGAGGGAAATATCACATTATTGAAACAATAAAGGCAAAACCCACCACTCCGTGGCAAAAACATTGTCTTTAACTTCACCACATTTTTCAAAAGACTAAATGAAGGTATTGTTCCTCGCAGGGAGCCAAAGCACAGCAGTGGATATTTATGATAAAAAGAGTGTGTCTGGGCTTGTTCCTGTATTTGTGAGTGCATATCAATCTAAACATGAAGCGATGCTGGCGTTTGGCGGAGTGCATTAGCAGCCTTTAGTGGTCCTTTATGTGCATTATCTGCGACAGTACCGTGTTAAAAGCAATGCTGCAACTGGATCCCATCCATTTTGTCTTTACGAGAGCCAACATCCATGCTCCTCTCCAGAGACCTTCCTTTGAAAACTCACGCTGACCTAGTGCTGCGGCAGAGGTGTGGAGCGATTTTTGCTGTTGTTTTGCATTGTTAGGTTTTTTTTAAAGCTGTCGCCTCAAAAGGAGATGTTTTCCCCTCTGTTTTGTAACTTTACTCGGTAGGTCTTTATCTGTCTGATAAACACATTCTTCCCTGTTTGTTCCAGACCATCCTCTAGTGCCTGACAAAGGGTGAATGTTTTGGTTGTCTTTTTGTTGAAACCACACAGGCCAGCCCTGTGACGTAGATTTAAAATTCTTTGAATTGAAACGCGACCCCCGCGCAGGGCTGTAAAACTTGAGAAGCTGCGGCCTGACGTGGGTTCACGTGGCTGTTCAGAGAGCAGGGTTTGATCTCGACCTGGGACTCTCACATTTAACCTGAAGCTGTTGCTGCCTCTTTATGTGAAATCATCTTGTGGCGACCCCTCTGTGGTATTCCCCGGTGGGTGGAGAGTTGCACAGGTCTTCCACACCGGAATTGTTAGTCTGGAGCAACTTTTACAGTCTGACTTCTCCATTTCTAAGTAAGGTTTAACGCTGCTTCTCTTTCTCTTTGCGTAGGTGTCGCCATGGCCCCTTGGGTAAATGTGTGCATTGCGTACCGCTGGAGGTAAGAGCCCCAAAAAGGTGCTCTAGGAAGTCACACAAAAGCGTGTCCTCCAGGACTGGGTTTCTGCCGGTATGAACGCTGTACCTCAGAGCGCTGCCCACGTGGAGGTGGCAGCTCCGGGTCAGAATCCTGCCATGCGCTGCCAAAGGTGCCGGCTCCCGTCCAGGATCACTAAAGCTCTAGGCCTTTGTGACCCTGGGTTTATTCTGGTTTTCTGCAGTAATGGGTTTAACAGAAAGTGCTTTAGAAAAGCTCCAATTTTCCTCCCTCTTCACTCTTGCCTGCATCTTCTCGTTTTGTCCCCTCTCTCACGGATCCCGGCACTTCCCAGTTTAACCGTGTATTATTCAGGTTGAAGGCAGCCTTAGTAACGCCTACAAATGTGCTAAGCTAAATAATTTATGGCATGAAGCAGTGATCCCTCAAAAGTCGCTGCGAGCCAGGCTGGCTGTTCCCGCGCTCCCTGCCGTGTGCTCGGGAAGTTCTTTGGCCTTGTTTGAGCAGCTGGGCTTTTTGTTTGTTGCTAGATGTTGAAAGGAAAGAGCATTTTGCCTTTGAGGCTCGTTCTGATTTGTGGAGCCAATCTGTTATAAAAGTAGGAGGCGATAATAAAACTCGCTGTTGTACAGCCCCCACTGTTTCTAGCGCAGTAGTAGCTCCCTTAAAAATGAGCCTAAATTTTCTTGATTGTTTCCACATTGAGAGCCAGTGGGGTTGACTCTAGAACATCCATTTGTTTCGTGATCAGTGTATTATCAGACAGGTGTCTGACCTGGCTTTTCTTTGTGTGGTGTTTTTGGCAGCCTTTTGATGAGGATTATTTAAACCATCTGGAACCTCCTGTGAAGCATATGTCGTTCCATGCCTACATCAGGAAGCTGACCGGAGGGGCAGACAAGTAAGAAAATCTCTGTGTTTAAGGGAGTCTAGTCGTAGCTTCTTTTTTTTTAAAAATACAAATGAAAGTACAGACAGATCTTACCAGAGCAGTGTTGGATACAACTGTTGAATGGCAAACTGAGGAGAAAAATGACATGTTAAAAAAAAAGGAAAGAAAAAACCAAAACAAAAAGACAGGGGAAAAAAAGAGATATTAAATCTCTTTCTTTTTTTTTTTTTTTTTAACTGTAGCAATGTAATTGCTTCCAGGAAACACTACTGATAGCGGGGAGGGCCAGATGGAAGGAAAGAGGTTCCCTGATTATACCAAGCTCCAAGCCTGGGTCTCAAACCTTCTGGAGAGGCACTGGGACGGTGGTGGACCTGGGGAGCTTTTATTCACGAGCGGCTTTTCTTGCCTACAGATGTGACTAGGACAGAAGGATGAGCCTGACATTCCTCATTCTGCTCTGTCCCACACGCTGCGTGTTCTTAGTGAAACCCCTCCTTGCTGTGGGGCCGTAGTTCGCCGCCTGCTAACAGGAAAATAAGGCGTCCTGCCCGGTGGTGGGGTGAGGACGCTGTGGTGACACAGGCCAGAGAAGTGCTGAGCAGAGAGGAAGCGCTGAAAGAAGTCTTTATTCCTTTACGCCTCGCTGGGGCGCACGTGTTCAGCAAAGGATCGAAAGTCCCCTTCGGTGATGTGGAGGAGCCCACTCTGTTCTGAAATGCGGCTCCTTTAAATAAGTTACGCAGAGGTGTAACCTTCTCCCTCCTAGTCCTAAATGCCGCTAGGATTTTTTTAACGTCTTTATGAGACGCGGCTCGATTCTGTAATACTTTGATTTGAAGGGAACTTCCCCTTGCAGGAAGCCTTGTGCACGTGAAAGGAGCTCTCATGTGCCCTAGCAGTATAATCTATTACTTGCCACGTGCAGCATAAATTATTTAAGCAGGGTCCCATGAGTTTTCTGTCTCTGCTCTTGCTCGAATATCTGCTTAGGCGCCGAGCCGGGTACCGCGTGTCGGCCTCTTGGCCTCCCTCGCGAAGTGGGCAGCAGAGGTTGCTTGGGGGCTGTGGGAGTGGAGCATCCCCCTGTGGGAGTCTGCAGGGTGCTTTAAGATCCTCTGAAGATGCAAAGCATTGGTGCCACCGTGTCCCCTCTGCCCTGCGTCCTCTGTGACGTTTCTAGCCACTTGCTTTATTTGCGGTGCGTTCACTGTGGTAACGGCAGCCCTCTCTTTTCCTTCTTGCAGGGGGAAGTTTGTTGCCCTGGAAAACATCAGCTGCAAGATCAAGTCGGGCTGTGAAGGGCACCCTCCTTGGCCAGAAGGCATTTGCACAAAGTGTCAGCCAAGTGCCATCACTCTCAATAGACAGGTGAGACGGAGCTCGCAGGAGCCCTTGTGCTTAAAGCTGAGAAGGGACTTGACTTTTATTTTTGGAGAGGTGACTTCAAGAACGGCCAATTTGGAGCAAGAAGCCTTTGCGTATTGGCAGTTGTTGGGGAAATGGCTGTTAAGGTCTTCAGTCCTTGCAGAAAAGGACTCCAAAATGTATCTGCTGCAGCAGTTGCCTCTTAACGTGGAGGACATCTGAGCTGGCACCGCTAGCGATCAATCTCCACCGTTTTTCCTCATGGGATCCAAAAGGCCACCCACTGTTTCTTCTTGTTTCCTCTTAAATTTAACTGTCTCTTTTTGGTTGCGAAGGCTCTCGGGGTAAGAGCCCTGGTAAAGAAGCCAAGCTAATGGGGTTCCCCACTCTGCGCCCCATGGTGGGTTCTGTCTGCTGGGCAGGGGAGCGGGAGGGAGCCACTGGCTTTGCCCGTCCCTGCTGCGTGCGGCAGGATTCGGCTGCGAGGGGCAGTGCGTGTCGCAGGCAGCTGGGAGTCTCTGGGGAAGGTGGTGGCCATGGGCAAACCGGACGGACCTAGTGGAGGATGGCCTGACGCTTGCACTTTGTCAAACAGAAATACAGGCATGTTGACAACATCATGTTTGAGAACCACACAATTGCAGATCGCTTCCTCGACTTCTGGCGGAAGACAGGAAACCAACATCTTGGGTATCTGTATGGCCGGTACACAGAGCACAAAGACATCCCTCTGGGAATCCGGGCGGAGGTCGCTGCCATCTATGAACCCCCACAGGTAAACACTGGGTGCCGCGGAGTCAGTGTCGACTGGTAAAGATAACGGGGGAACACGGAAACACATTTTTATTTGGGAAACCCCACACAGTATTTCCAACTGCAGCTCCGTAACAAAACGGTTCTGTGAAGACAGTGTTGTGATTTGTGTCTCTGTGTGTGTTGTTGCCACTGAAGGAATTTTAAAACCCAGGTTGGCTTTTTGTTATTTTTACATTTCGTTACATTTTGATGATTTAAAGCTAGAGAGACTTCATAATAGCAGATTTCATTTTGCGTGTTTCCTTGGTCACTGGATTTCCAAGGTTATGGCACAGAACAGCTTGAAAACAAATTCCGTACTGGGAAAAAAAATGATGTGGACCTTACTTCAGTTTCTTACCAGCTTGCTGGGAAAATTTAAGCAGCTTAGTTAGAGCAAAATGAAGTCTGCTGCCTTGATGGAGAGGCTGAGGATGAGATCCGATGCCTTGGAGCAGGCGGGAGTCCCCGCTAGATGGTGCACGGCACCGCACAGCGCCGTGCTCGGCACCGCTGAGCTCCCCCGGGAGGCTGCAGCCAGAGCCAGAGCCGCCGAGCCTGGCCTCCCGGGGAACCCAAAAGCTGAATTCGATATCAGAGAGCTGAAAATGGAGATGGCAAAACCACTCTGCCCACAACAGAAGGCTCAGCTTGAAGTTGAATTTGCCTACTGGCTTCTTCACCACTGATCAAAGTTACTTTTCTAAGTGCAGACACTATGTATACAAACATATTGTGGTGGGTCATATGTTTTCTCCCTCTTGATGATTTTTGCAGCGTTGCTAGTGTAAAATGCAACAGATTTGTCAGTGGGAAAGAACAAATGGATCTTTGGGAGCGTGTGTGTGTGAGAAGAATCGCAAGCCTTTTACAAGTTCTTGCCTTTCTTTCCAGTACGAGCAGAGCCGTGCCCTCTGTTGTTTCGGTATCACTCTTAAGCCCCTGCTTTGGCAGTTCATATGCTTCTAGTTGTGCAGGGTAAAAGCAAGGAAGCTTTTGCTCTCCTGGCAAGCAGTCTCTGCTGTGCTTCTTGGCACGGCATCTCCCCATACGAGAAAGCTCGCCTCTGAAACGCACCCAGATGGAGCTGTGTTTTCCGGAGCGCGGGAGGAAGGCCTGGGCGCGGGCTCTTGGATTCACAGCATTTCTGCCTCTCCGCTGCTCAGAGATTCAAACAAACGGAACAGCGGTACGAAACTGGCAGGTTGTGCGCAGAGCTTTGGAAAAATTGTACAATCCCTCGCCTTTTCCGAAGAGCTCGGAAATGGCAACGGTCTGTTTGCAAATGCCGAGTCCTTCATTCATAAACCCCGACGTAGTTTGCAACCTTAGCTGAAGAGCTCTGACAGGATGGGTCTGCGAGTAGAGGAGGTCTCCGGGGTGAAACCAGTCGGTGGTGATGTGGAAGGGGAAGCCCAGCCTCTGCTTCCATCCTCTGCCTCGCTCCTGATGGTGGCTGAGTGTACGGTCTTTTTTTCCTGTTCTGTCTTACCAGTGAGTTTTTCTTTGCTGCAGATTGGTACGCAGAACAGCCTGGAGATCCTGGAAGATCCAAAAGCCGAGGTTGTGGATGAGATCGCTGCAAAACTTGGACTGAGAAAGGTTAGGATGTTGTCGGATCTCGTGCGTCTTTGTTTGGCAATGAAGAAAGTCGTCGGCAGTTCTCTCTAGCTCCATGGGGTTATTGGAGATTGTTTGGGCACACCTGAAATCTAGCCTAAGTGTCAGTAGCATTTGTGCTTATGGGTACGAAAAACAAAACAAGAGCGTTTTCCTGAGCACAAGCATCTAGCAGGGCTGTGCAGCTGAAGTCAGCAGTCCTCTGTCATGAATGACATCAAAGGGAGTAGCAAAGCAGCAGAAACACGATTTTCCCTTTATTTCTCCTCAGAAAGGAGCCATTCCTGATAGCATCTCCCCGGTGAGTGCTAATTTGGCGCAGATGTAGCTGGAGTTGCTTTCCGAGTTTGTCCTTCATTTTGACAGAATTGGTGCTCCAATTCCAGGAGCAGAGGCTCCTGCTTGTTTTTCATTCTCCTCTGTGGGGTCCTGTCTGTTGGCGCTGCTCAGGCGGGCTGCGGCGAGTTAATCTGTGTGTTGGTTTGGAAGTGCTGGCGCTCCAGCAGCTGAGCCTCCGCCCTCGCTTCCCCCGTGCCCGCAGCCTGCCGGATCAGGACCTATGGGCATCGGGATCCACTGGTTTGCTGACATCTCTCAAACCTGTACTGATATTTTCCGGTTAGGGAAATCTTTTGGTTTATGTGAATGCCAGGAATGTGATGTACACAAACAAGATTTGACTTGCTAAAGAAAACACAAATGAGAAAAGACTCAGTACAGTAGACTATAAACATCTGTGGCGACGTCTTTTGTTCTCTGAAGATAAGATCTTTAGCCTTTTGCCGGTGTCTGAAGCAAAGCTTCTGTGTGTGTTATTTATTTCCATGCTTTTCCTCTGCTTCTCGCATCAGATATTTTTAATCGATACGAGTTAACACATTAACTTACTGCTGCTTGCGATTTTTGTCTGTCTGGGCTCCGTGAGGAGTCTGGATCGGCAGTTTTTCCTCTGAAGGGTTAACGCTGTGGGAGCTCCGGAGCTGTTTGTAGCACGTGTGTGCAGAAGGGTTCACGCAGCGGTGTGTGTGTACACATCTATACTCCTATGTGCAAACAATGCAGAAAACAGGAATGTGTTTTTTGGATCGGAGCAGGCTCTGATTTGGAATGAATCACACTCCAGTGGGAACATATGAGCTTTATCTTAACTAGTGACTGCGAGCTTCAAAATGAGATCATGTGAGCTGCTTTGTCATCTGCTGGCGCTCCCGATGCTGCTTTGCTCCGAACGCTCAATAGGAAATGCTTTTTGCTGTGGGTGGGAGGAGGTAGCGGCTGAGAGGCCTCTTGCAGCCTCCAGATCTTTCCATGAAAAAATATTCCATAGTGAAACATAAAGCTGCAGGTGCCCCCGGCCGGCCAGCTGGCATGCTGCTCCTGGAAATCGGATTCAAATGAGCCCGGCACAGCTGGGAGAGCCATTTCCTTCAGGCAGCATACAGCAGGGCCGTGCGAGGAGCCAAGAACATCTTGTCCTGCTAGGAGAAAATGTATAAGCTCTCTTCTGGTTTGGGGTTTGTGTTTTGTTGGTTTTTTTTTTTTCTTTTTTTCTTAAAGCAACTTTCTCCATAACACTGCTTTATAGGTTGGCTGGATATTTACTGATCTGGTCTCTGAAGACACACGGAAAGGAACTGTGCGATACAGCAGAAACAAGGTGAGATTCAAGTGTGCAGCTAATTACAGCTGCTGGTGCTGGGGGGTTGTGTAATCGCATAAACGCCGGCTGTGCCAAGCGGAGTACTGAGCCAGGGCAGCGCAGGCTGGAGGTGACGCTGGGACTGGAATTCTCCTGAAATGTGGCTTTTCAGAAAAGAGGCTTGACCTCGGAGAGCGCTGTTAGGGGTTTGGGGCTGTTTGGGTCACATGCAAAGCTGCCTGCAGTCCTTCACCCACTTGGCTTTCCAAAAATGGTGCTCGTGGTTTCAGGAAATTTAGTGGAGTGGAGGGAATGGGGTGGTGCGAGGTGCAAACTCGGTGAGCAGAAGTGACTCAGCCAGAGGATGTTCCCATGGGCTGGGCTTTGTGAGGTGTACGTGGCTCAGACTTTGACCTTCTCAGCTTCCTGTAATTCAGAAATCAACGATATCCCTATTTGGAAAACGAAACCCTGTTTTTAAACAGTAAAAAAAAAAAAAAAAAAAAAAAAAGGTGTGTAAAGGTGGGTGGAACTAGGAGTGGGACAGTCCTTGTGGCGAGAGCCAGGCTCGGGCCTGGAGAGCTGACATGTCACATTCTTTTCCCGGTCTCTGCAGCAACGTTCTACGAAAGCATGTTTTCCGAGGGTGTTGGTAGTTTTCTTTGGCTGCCGACCAAGGAAATAGGTCTAGGCTATACCGCATTGTCCTTTTTATTGACATTTCTGCTCTTCCCTCAGGACACGTATTATCTAAGTGCAGAAGAGTGCATCACAGCTGGGAACTTTCAGAACCAGCAGCCCAACATCTGTCGCCTTTCTCCAGATGGTCATTTTGGATCCAAGTTTGTCACAGTTGTGGCTACAGGTATAAACTGGCCTTGGCTTGCCCCAGTGCTCTCGGTTACACATGAATTATCTCTTGTTAATAAAAGAAGAATATGCAGCTCTGCCAGAAGAAGTCAGACGTCCTGGTCCCCATCTGTGCTATTTAAAAAGGGTTTTGCTTTGCTCTATCAAGTAAAATACTTTCTCATTCTTTGTGCTATTTCTTTACAATTATTTACCCCGTCCCCTGCAGGAAACTTAATTGAGGCTCAGACCCGGAGCATTCACCCCTGCGATGCAGAAAGCGTTTTTTGCCTGCAGCCAGGGGAGTTACTGTTGCTCGCTTTTCTGTTTCCAATCTTGAAGCTCCAAATTCTGCTGCCTGAAAGCGGCAGTGCAGAACCACGGCAGTCCGGATCCTGAAAGTTACTCTGGCTGGTGCAGCGTAAAGGAGGGACAGTTATCCCCCATGTGTCGCTGTCAGGGAAACCCTTACGTAGGATGCTGTGCTCTTCCGTGCATGGAAACGTTTTTTGTTTGCCTCAATAAAACAGAGCAGCCTGCAAAATGCTCTGCTTTGTCGCCTCTGGCTTTAGCTGTTTTCACAGCAAGTCTCCAGAGGCGCTGCGGAACGGGCTGCGCTGCCCGGGCTGCGAGGGGAGATGTCGGCGTGTGCAGGGAGAGTCATGGTGCTGGAAGCTCAATCTGCTGTTCTCCGCGGGATGACACATGTATTCATTTAAAATTTCCCCGGAGCAGATAGGCTGGGTTCTGGGTCTATTTAACACAATGAAAAAAACGCAGGACTTCCAAATAGCGTCCAATGTGAAAACTGAAAGTGTGATATTATATTGCCTCCTCTGAGCCCAGGTTTCGTAAGTGTTCCCGGAGCCTTTTTCAGTGGAAACGGTCTCTTTTCAGTTAACAGGCCTGTGCAATCAGACAGCTGCCCGTACATTCCAGACTGCTAAACGCATCCATCTTTCATTAAAGATAGATGTGTATCTCACTTGCTCTTTTTTTTCTTCAATTTTTTTTTTCTTTTTTTTAAACAAGGTGTTTTACTGAGAAAATGATGGCTAGCTTTTTTCAGGCCTTCCCCGTGTCTTGGTCTATGTTTAATTTCTAGGGGTGTTTGTTCTGGAGCAGTGAGTGATTGAGGTTAGAGATCAAAGAGGAGAAAACGAATATTTCCTCTTTTCTCTTCCAGATAATTTCATTCTCTTCTGTTAAATCAGCCCATCAGGTTTCTATTTAAACACTTGATTTCTTCCTTTTGTGCCATATAAATATATTTGGATAGTTTGCATCAACTTTGCCTTTAAATCCTCTACACGGATTAATTCCTATCCCCTCCTGAATTCCTAGGTTTGGAAATAGTAACGTTTTCCTACCATCTGTCCGTATCTTCTCTTTCCAGTTGTATTCTAATGACATATGACCCGATGTTGCTTACATTATCCAAATTAAAGCGCCAAGCATGTGATCTATCAGTGAGCCAGGGTCTTAATTTCCACTTTCCATGTCAGATTTCCACCAAGCCATCCATTACAGGCTGAGAAAACACTTTTTCTTCCTGTGCCTGACATTACCAGGTGACCAACCCTGAATCTGCAGCTCACGGTGCCTTGGAAATGGAGCAGGCTCAGAGGAGCTGTGTGCCGGGTGTTTGTTTGGAAAGAGAGAAGATGCCCGCAGGGTAGCGAGGGGCGATGCTGGCAGGAGCCTGCCAAAAGGGCAGCTTCGCCTCCATTAAGCTCCTGGCAAAGCGCTCGCACTGTCCCTCCAGGGGTCTGTGCTCTTAGGTGAGCTGTGAAAGTGCGTGTTACTAAAGAAACGTGGAGCTTAGAGGGTATTCTTGCCTAGAAGTACTTCCCGTGTGGCAGCACCGGTGTTTGCACCTTGCCATTCTTCGCTGTCAGCGGCACCGTCGCATTTAACGTTGCCCGTCGGCCATTCCTCTCTGGATGACGCTGGGCAGATCGTTCTCGTGCGAGATTCTTAACCAGCCTCTTCTCTTCCAGGTGGTCCCGACAACCAGGTCCACTTTGAGGGGTACCAGGTCTCGAATCAGTGCATGGCGCTGGTTCGAGACGAATGTTTGCTGCCGTGCCGCGATGCGCCGGAGCTGGGCTACGCCAAGGAGTCCAGCAGCGAGCAGTATGTGCCTGATGTGTTCTATAAGGTAAGGGCTGCCTGCCTGGGCGGGGGGGGGGGCGCTGCGAAAACGGCTCTGCCACGTGTCTGGAAATCAGCATGGCCAGCTCAGGAAAGGATGTCTTTGAGGTCTGAACTATTTTCAGTAGTAACTGTTCGCCACATGTCTGCAAAGTAATTGCATAAGCTCCATTTCCCCCTCGTAAACGTGCTGTTACGGTTTCCAGCGCAGCAGTAGCCATGGGCTATCCAGCTTCTGAGCGAGGTCTGCAGTGATCCACCGAGAGCCTGTAGCAAGGACTCTGAATTCACCTCCTCTTCTGCATTTGCTGGCAGTATTTGCCATGCTGCTTTGTTGATTTTAATTCCCAGCTGAGTTCGGCCTCCTCCGCTGCGCAGCCATATGATGTGTGCTAGCACCAACGGTGCGGTGAGAGCGGCGGGTTCCTTACGCCATGCCAGGGATTCACTCGCGTATGACACGCTTACAGGCACCAACTGGGCAGCAGATGCGACAAAAGATAGTGTGGCTGATGCAGCAAGAGGGGAGACAGCCCTGCGCGTGCTTCTCTACAAGAAGAGGAAGGTGCGAAGGCTTTCGGAGCACGGGCAGGACCAGGGTGCACTCCTGGCTGCCCTCTCTAGTTACTGCCTGCGCCCACGTCCTGCTCTCGGGTCAGACAGCAAAATCCAAAAACTGGTCCTGAGGAGCAGCGGGGGATACGCGCTTCCAGAGCGGATCCAAAATACTCGTGAACTTCTCATGCCAGAGCACTGCTGGTAGCCTGTCTGTCTGCTGCAGGTTTGGGCGCAGCGTGCTGGCGGTGGAGGGACTGGCATTACTCCCTTGGCAGCTCTTTCTGGAGCTCTTTGGCCCCGCTGTGTCTGCAGGGCCGAGCTAGAAACTTGGGGACAGGATCTGCGCAGAGGCTAATGGCACTGCTTCTCAAACATGTGCCCATGCCCTGTGAGCAAGGACAGAGGAATTAATTAATGGCAGTGCTTGCCAACTAATTAGCCATCCATCACCCAAGTTAGTTATCTCATTCTTGTCTGTGTGTGATACTCGCAGCCCGCTCAGCCTGCAGCGCTCCTGCCGCCTGTATTAAAGCTGTCCGTTAAGGAGCGTAGGATAAGCAAATAAGCAATGCTGCCTTTGTTTGGGATGACTGAAATGAGCATGTTGTGCATCAGCGACAGAAACGGAGCTGGTCAAAATGCTTTTGTATGCCCTGAACCTGAGACCAGGAAACACTGGCCTGGGTCTATCAGCCTGTGGGACCCCGTCTTCCCCCTCCACCCCTCAGCGCTGGACTGCTGGCTCGTCTTGACACCGCCTGAAAATGAGGAACACTTCTTGGCTAAATTCAGTGCTCGAGAGGAAAGGTAGATGGAACCCCTGCCTTTTTCCTCAGCACGCACACAGCTTGCTCCTAGGCGCTGATAAGCCAGGTCCAATTTAGATACAGCGGAGCTCGATTGTGCAAGGGTTGGCCCTGAACGCGAAGATGAGATCATCTCCTGGCGTGCTGCGGTCCTGCTCCGGAGGAGCCCGTGCGGTGCCACAGTCAGGGTGCAGCCTTGCAGGAGGTCCCGTAGGTCTGTGTCCCACATGTGGGCCACCCTGGGTGTTCGGAGTAGCAGGAAGCCAGTGGGTGTTCCCATAAGGTCTTCACTCCCATTCGTAATCTGAAGCAGGGAGATAAACAAAATGCGAACTGATGGCTCCAGCCTTCTGTGGAAATTTCCATCAACCACTGATTCACTGGGTCGGGCTGCAGCTTATTTCATATGTTTTATAACTTCTATCCGTAATTGCCTTTTTCATGGTGTGCTCAAGGAAGGCTTGAGGACTGCTCTGGCGGGTGTAATTGTCCTTCAGCCTTAAACGTGTTTGGCTGTAGGATCTCTTAGTTTTTTTGGAATGTTCTTAAGTCAATGGAAAGCTTAGTCACTACCGGCTTTGAAAACCTTTGGGGTCTCATTAAATGTGCGAGGCCTGAGGTCAGAGACACTACCTCATAGTTACTGGGTTGGTGACAACGATGGTGTCAAAGCGTTGGTTCGATGCAGTACGAGGAGCAGGAGTCCAGCGCTTGGCCTCGCAGCGGAGGATGGCGGCTTCGTCGTCCAGTGCCCGGCTCCCCCTTCCTCCGCTGAAACTGCAGGAGCCGAGCAGCTTCCTCCCCTGCCCTTGATGTGGGGGTTCCCCTCTGCGCTGCCCCCCCAGCAGCTTTGGGCAGAAAGCTGCACTTTTTGAGTAGCTGCTGCATTTTGTCTCTGACTGAAAAGCTGCCACTGGTGGGGAGAAAAGTCCATATATATGTATTTCTATGCAATATGCAAGTGTGCGTTTGAAAAGCCCTTTAGGATGAAAGGAGCTATACAAATTTGTTCTAATAGGATGAGAACCAGAAGGCCAGTGTTTGTGCAGTGTGGATGTATTTATAGAACAGGGATGCATCCAGATGCAAGGCACAGTCTATTGAACTCTCCTCTCTCTCTCCAGCAGGGGAAGGCCGCAGGTTCACCCTGGGCTTTGCGAGCAGGAGGAGGTGCTGCTCTTTGCAGCTCCAGTGGGGCGTAAGCCAACAACTGCACTTCAGTCGCGTTGTTCAAAGCACATCTTGTACCGCCGCTCAGAATAAACGTTAGTTCAGTGGTGATTGTTAAGAAATGCATCTGGATCGGGAATGCTGCAGGCGCAGGAATGGTGGGAGGACCCGCACTACAGGCAGGAGAGCTGCAGCTGCGGGGACTTCACTGCGCGGGCGACGAGGTGCCTGGAAAGAGAGCAATGGTTGCCTTTGGTCAGCGGGCTGTTTTTCCATGGTTTGCACCATGTTTTGTGTTTGTGGAGTGGGAGCAGGGGCTGCCACGTCCCCTGGGGCTGCAGCTGTTCCTGCCTGAACGTGACTCACCTCCATGGTGCGTTAGCATGGGCTTTTCTTCCATGGAAATAGGAGAACTGATGGCACCGGTGTCGTCCTGCCTCAGGAGGCGAGGCGTTTTTCCTGAGCCTCTAGCCTTGTGATTTCTGTATTTCTTTACCATTCTCTTTATGTTGGCCACTAGCCCTGCTGCTTAGAGGAACCACCCCAGTGGAATTGGCAGTGTGCGCTTTCTACATGCGGCCGTTGCTTTCCTGGCTTGCGAAGGTTGGAGTTCTGCTCTAGCGTGAAAGTCAAGGGCCTTGGGGACCGCGAGTACAAGTTACTTAGCTCTGAGATGCTTCTCCAGGTGAGATTAGCCAGCAGGAAGAAAACATCCCCCTTCACCTCCCGGCTCGTCTGTGAAGCATCGCAGCGCAGTGCTGTTTCCAATTCGAACGTTGCACAACCCGCACACGCTTCTTGGCGAGTTCAGTGCAACAAAGCTCATGAAGGAGTCGCTCTTGTCAAGGCACAGACGCACGAGTCGGGGTAACCGCTCTCCGTGAGTAAAGACGACGATGTTGCAATGGCCGCTTCACCCTGTTTCTCAGCTGGGTGAGGGGGAGCCCAGCTGGGTATTACATATGGGCGTTTTCCATTCCTTGGCTTCTGCCCTCGAGCAGCCTCCTCCTTTATCCATCTGGTTCTAGAAAATAACCATACTGATTTTGATTTCACTAAGAACGTGCGTTCCTAACCGTGGGTTGATTGCTCAGAGCTGAAGTTGCTCGGAACTGGTGCCCCAGCCGGCTGCGATCCCTCCCGCCAGGCTCCTGCACCCCGTGCCCACCGGCCGCCGGCTCCCAGCTCCCTGCCGCAACTTCGCAGTGCTGCAGCGTTGCTCCCCGCAGACCTGCCTGCTCTGCTCTGCAGTTGGCTTCATGGGCACCTCAACCTCCCACCAAACGGCGGAAAGAGATTGCTGTGTTTTACAGGCCCTTTGAAACACTTGAATAATTGGATTTTGGGACTGGCTGGCTTTGTCTCTTATCACAGGTATTTGCCCCAGCTCAGTGCAAACATGAGGATGTCATCCTTGCAATGAATTGCATTTTACAGCTCCCTTAATATTCCCCCGAGTTTCTGTGGGATGGCGTGAGATGAAATCCCTTCGCAACAGCACTGGTGTTGTGCAAGAGCCCTTTGCGCCCGTAGAGTCCTGCACGTGCTTTGTGCATTTGCGGCAGCTGAGACCGTGTCTGGGCCTCGGCTTGTCGCTGCCAAGCGTGATCCCATCTGGCCCTGGGAGAGCCCTGAGCCAGGGCACTGATTTGATTCGAGCCAAATGGGACTCCTGAGCCAGGCTGTCCCCGGTGTGGCACGCATTGCTTCCACCAGTTCGCTCCGAAATCCTCTTCCCAGGGAAATCGCGATAGCCAGGCTGCGGGGAGGCTTCTGCGGGGAGTTTTCGCTAGCAGCGAAGGACTTCCCCTGCCTGGCCTCCTACCAAGGGTTCGTGTTGGACTGGAAAAGCCTTCTTAGCCTTAAATGTCCCAGCTGCTCTGGGGAGGAGGATGCTTGATTAGCTCACGAGGAGTCTCCTGAGAAGGGTTTCAACTCTCACTGACCTATCGTTCGCTCCTAGGAAAGTCGCTTCATCTCTGCGCGTCAGCTGCTCCGTCTGTGCAAGGGGGCAGGGCTGCCCGGTAAAGCTCTGGGAAGTCAGCAGGGGGAAGAGCAAGGCTGGGCTTTATTAACACGCAGAAAGGACAGGGACCTGCTCGGCTCCGCGGCACCTTCAGCAGAGTGACCCTGGGGAAGGCTGACGGCATGGGATGCCAACGGGACAGGGAGCCGGAGCCGCCCTCCTGGCCGACAGCCACCTGGGTTGCTCACCCTCAGCTGGAGATCCCGAAGCCACCCGGAAGCCTTTCCCGCTGCATCCTGCAGCACCGCAGAGGTGTGCGACACGCTCCCTGCGGGCGCACCCGTCCTTTTCCCTGTTTGACCTCGTCCTGTTTGCGGCTTCTGCCTCCAAACAGCAGGTCTGAAGGGCTCTAACACAGCGCCTGATGCAATCTCCAGTTTGCTCCCATCTTCTGGGATGATTCATTGCCCGAATCCTCCAGGCCTTGCTGCTTGATGTTTGTCCAGGAGCCAAATATTTGCGCCTTCGTTAACCCCTTCCTGGCCTCCCTTCGGAGCGGTCGCCGCTGTGTGCAGCACCTGGGCGTTCTGGCTTTGGGGGTCTCGGGCCGCAGCAACGACGTGCCGAGAAGCGCTGCTGGGGCCCCGGCGACTGCCAAGTTCAGGATGAAGATGTCTTTCTCCCAGCAATTCTCCCAGCTTGATGTTTGTTAAGGCCTTTAAAACGTAATTGCCTAGTAAAACGGCGCATGGGGATTGGAGAAGAGTGCGGCGTTGGCGGGCTTTTCTCTCCGGGGAGGGGCAGGGTCGGGACATGTCCTCGACTGGTGGGGAGCGAGGTTCCAGTTTGGTAGTAACAGTCCAGTGCATGTCTTGAAGGCCTCGGCAGCATGACATTAAAAAGAAGGCATTTAACATGGAAATCCCCAGAGGCGGAGATTAAAGCGAACAGGTGCTGGAAAAATGTTTCTGCATATTAGAACTTAATTAGATTTGAAAATGAATTCCAGATGGGCTAATTATGTGTGAGTTGTTGCAGGTTCGTTCTTGCAGGGGCAGGATTGTGTTTGGGAAGCTGATTTGGTCTGATTGGATTTGATTCCCGACTCTTGCAGTATCACCGAGATCTAGAAGCAGGTTGGCTTTCAGGTCCTGTGATCTCCCTGAAAAGGCTCCACGTCTCCTCCTGCTCCTGTCAGAGCCAGAGAGATCTGAGGCCACGAGCCACTAGGCTTGTTGCTGAAATAACCACAGGGCCAACAACCTGTCATGTTCAAGGAGAAAAGATCCTTATCGGAATTGCTTTTAAAAGGAGCTTCAAAGACTGGAAGGTAGATTTTTGTACAAAGGGAACCGTTCCTGGGGACAGAGGATGCCTGGGGAGGGGGCTGGGGAAGGGGGGCTGTGCCTGGAGGGGAGCGGCGTGCCGGAGCCTGCTCGGGCGATGTCCGTCTGGGTGTACCGGGAGAGCTGAGCGTGAGAGCGGGGTGCTGGCTGCCATGCCGCATATTTGTGCTGTGTAAATACTAGCGTAACCGAGAAATGCTGATAGCGGGGGAGTGGCGTACTCCGGGAGAAAACACGGCTCGGGAGAGGAGGGTGTCAGCCGTGGGCAGCTCATCCCGATGCACGGCGCTCGCTGGCTCGGCCCGAGAATGCCGCCCGCAGCCCGCGGGGGTCACGGCCGCTTGCCGAGCTCCCCCAAAGCCACCGAAGTGTGGGGGTGACAGCTCCACCGGCGCGTGGCGGCTCTGGGTCTGCCTCCAGCCACTGGGACTTCTGAGAGCTCAGTAAATGTAAACTTTAATGTAAGGTCCCTGATTGGAAATTATGGGCATATGATTTATATGGGCCTCAATGAATGATTTATAACATGTTAAGTGATGATTTAGGTAGAAAATACAACCCCCTCTTACAGAATCTTTAATGAAAAGTGTCAGTTCTCATGAATTTATTTCTGAAGCTGTGTTTGAACTCAGCGTGTTTGACATAAATCACGTCTAATTGTCATTTTATGATTAATGAACATATGCTGGCCGTTTTTCTCCATAATTAAACTTTATGTTCAATTCGTCTGGCAAAGCAAAACAAGTTTATGCGTTGTGATATGCTGGCTCTTCAGGTCTGCGTATGAGAAACTGCCTGGATTTCCAATTCCCAAGCGAGAGCTGGCTGAGAGACTCATGGCTGGTTTTGCAGAAAGGCAGGTTTGCCTTGGCTGAGGAAGCAGCTGTGCCGCTGTCCCTCCCTTTTAAGACAGCACCGCTCCTTAAATGGCATTTACGCTTCTCGGGTGATGCCAGGCAGCGGCTGGTGGTGATGACTGAGGCAAACAAGACCAAGGTGGTTTGTGACCGCAAGGGAACAGAGGGCCTGGCCGATGGAGTTAGAGAGATCTCTAGCCCCGAGGGGCGGCAGGGAGTCGGGCGGCTCTGCGGCACCCAGCCACATACGAGCAGGTGGTTTTCTACGCCCTTAGCGATCTGCCAGAGAGCCAAGGATCCCCGGGCTCCTGCGTGGGCGTCTCCAGGGCAGGATCCCTTAGGCTTCACACTGCTTCCACGCTGAGGAATAATAACACTCTTCTTCTTTCAGGACATAGACAAGTTTGGCAACGAGATCACACAGCTGGCTCGCCCGCTCCCGGTTGAGTACCTCATCATAGACGTAAGTATTGGCTGCGCCTGTCTGCTTTCTGCAGGAGGTGGTCAGGGCGGAGTGAAGCTCTTAACTCGCCTCTAAAATTCACGTGGCAGGTGATTCATAGGACAGATTTTCTTTCCTTCTCCTTTTCCCTCTGCTGCCAGGCATTTCTAGCGCAGAGGCAGGTGTGCTCTGGGGTAACTGCAGCGCTGCTGGGGATCGGTGCGGTGCCAGGGCACACACTTGCTTTCCGGGAAAGCACTGCCTGGTGTCTTATCAGGGTTCCCGACTGGCACGTGGCCACGCAGCAGGGGAAGCAGCCAGCCCCACGGATACGTGTGCCGGGCACTACCTCACGGGGAGCTAATTAGAGAGCTCCAGTTGTCTGTCTCTTAGCAGCAATTAAGAATCCAGCTCCTTTTAGTGACTCAGCAGACCAGGTTGGTCGTACAGAAATGCCTTTTCTTGGGGGAGGGAGTTCACGCTCCAGCACGGCTTGGCTGGAGCAGGGCTGCTGCCTGCCCGCGTGCCAGCGCTGCCAGGCACCGGGGCACGGCTCTGCCCTTTGGCTTGAAAGGAAACTTTTACAGTGTGGAAGGCAGGAAAGCAAATAATTCAGATGACGGATGATATTGCTGGAGTTAGAGGTGGTGCCAATAACGATTAAATCCACCCAGAGCGACTGGTCTGGTCCAGCTGCCCCTGGCACAGGCGGTGTCCCGTGGGCGCAGGGAGGCTGGCAGCCGGGAGGCTTCCCCTGGCTCGTCCTTCTTCCCCGTTGACTATCTGCTGTGTGTATCGCTTATCAGAGCAGCGCCCGGGCTGACGCTGGGACGTGTGACACGCACAGAGAAATGTCGTGTCCGGAACAACGGGCCCATTGTGTGGCACCCTCAGATGCCCCGTGTGCCAGCGGGCAGCGCCGGAGAATATTTATTACTGAAGTGGTAAAGGCCTCTGTTTCCAGGCTACCTGGGGTGTGATTAAGAGGAAAACCGATTGATGGAACACACATTTTAGGAGCAGTCTGGAAAGCCGCATTTCTGAAACAGTGTTTTGTCCTTTTTTTTTTTTTTTTTAAAAAAAAAGGCATATGCCAGGTAATACTGTCCTGGCAGGTATTTCGGCATCTCTGCTTACAAAGGGCCCTGCCGACAGGGCCCAGCAGTCAGTAACTGACACCAAAGCTTTAAAGCCCCAGAATCAGGACTGGTTTAAATGTCAGAAGCTGGCCCAAACCCCGGCTTGTGAGCTCAGTAACGTGGGCGTTACGCTGTAGTGGCCCATTCCCTGTCCCTTCGGTGCAGGGTGAGGGCACCCAGAGCGTGGGGTGACTCTGCTCGATGAAGTACAAAGGTGTTTTCTTGGCACCCGTTTCAGCCCCGAGTGGAGCGGCACGGCCCCCTGGCTACCCCGTGGCCACGCACAGGGGCCACGCTCTCCCCGTCACCCCCTGATGGGTGACCCCCCCCAGCAGCAGCTCCCTGGCACGGGGCAGAGCCGCGCTGGGAGCTGCTGCATCCCAGTGACGCCGGCAGTAGAGGGATGCTCTCTCCACGGCATCGTGATGTGCTCGTCAGGACCGAGCTCAGTACATCTCCCGCCAGCTTCGTTAGAAACGATTGCCAGGAGCGAAGGGGTGTGCTGATTGGAATATCGCTGTAAATGTTACGAGCCGTCGGAAGATCCCAGCTGTAATTGCCTTGCTGCCTTCCTGGCTGAGCTCTGATGTGTAGCTGTGGCTGTTCTTGGCTAGCGGGAGCCTTGCTTCCCGCATGCAACTTGCCTCTCCGGCTGTCAGCACTCTGATTGTCTTTTCTTGGGTTTTTAGATTACTACAACTTTCCCCAAGGATCCAGTCTACACTTTTTCTATTTCTCAAAATCCATTCCCCATCGAGAACCGTGATGTGCTGGGAGAAACTCAGGTAAGGAGTGATCCGTGCCAAAGGGGTGTCCAATACAGACGTGTTGTCTGTCTCCCTTCCACTTAGTAATATCTGCAAAGGGAGGGCTGCAGTTGTGCCCTTAAATCACCCCTTTGCGATTCAGTCCAGCGCTTGCCAAACACCTTCCTGCGCGGAGCAGCGTCTGCATGCCGATCAGCCGGCTGGACGCCTTGCTCCCCGCCTGCTCCGTGCTGGGGCCCGGGGCTCCTCGCTCTGTGCCACGGCTGGCACCTCCCCAGCAGCAGCAACGAGGTTGGGGGGCTCCAGCCCCGTGGTGACAGCACGGGACCCCCTTCTCCCCACAGACAGGAGCAGGACAAGCGTTGCTACTTCAGCTCTGAGAGCGCCGACTTTTCTTCCTGGGCTGATTTTTAAAACACAGAGGCCATTTGCTGCAGGAGGCCCGTAGCACTGAGCAGAGGCAGCTGCCGGACAGCTCGAGGCTCGTGCTGGGTGTTGCCAGCACATGGAAGGCTTGAGTTGCTTTAAAGCAGCAAGAGCTCGTTTCTCTAAGGAGGTTGTGCCAAAGATGTCAAAGACTTCCTCCAGCAATCCTGTGGCGAGAAGGGTTGCTGCCCATTGTGGCTCTGTCGGCAGAGCGGGAGCGGTCGGCTGTTCAGCAACAGCTTTGGTCCTCGCTTCTGAGGGTGCCCTGGGTTCAAGAGAAGAGGATGGGGAAGAAGGATTTGCTTTTTCCTCATCTGCCTCTCTTCCTTAGGGACCGGGCGTTGAGCTGAGCTGAGTGGCCTCTGCTCAACATCTCCTGGGTCTGGGATCAGCTCTGTTTGCGCTGGGGTCATTCAGGTGCTCAGATAGGGGAGCTGGCGTGGGCCCGAAGATCCTTTCCTCTGGAAGTTGTTAGCTGCAACTCAGCCAGCCAGCCTGGGATCTGATTTCAGGAGGGTCCCTGCACATTGCAGCCGATGCCCAAAAGAGACAGGAATGTTATGGTCTCGGGTAACAGGTTCTCTGCTAGTGGATCCGAATAGGAAAATAAAGTTGTCACGTGCCGGGAAGTAACTCCTCTTTATTACTTTCCCCTCTCTGTAGGACTTCCACAGCTTGGCCACGTACTTGTCGCAGAATACTTCCTCCGTTTTCCTAGACATCATTTCCGATTTCCATCTGCTCCTCTTCCTGGTCACGAACGAGGTCATGCCTCTGCGGGTACGTACCAGGGAGGAAAGGGTTGTGTCAGCATCGCGGTCCCCAGCGCCCCAAGCTCCTCCCGGGGTGTCACTTACATGTGTAGAGGTGACACTTACATGTGTAGAGGTGCACGTCCCCGGCAGGGCAGGGCAGGGCAGGCCGTGGGGCTGGCCCAGCGCTGCCTCCTCCAGGCTGAGCTATCGGTAGAAGGTTTAAACAGTGAAACCAAAGCTCACGACTAGACCAAGAGCTCTGGACACGCCGCTGGGAGCGGTGAGGGCGTGGTGGTTGTTAGCACGGTCACACACTGGACAGAGCCAAGTTGGCTGCGGCTCTGAGAGCTTGGAAACGTTTTTAAAACGTTTTTAAAAATATCTCAGAATCAGAAATTCCTGTTGTAAAGATAACGAGATCAGAGCCCCCAAATCTCAGTGAGACCAACAACTTCCTGGCTGTGCAGCCCTGCTCTTGGCCAGGCACCGGGGGCCTGGCGGCTGCCCAGGACCCTGGTTCGCATCTGCACCGCTGGACCTCGCCGGTGTAAGCAGGACGCCAGGGAGAAGGGCCATGTGTTTGCCAGAGGCTTCGAGGGCGCCGAGGACTGCGCGTGCGCAGGGCTGCCCCTGGGCAGCTGGAGATCAGGCCGGGGCTGCGTGCGTGGCCGGGGCCGGGCTCTGGCACAGGGGGTTTGCACTCCAGGAGCCAGGCTCAGCCCGCATGGGGCAGTGCAGCGGTCGGCTGCAGCCTTGTGAGGCGAGAACCTCGTCCGCGCAGAGGAAAGTGAAGCATTTGGGGTTTGGGGGCGTGCCTGAATGCTGGGGGGAGCAAAAGGGATAAACTACCTCTCGCTCCCTGCCTGTGAACCTCGCTGGGGCACCCCAAAGGCTCAGCAGCTCGGGCTCGCAGCTCTGCCTTGCTGTGGCTGGCGGAGGAGGACAGGGAGGTGCTTCCCCGGTCACAGCTCCAGCCTGGGCGCCGGAGGAGTGTCCAGCGCTAATTTCCCTCTTCCGCCTTCCAGGACAGCATCAGCTTGTTGCTGGAAGCTGTGAGGACCAAGAACGAGGAGCTCGCACAGACTTGGAAAAAATCAGAGCAGTGGGCCACCATCGAGCAGCTCTGCAGTAAGAGAGGGGGGGTCCCTCTGGGAGGGGGTCCCTTGTCCCTTGGGCCAGGGCTGGGCCGAGCCGGCGGGCAGCTGTGCAGTGCTGCTCCTGAGGCTGCCGGGGGCTCGGGCGGGAGGAAAGCTGCTCCCTGGTCCCCAGCAGTCACCACTGCAGGGAGTGGGGCTGGGCTGGGGGGCCGTGGCGTGGGACCGCCAGGGTGCTGGCCTGGGGGGTGAGGGCAGCATCTTGGCAGGGACCCTCCTGCCTGGGCTGGGACAGGGAACGTGCGCTGTGTTTGGCCAGGGGACCCTGCGCTGACTGGGCGCTCTCTCTCGCAGGCACAGTCGGTGTCCAGATCTCAGGACTACAGGAGTACGGTGCCATGGGCGGCTCGACGCACGCCGTGTCGGCGGCCATGTGGGCCTGCCAACACTGCACCTTCATGAACCAGCCGGGCACGGACCACTGCGAGATGTGCAGCCTGCCCCGGACCTAGCCACGCCAGCGCGGCGGCAGACTCCAATACAGGGCGAACCCTCGAGCAGCAGGAGTGGTGCTTGTCCCTTCCCCGTCCTCCCTTCCGCTTCCCCCCATCAGGTCCCCCGGGGTGCAGAGCCGAGCCGGGGGTGGCTCCCGTCCTCCCCAGTTACTCCTCGCTCCCTTTCAGGGGCAGCCCCATAGTCGCAGCAGGAGTCGGGTGCCCTGGCTTTATCCTGACGCTGGCCCCCGGCCCGGAAAACCAACGCTTAACCTCAGCCTTTGCCCAGCGGGGCCGGGCTGTCCCCCTGCCACCCCCAGCTGCTGTCCTGGGTGAGCACTGGGAGCTGTGGCCAGCCAGGCCCCCTCCATCCTTGCCCACTTGCCCTCCTAAAGCAGCCTCCCGGCATAGCGGAGGTGAGGGGGAGGCTTTGGCATCTCCCTGCCCGCAGCTTTGCTCCCCTTTCCCTGTCCCCGTGGGTGGTTGCTGCCAGCCTTGGGTGCCCGGGTGCCGCCAGCTTTTGCGCTAAACGGCCCGGGCAGGGCGAGCAGACGACTGTTGACAGCGCTGGGCCAGACGGCGGCCCCGCGCGCTGGCACCGCTCCCGGAGCAGGACCGCCTTCCCCTTGGCAGCGGGCAGGAGGTGGGCATGTGCCAGCTCTGGGCTTGGCACGGCTCCCGCGGCGCAGCACGCACAGCGCCGAGCTGCGCTCGCTCCCTCTCGTGCGGCAGAGACGCTTTGGCACCTGGCTGTGCGCGCTGGGCTGCACCCCGGCTCCTGCCCACCCACCGCGGGGGCTGTGGGTGCGGCGTTTCCCCCCCGTGTGCTGTGTCACCCCGCAAAGAGCGGTTCAGCACGCACCCCGTGCCCACATCCTGTTTGCTCGCGTCCTTCCCGGTGCGGGGCCGGAGCTGGGGCTCGGGCTCTGCTCTTGCTTCGCTCCCTCCCCTGTAGGCGCCGGTGGGGGGCTGCCCCGCACCAAGCTGCCGGGGAGGGGGCAGGCCGGTGCTTGCAGCCCCCCAGGGGCTCAGCCCTCCTCTCGCAGGGACTCTGTCCCCCATCCTGGAGCCCCCCAACCCTGGTGCTGCAGGTTTGGGCCTTGGTTAAATCCCAGGGCACCAGTTCCAGCGCTGCCCATGGCCCCCTCGTTGGAGGGAGGTGTAAGGCCCTGTCCCACGCCAGGACAGCACTTGCCCCTGCCACTGGCAGCGGGGCGGGCAGGGACTCTCTGTGTGCGTCACAGGGTGGGCAGCGTGGCAGGGACCCCCTGTGCCCCACGGCTTTCCCTGCCCAGGCTCTGCTAAAGGCTTTGTCTGCCGGCGTCGGTGGAGTGGCCGCCTGGCCCTGCCGCGGGGCCCGCGGGCTGCGGTTTGCTTTTTCCCCTCGGTTTGTCGGTGTTTGGGGTTGCGGCGGTGTGTGCGGTGCCTGGACTGGGCCGACCCGGGCGCAGGGTCTGCGAGTAACGTTGAATAAAAGCACCTGAAACGAGCCAGCGCCACGACTCCTGCCCTGCCACCCGCGCTGGGATGGGGGGGGGACACTCGGCGGGATGGGGGGGGCACTGCACCCCGTCACCGGGCACTCGGCTCCCCTGCCCGGGGCTCTGCAGCGGCCGGGCCGTCTGGTTGCAATCAGCGCCAGAGCTGCGTGCGGCCGGGCCCCACGCCAGCGCAGCGCCTTGAAAAGGAAAGGCAGGAGCTGCACGGAGCCAGAGCCGGGGGAGCCGAGCCCGGCGAGTGGCTGCCTCCTCCGCGCCGGCCGGGACCTCAGCGCAGGTAAGAGAGGCAGAAACAGCTCCCACAGCTGCAGGTGCCACGTGCATGGCCCTCAGGGACACGACGCCCTGTGGCCACCCGGCCTCGGGGTCCCCATCCCGGGGCTCTTGGGGACACGGAGCACCGTCCAGGAGCTGGCAGGGACCCCTCTCATCGCGCTCTCCCCCGGCAGCGCCATGTTGCGGCTTCTCCCCGTCCTGCTCCTTGCGGCTCTGGGCTGTGCTGCCATGGTGAAGCGGCGGCTGGCGGCGCGGGATGATGGAGCAGACGGTAACCTCCCCCGCCGCTCGGGGCCCCCCACACCGGGCAGAGGTTCCCGGCGCTGGGGTATGGGCAGGGCCGGAGCTTCCCTGCCCGCCGGCAGGCAGCAGCCCCGGGGAGCGGGGCCGGAGGGGTGCTGGGGCGGGGGTCCTGCCCATACCCCCGCTGGGGGTCCAGCCCGTGCCCCCCGCTCTGCTCCCCGCAGCGCCGGCGAGGGGCTGCGCCAACCTGACGCTGGTCCTGGACAACTGGAAGTTCGCCATCACCTCCCAGATGAGGAACCTGCTGCTCTTCGACCACCAGACCGTGCTGCCCGACTACGGCAGGTGCGGGGGCGGCGGGGGCCGATCGTGCCCCTCGCGGTGGGGCCGGGGGGGTCCCGCACCCTCACCCCTCTCATCCCCCCAGGATCCGCTCGCTGTCGGGGGCCCTGGACCACCTGTACCGGGACTTCAGCGCCCTGAAGGAGCAGCTGGGCCGGCTCTCGGCCCGTTTCGCCGAGGTGGAGGCCTTCGTCGACCAGCTCAACCGGGCCCGCGGCCCCGGGACCCCCCCGCGCCGCCGGGGGCTGCCCCAGCCGTCCCGGGGGACCCCTCACACGCCGGGGGGGGGCACAGCACGGCGGGCAA
>VZSF01009572.1:37248-50162 GCA_013398295.1 Chionis minor
GTCCCAGCCGCGGGGCCCTGCCCGCACCCCCGGGGGAATGGGGCGGGGGGGGCGGCCATGGGTCAGGCCTCCGCCCCCCGGAGGGGCCCAACCCGGCCCCTGCTCGCCATTAATAAAGCCGCAGTCGCCAGCATCACCTCGCTCCTCTCTGCGCCGCAGCCAGGGGCTGGGACCGTCAGGAGCCAGGCACCGTGCACAAACGGAGAACAACTGTGTCTCTCAAAGCAGCTGTGGAAAATGCCGTATGTGAACAGAGCAAGTAATTCTCACCCTGTGTCTCTTACACAGCCCTCACACACCTCAGCCTCAGGAGTCACCNAGCACTGACCCCCGTCCCGCACCCCCAGGCTGGCACCGCTCCCTCCCGGCACCATGGCGCACGTCGGGCACAGGGTGGACTACCTGGCCGGCTTCTGCTGCCCGGTGGGGGGGCTGGTGGCGGGCAAGCCCCGGGTGCTGTGCCACGAGAACGAGATCTACCTCTCCAACGGCAGCGAGTTCCTCTACGTCTACGACCAGGAGGGGAAGGTGCTGAAGGTGAGCGGCCTGGCAGGGCGGGGGGCTTCGTCCCACATTCTCCGCACTGGGAGGGTACGCTGGGACCAGCGTCCCGGTACAGGGGGAAGGTGGCGGGGACACCAGTCATGTCCCCTGTCACCCAATCTGGGAACGGAATCCTTCCTACGGTCCCCCCGTCGGGGTCCTCCATCCACAAAGGAACTTTGGGCGCGGTGCCAGACCCCCTAATGCGGCACAAGGCCCCTTCTGCGAGTGCTGCCGTCTGTCCCCTCTCCTGAACTTGCGAGACAAACATTTAATTAAACTAGAAAGGCTTTTTTTCCTCCCCAAGCGAAGTGACGTTTCTTTCATTTCTCACCTACAAAGGGTTTCGCTATTGTCTTTGCTGTGACTAACAGCAGTCGTCGTGTAGAGTTATACACGGCTTCTTTTTTTAATTTGTTCTTATTATCATTTCTAAGAAAGCCATCGCTGTAATATCAGGATTTGCCTCCTACACTGTGCTCCTTCTCAGGAAAGTAGAGCATGTACCGGCTTTCTGATCGCTATTTTCCTTCCCCTCGGGGAGCGGGAGCGACAGGCTGCCTCGTCACCTGCAGCCCCTCTCCTGACCCCCTGCCGTTCTTCCCGGAGGGCAGCTGCCCCTCGCCCAGGGAAGTCCAGCCGGGTCCGCGAGCTGCGGTGCCGCCCGGGGGTAGATTGATTCCTCAAAATTGCTTGTAATCTGCATTTACAGGAAACAACCCCTTTAATTTGCAGTTGCGTTGGGGCTGCCCGGGAGGGAGTGCTGCCGAGCGAGCGGTTTCTTTCTTTACCCTGCATGGGTGAGCAGGGCTTTGCCCGGCCTGGCAGCGTGGGCACCGGGGCTCCCTCAGCGCTCGGACCTGCAGCGAGCGGCCCCAGCCCTGCCACCCGTCTCACTGCCGTAGGAAGGTGACATTTCTTTCTGCTTTTCCACCCAGGCCGTGTACCGGTGCCCTGACCAGGTGTGGCACGTGGAGCTGCTGCCCCAGCCCCGGCAGCTCTACATCCTCTGCGCCCACAGCGGCATTTACTGCGTCTGCCTGGACCAGCAGAGCAGGTGAGCTGGGGGTCACCCCGGCGCACGCAAGCCAGGCCTGTGCCGTTAGTCCTGGGGCCACTTCTCAGGGCTGGGGTGATGCACTGGGCTTCTGCCACTGCCCTCTCCCTGCCCGTCCTCCCGCAGGCACGGGAATCGTCACGCGGTTTGAAGCTCTGGCTCTCTCCAGATCGCCGCTCTTGCAGCAGATGCTAAAAGCTGTGCTGCAGGGAGCTCGTTTCCGAGGGCCAGGGTAAGAGGCGGCCAAGGGAAGCGCTGGCTTCACCCCATGACTTGGCTGAGAGCTCTTCCCTGTTTGCTTGAAGGTTAATGGAGCAGACGGATGGCGACGGCCAAGAAAGCAATTGCCCTTCCAGCGTCTTCCCCGTGGACTCGGACGCCTGCATCTTCCCAGACTCCAGCCTGTGCATGTTTACTCTGCTCAACAACTTCGTCATCACCTTGTCCCAGGCTGACAGCAAATGGTGGATGAAACTGTACGAGCTTCCACGCCCAGAGCAGGAGAGTCCCCCGTACCGGCTGGTCAGCGAAGTGGGCTTCTGCCCCGGCCCTGAGCCCGGTGACGATGGGGACGGCCCCCCCTCCCGCTTCTTGCCCGTCCTGTGCTGCGCGTCCTCGCCAGGCACCGTGGGGTCCGGGGAGGGGCTGTGGTGCTCGGGCGGCTTTGTGCTGGAAGAGCCCCTCTTCAGTCTGCTCTTCGGGATCGACGCTGCCATGCTGGAGTCTCCTATGATCCTCTGTGGCTTCCCGGACGGACAGCTCTGCTCCGTGCCGCTGAAGGCCCTCAGCTCTTCACAGGCTGTCGACGGCTGCCATGACGTTTCCAACCAAGACCCCCCAGTGAAGATCCTCCATCATTTAGAAGAACCCATCGTCTTCATTGGGGCCTTGAGAACAGAGCGGAGGGCAGCGGAGGATGCTGAGGACGAGCAGCTCTTCGGAGACACTGGCTGTGACTGTGTGGTGGCTGTGGGCCACTATGGGAAGATGGTGGCTGTCAAGGCGGATCAGAGGGAGGAGGCGACGGTGCCAGAGCTCAGGGAGTACTACTTACGTGGGCCCATTCTCTGCGCCGCCTGTGGCAGCGGCAGCCGGATGTATTACAGCACACACTCGGACATCTCCGCAGTCGACCTGGACTGGGTTGGCGATTCTTCTGACCCCGAGGACGTGGAGAGCTGCACCGGCGTCCTGCCTCCCGTCCTGTCTCCGGCCAGTTTAAGTATCTGTAGCGTTGTGGCTCTTTCCTTGTCTTCTCGGGCGTCAGAAGGTACTGCTGGCAGCGGGGCGTGCGCTGGGTCTTGGGGTGGAGCGGGGCAGGATAGCTGCCTATTCCCATCCATACGTCTCCACCCCTCCTTACGGTCCGGATTGGGCTCCGTCCTCATCCGTTCTTGTTGACTCCCCTCGTTTTTGTAAGTCGTTTCTGTCGAGCATGCCAACTCGGGTGGAACGCGAGGTGTGCTGGCAGCTCCGGCTCTTCCCTGCCCGCTCGCAGTTTCTCTCCGCTCGGCGTTGCAGGAGGCGGCCGGTCCGCGCAGCTTCCCACGGGATGCTTGCAGCAGCCCTGCCTGTCCCCTTGGGCTCCCCGCATGGAGGGCAGCTTGCGGGGAGCCCCGACTGAGGCTCACTCCGGGGAAGCGATGCAGGCATGCCGCTGTCTGGACCGGGGGCACACACTGCACTTTCCAGCCCCACAGCTGGGGTGCTACCCCCACCGGCTCCCAGCGAGGGCAGGGTGCAGTGCCTGACCGCAGCCCGGGCATGGAGCAAGGCAAAGCACTTGCCCTCGGGAGCGGAGGAAGGGAGCAGAGGGCCTGGAAGGGGTGAGAGCGCCAGGCAGCGTAGCTGAGCCCCTTGCACTGGGCAGCACGAGGAGCAAACGGGGCCAGGACAGGCAGGCGAGCGAGGGGAGGTTCCCGGGGCACCCAGGCGACAGCAAGGCAGGCGGCTCTGCCCACACCTGGCCCCGCTCGCTGCCTGCAGAGCTGCATATCTCACCGCTGGGCACCCTGCATGGCAGCGCTGGCTCCTGGGGGGCTGCAGCCCCCCCTTGATGCCTCCCCCAGCTGCTGCTGGCCTTGGCTTGGGGGCAGACAGCTCCTGGAAGCATGGCTGAGGTGGCGGGGCTGTTGGCGAGCAGGAGCTGTGGGGACAGGACAGGCAGGAGGGGGGACAGTTCCATTCTGTGGGGTGGCCCCTTCTCGGGGAGCTGTGTTTGAGCTGGGCGTGCTGTCCTAGTCCGTGTCCTGTCTCTCGTACCCCTCTGCAGACGGAGGCGATACCTCCCGCTCCCGCTGTCTTGGGGCAGGCAGTGCCGTCCTGTGCCCCCTGTCCGCACAGCCATCGGGAGAGCCCCAGCTGCCTTCCCGGCCCCCCCTGCTGCCCTTTGTTGCTTGACGTGGCCCCATCTCTGCCTGCAGGTGAATCGGAGCTGCTGGCCTTGTCTGCCAAAGGCCGCCTCATGACCTGCGACTTGTGCAGCCCTGAGGACGCTGACGTGGAGCTGACACCTGCCGAGGCCGGACGGAGGATTAAGGAGCTGCTGTCTGGGATAGGCAACACCTCGGAGAGGTAAAGGGCAGGGCTGCTCAGCTCCGCGTGCTCGTGCTCTTACTGCGAGCTGCTGGGTTTGTGGGCACCAAGCTGGGGTTTTGTGCCTTGGCCACCAGGTCTTTGTCAGTAGCCACTCCAACGTTTACCTTTCCGGAGTGCAGGAGCCTGGCTGGGAAGCCCCTCCGGCCTCAACAGGATAAAAATAGTGTTTAAGGGCAGCCCTGCCTGTTGCCCCCCTCCCCTGGGCACAGCCGGCTCCGGTGCTGCAGGCGGGCTGGTGTTTCGAGCCTCGGCAGCAGAAGGTGGGAGAGGCAGGGTGCCAGGCGCTCCCAGGCACTCCCTGCTGCGCTTGCCAAGACGGCGGTAACAGGCAGGGCAGGCACGTGCCTCCGGCCTCCACGGCCATCTGCGCCCGGGGAGGGAACGCAGCCGAGTCCCCCCTCCCTTTGCAGGGGGATTCCCGGGGTCTGGCTGGCCGGAGCTGCTCCTCGGGGTCAGCTCAGGTGATGGGGGCCCATGGCAGAGCAGCCCTGTAGGCAGCATGGATCCTGGCTGCCTTCTAGAGGGAGCCAGGGAGTTCCCGAGGTGGCTCAGGGCACTGGGCTCATGCCAGGGGCTGCTCAGCTCGTCTGCTGCAGCGGCACAGCACCCTCCGTGCTGCAGCCTTTGGTACTGGCCTCTGCAGGGCTCCCGTTGCTGACTTGGCATCCTGGCTGCCATCCCTCCCGCTATTTCAGCGCTTACACTTTGTCCTTGCAGAGTTTCCTTCTTGAAGAAGGCGGTGGACCAGAAGAACCGGGCCCTGGCCAGCCTCAACCAGGTGATGAACGTGAGCGCGGCTTTGCTGTCCAGCCAAGAAGGCCAGAAGCCCATTGCTTGCACTGTCACTGCCAACTGGAGCTGCCTCCTGCTCCAAGATACCGTCACCATCTCCTGTCTGTTGGAGAACTGCAGCGAGTACAGCCTGGAGGAGGGCTGGACCCTCTGCGTTCAGCTCCTGGCCAGCCCCTGTGCCTTAGAGGAAGAGTCTGTGGATTCGGCCACCACCTTCACCTTCCCCATCGACCAGCTCCTCCCCGGGAACAAGAGGGAGCTGACGCTGCCCCTCGGCTCCTCTGCAGACACCAAGCTGGACCTGCCTCTGACCATCTCCTGTGCCCTCTACTACAGTTTACGGGATATTCTGGGCAGCGGCTCCGACTCCTCCGAGGCCCTGGATGACCTCCTGCCGGACGACTCGCCCATCCTCTCCCCAGACAGAGAGGGGATCTGCCTGCCGCTCAGTGAATGCACCATTGACATGCTCCAGTGCCTCCGTTTCGAGAGCAGCCCTTCGGGGCCAGACGCCTCCCCGCCGGCAGCTGCCCCCCCTGCCCCACCAGACCCTGTGGAGACCTTCCTCAAAGTGTCCCAGGAGCAGACTGAGCCCGAGGAGGTGAAAGCCGGCGAGCTTCCACATGCCCTGGGAGAGGGAAACCTGCCCCCCTCGGCAGCATCCATCAGGGTGTCCTCAGAGCTGCTGAAAAATGCGCTGAAAACCTCTGGCTCAGGTGGGTCCCTGGAGAGGAGCATCCCAGGAGCTCCTGGGTTATCTCCTTGGGGAGAGGTGCTTGCATCCCAGCTTGTGGCCATCCCAGGAGAGGCTGGGGTGGCGCTGTCACAGCCAGGGCACACGGACTGGGGTGGTCACCAGCCCCTTCCTTGGGCGAGGAGCACTGCGTGACCCTCCACAGATGCCACCCCAGCACGTGTCTGCTCGTGGGCTGGCACGTGGACGCAATGGCATTGCATGACCAAGCTCAGCTTGTCACGGCGGGGAGGGGACTGGCCCCAGCGTCAGCCCTGGCCTCACAGGGGCTGCACCAGGCACACCCTGCTCCCCCCTGCGTCGCTCTGGCCTGCGTGGGGCTGCTGAGCCGCAGGGAGGGCAGCCAGCAGCCTAACAAGCTCTGCTTTCTCTCCTTTCGTCCCCAGATGTGCCGCTGAGCTGTGCCACGCTGCGCTGGCTGCTGGCTGAGAACGCTGGGGCTGAGGCGCTGAGCAGCGGGGAGGTGGCATCGGTGCGCGGTGCGGCACCGGATGGAGGCGAGGTGCAGCTGCTTGTCCGAGAGGCAAGGAATGGGTTAGCCCTGCAGAGAAACCCCCAGCGCCCCCATCCCACGGAGCCGGCTCCGTGCTGCAGCCCCTCGCTCGCGCCAGGGAGCTGGGTGACATATGGCCTCGCTGTGCTGAGCCCAGCCTCTTGTCCGGGGGTCCGGGTGCTTGGGGACTGCGTGGGGCCTGCTGGCTGTACGCTGTGGGGCTGGGACTTGTGTGCTGGGCTGCCAGTCCCCCTTCTCCCAACCCTGAACTTTCCAAAGGCTGTGGCCATTTCCCTCCCTCTCCGGGCGGGTGTGTGTCCCCCAGATGATCTTATTTCCCAGCAGTAGGTGGCTGCTGTGTCCCTGCGCAACAAACCAGCCGCATGCGGGGCAAAAGGAGATGCTCCCTCCCAGCATCCCTTCGCTGATCCGCAGGATCCTTGCAGGCCCTCTTTGCTGCGGCCTTTCCGCTGGAGCAGTGTGGCTCCTGCTCCTGGCCGTTTCTTGCCTAGCTCCGCTGGGATGCAATGACCTCGGACACTCGCTGTGCCCCGACCCGGTGTCGGGCTCGGCTGTGGGAAGAAATGGGCTTTCCCTGCTGGGTTGGCTGGTTGCGCTTTGCTGGCTCTGCAAAGTGAGGGGAAAACGTGGCTGGATTCAGGGTGTAAATCTGATCTATTGCAGCTCGTCCCCCTTTAATGCGAAAATCCCCCTCTAAGCGCAAACGAAAAATACTAATTGCTGCCCAGCTCTCCCGCCGCGGCTGGCTGACCCCATGCCGAGGGGCCCAGCCGCCTGCGCGCTGGCGATGGCCTGGCTCAGGTTGATTCACGCTTGAGAGCACTAATATCGCCAATGTGATTAGTGGCAGCGTTAATTCTGCTTGGGCTAAGCCTGCCGGATTAAATCTGCTGGGGTGGCAGCCTGCGCCTCGCCAGGCAACGGGCATCCACTCGCCCGCCGCGGCACTGGGTGAGACCGGTGGCCACTCTCCCTCCCGGCTGCGGTGCCCGCCTCTGCCGCTGCTCCGGACGGGATGGAGGAGCGGATGAGGGGTCTCCTGGGGTCTGGTGGCCACCAGAACTGGGCAAATGCCCCTCAGAGGGGCTGGGCAAGGGGCCTGATGTGTCCAGGGGGGCTGGCGCCGTCTCAGCCGTGTTTGCCCTGTACCAGCCTGGAGAGCAAATGGGTTGGGGGGTGCAGAGAGCAGGGGTGGGGTGAGGAGACCCCCTTGGGGAGCCTGGTGCCCGTGGGGAGGGGTCCTGGGGCTGCCCTCGCCCCTGCGCTGCCCGGCGAGGGTTGCAGTGAGGATGTGCTCGCTGTCCCAGGTGGCCATGAATGACCTCAGCCCCGCGGGCCCCATCCAGGCCGTGGAGATCCTGATGGAGAGCCCGTCCCTGGCGGACATGTGCAGGATGCACCACGCCGTCATCCGGCGCATCCAGGTACGCTCAGCCGCTGCCGTGGGGACGTGTCACTGGCCCCAGCAGATATGGCCCTGGGGGACAAGGGGGACCCCAAGCAAGCCAAAAGCCCAGGGCCGAAGCCTGGGGGCGCAGCTGGGCACTCGGGGCAGGGGGGGGCTGTTCTGGCCCCACCGTGTGGCAGACCAGCCCACCATGGGGGCCTGTGGTGGACCCTGCTCCCTTCCCGAGCCCCTTCCTCGGCTCCGTGGGTTTGGGCCGTGGAAGCCCGGGAGGTGTCTGCCGTCTGCCCCAGGAAGGGGGGTCAGTCAGTTTGGCAGCTCAACGGAGCGGGGCCCCTGCAGCGTGTGGGGGCTGCCAGCCTTCCCAGAGGTGCTTTGGCACCGGCGAGCACGGTGCCAGGCCTGGGGAGAGCAGGGCAGCGCGGCTGGCAGGCGGAGACCTGCGTCCCCCCAGTGCCACGGTCGGGGCTCCCCGGGGCTGGGTGCTGCCGGCTCTCCGGGCGCCCTCCCCAGTGGAACTCTCTGCTCCCCGCAGGGGCTGGTGCTGGAGCAGGCGGCACAGGGCTCGGGGCCCCCCGACCTCCGCATGCAGTACCTGCGCCAGATCCAGGCCAACCACGAGGTGAGCCGCGAGCCCGCGCCGGGGCTGCTGGGTGCCACTGTGCCCTGGTCCCCTCCCTGTGGGCTGCACACTGCTGCAACCCCCCCGAGCCGATATGCATCTCTCAACCTCCATCTCCCTTGCGCAGATGCTGCTGAAGGAGGCGCAGACCCTGCGTGACCGGCCGTCCCTCGGCGAGGAGGGAGCTGCGACGGCGGAGAAGCTCCTGCACATCTACAGGCAGCTGCGCAACCCCAGCCTTGTTCTCCTGTGAGCAGGGGGGTGGCCAGCGAGCCCCGGGGGTCCCGAGCCCTGCCGGCCAGGGTGGGCACCCGCCGGGCCAGCGGTGGGGACAGACCTTTGCCAGAGGAGAAGCGGGCCCGGGCAGGAGGGCTGGCGGCGAGGGCAGGGAGGCCATGGCGGTGGTCCGGGTAGGGGGGTTGTGTGTGTGTGTGTGTGTGTGTGTGTTTCGTGGTCGTGTTGTCAGCAGCACCGGAGGGTCGCGGGGCTCTGGCGGCGTCTCCTCAAGCGCCACTCGGCGGCAGAGCGGGGGCTTCTGGGCTGGCCCGGCCCGACCCTGCCGCCTCCCAGCCCGGCCATGCCAGGGGCAGCCCCCCGGGGCCATGCTGTCTTGTGGATTGTTCTAGCCGTGGTAGTTTAGCGCTCTCCCGGCACCGTGCCGGCTGTGGGCTGTGCCCCCGTGCCGCCTTGCCTTTCAGGATCAGGACAAACAGGGTGCTGTGCCAGGGTGCCCAGCGGGCGCCCGCCCGGGGGAGCCCCATTTTCTGCTGGGCAGGGGAGGGGGTTTTCCGCTCCCCCATTGTTTCTATAAATGATCTTGTATTTCTGTGGTGGTGCAGCGTGTTTTGGCCCAGTCCTTCCCCGCACCGCTCCAGTGTCTGTAAATCTGTCGTCTGCCATGAAAACGATCGTGCCGCTCAGCGAGTGCCCGTCTCTTTTCCTTTCCATCTCCCGGTGGCGCCCTGCCAGCTCCCTGGGGGGCTGCCGCTGCCGGCCCCCACGGCCCCACCGCGTTGGGGGTGACGCTGCCGGCTGCATCCCGAGGGCCGTGCCCTGCACTTGGTGTCGGACGCACCACGTCTTCTCGCCCCGTGGCACCCTCACCCTGCCCGCCTGGGGCTCTGCAGCCCGGGCAGCCCCTCTCTCCCCTCGTGCCTGCTGGCGCTGCCCAGGGCCCCCCCACGGCCCTTCCCCGCGGCCCCCTCCTGCTCTCCCAGCCTGGCAGAGGGTCCATGGGCATCCCTGCCCCTGGGGGTCCTGCCCGCAGCAGCTTTGCTGCCCCATCCCCAGCTGCCAACGTGGCACCCTCGGGCCCTGCGACCACGCCTGCGGCAGCCAGGGAATCCCTGCGTCCCAGAGCGGCAGCAGGGCCAGGATGCCCAGGACGATCAGCCCTTTCTCAGGGTGTGGGGGCTCCCACGGGGCAGCACCCTCCGTCCAGGGTGGCGGGCAGGGGAGGGGGACGGGGTGGGATCCTGGGCGCTGCGGGAGGGGAGGGAAGATGAGGCGCCACCCCGGTGTGATCCAGACTGACTTTAATGCCGTGAGTCGAGGGGGGTCGGGGACGCAGCTGCCGTGGGTGGTGCCGCCACCGGCTCCACCATCATCCTTTGCCTGGGGACGAGCTAGCGCACCCGGCCAGCCCGGAAGCGGGGCGGGCTGGGGGACGCTGCGGCGGGGGGCCGGTGCCAGGCGGGTCAGTACTCCCAGAGCGTGGCTCGCAGCACGGACTCGCTGTCGGCACGCAGGGTGCCAGCAGGGTCCCCGCGCAGGTACCGCCCGTTCTTCCCTTTGATGGCGACGCGTCCCCGCTCCCGGAACTCAAAGAAGAAATCCTCGGAGAGGTCCCCGTCGCTGCACACCGACCCGCTGCTGGCCACGTACCAGAACTTGCCCCCCTGGCCTGTGGAGAGTCCCCAGGGGCTGTCAGCAGGGTCCAGCTGGACCACCAGTAGCCCCCCCCNGGCCTGTGGAGAGCCCCCAGGGGCTGTCAGCAGGGTCCAGCTGGGCCACCAGTAGCCCCCCCCACCCTTGTGGCCCCCCCACCCTGCCACCCACCTCGGATCTGGTAGGCGCCGTCGCTGAAGCTGATGTGGAAGACGTCGTAGACGGAGCGGTTGGAGTCGAGCAGGTTGGAGCCGCGGTGGTAGCAGACGAAGCCGTGCTCCCCCCGCAGCACCAGCATGGGGCGGTTGATCAGCTTCAGAGTGAACTCCTCGTCCTCCCCTGCGCGGGAGCCCGGCCCTGAGCACCCAGGGGGGGCAACCAACGCCGGGACCCCCCCGCCTGACCCCGGCACTTACCCACGGTGTCGCTGACGGCCGCCAGCTGCCCATTCTTCTTGGTGCAGACGTAGCGGCCGTTGCTGGCGCGCAGGGCCACCCGCCGCCCACGCCACTCGATGTCAAACATGGTGTTGGCAGCGCTGGCGGCGGAGGGAAAGTGTGAGCTGGGGCAGCCTGTCCCCCCACCCCGCTCCGAGACCCCCTTCCCCGGCCCCCCTGCAGCCCCACGACGCCGCACGGCCCCACTCACACTTCGGTGGGCNACTCACACTTCGGTGGCCACGGCCTGGATGCCCCCATGGGCCACGAGGGTCCAGTAGCTGCCGGTGTTGGTGTGCAGGCTGCACTTGTTGGTGTCGCGGTCGATCTGGAGCTGGAAGGTCTCGTGGTTCAGCTCCTCGTCCTGGTTCGCCGAGACGTTGACGCCTGCGGGCGGGGGCGGGCGGGGGGNCCTGCGGGCGGGAGCGGCCGTGGGCACCGGCCACGTGCGCCCCAAGAGCCGCGGCTGCGCTCTCCCTCCCTCCCCCGGCCCCTCCCGGCGGCAGTAAATCCCTCTGTGAACAATCGTGCTAATTGGACTGGTTAATCTGATTGCTGCCGCGTCCATCTGGTCAGCGCCGCAGCGCACAAACCCCCTATTTATAGCCTGGCCGCCACCGTCACCCGGCCCTAAGCCGCTTGGCACAGGGGCTGGCGTGTTGCCGGTGCCCACGGGAATGGCAGGGCAGCCAGGGGCTCGGCACCGCCACCACTGCCACAGCCACGGGGACCCCTCGGGGACTCCCCGCGGGCTGGAGGCCACGGTCCCGTCCCCTCAGCGGGGTCTGGCCGCGGCACAGCTCTGCCCAGCCTGGGGCTGCCAGGCTCAGCGTGCGCCGGGGGGACGCGCACACACAGAGCTGAGCGTGCAAACACACACCCCTGCACACACACACACACACCCCCTGCACACACACCCCCTCTGCACACCCACGGAGCCCTGCACACACACACACACATAGAGCCCTACACACACATACACCTCTATGCACACCCATGGAGCCTTGCACGCACACACACACACTCCCTGCGCACATACACACACCCTGCACACTCACAGAGCCTTGCACACACACACAGAGCCCTACACGCACACTCCTATGCACACCCACAGAGCCGCGCACACACACACATGCACACCCCTGGAGCCCTGCACACACACACACAGAGCCTTGCACACACGCACCCCCCTATGCACACCCCCGGAGCCCTGCCCACACCCCCCCCACCCACAAACCCCACGCACCCCCACGGAGCCCCGCACAGCCCCACCGCTGCTCCCACCCTGACCCGCTGCCCGCAGCCTCCCCCGCATTGTTACTGCAGGGTCTCCCCCGTGGGGGGTTCCGGGGGTGCTCCCACGGAGCCCTTCGTGGCCGCGGGGGCTTTCGGGGTGGGCAGAGGGCGGGCAGCGGGGGGCGGGCAGCCCTTACCCTGCCGGATGGAGACGTATCTGCCGTTGGCCGCCGTGAAGACCACCTGGGGGTGGCTCTCCTCCAGGTCGAAGAGTTCGTCTTTGCCCGGCTTGGAGCTACGGCCGGACTTGAGGGTGCCGGTGGGCCCGGTGGGCGCCAGGTATTTGCCGTCGCAGTCCTTGAAAGCCAGCTTGCCCGCCTTGAACTCCAGGGTGTAGCCGGTGCGGGCGCCGGGCTCGGGCACCAGTGTGCCGTCGCAGCGCAGGTAGCGCTCGTCGGCGGTGCGGAGGCTGTACTTCTTGTCCTGGAAGCAGAGGGTGATGAGGGCGTCCACCCCCCAGGGCAGGTTGCTGTCGGTGGCGATCTCGTCCTCCTGGGCGCTGAGGTGGGCGTAGCGGCGGCGGCTGACGCTCAGCAGGTTGGCCTGGGGGTGCATGGCCAAGTGCACGGTCCAGAGCTCGCCCTCCGTCACGCTGGGGGCGAAGCAGGAGAGCTGGTCCTCCCGGCCGCCGAAGAAACGCCGGTGCGGGGCCGACTGCAGCGCCCAGCGCCCGTCCGACTGCGTGATGATGCTGAAGCGTTCGTCCCGGCCGGGCTGCTCGGCCTCGCACCGCACCTTGCCGTCCTTGTCAGCACCCAGGTACCGGCCCAGGTGGCTCCTGAGGAAGACGACGGAGCTGTCGGCTTCATCCTGCTCCAGCGTCCAGATCTGCTTGCGCTTCAGGCTGGGCGCCGAGGCGTTCACCTTGTAGCCGAAGCTCTCCGCCGTCAGGTACCGGCTCTCGCAGTTGATCAGCCCGAACTGGATCTTCAGGACCTGGTGGATCCCATTCGTTGGCATCTTCCGCCGGCGCTGGGCGGCCCCCGGGGGGGCGGCGGGGGCTCCCCAG
>VZSF01009575.1:0-22926 GCA_013398295.1 Chionis minor
GCTCTCCCTTTCCAAGTGTCCACTTTCCCACTCAGTTTGGTGCCATCAGCAAACTTCATCAGGGTATACTTGATCCCATCATCCAGACCACTTATGAAGATATTAAACAGCATTGGGCCCAGTATCGATTCCTGGCAGACCCTACTTGTGACAGGTTGCCAATTTGAAAAAGAGCTATTTACCACCATCCTCTGGGTGTGTCCTGTCAGTCAGTTCCCCACCCACCACACAGACCGCTTGACTACACCATAACATCAGTTTCTCTAGGAGGAGGCTGTGGAGAACCTTGTCAAAAGCGTTGGAGAAATCCAGGTAGATAATGTCCACTGCTCACCCCACATCAACCGAGCAGGTTGCTTTGTTGTAGAAGGCTATCAGGTTTGTCAGGCACGATTTGGCCTTGGTGACTCCATGCTGGCTCATCCTAATCACATGCTTCATTTGACTTGTGATAGCCCCCAGGAGGATATGTTCCATAACTTTCCTACGGACTGAAGTAAGACTGATGAGCCTGTGATTGCCCGGATCATCCTTTAAGCCCTGCCTGTAGGTGGGGGTCACATTAGCCTTCTTGCAGTCCCTTGTTCTCCACAACTTCTCCAAGATTATAGAGCGGCTTCACAATGATGTCAGCCAGCTCTCTTAACACCCTTGGGTGAATTGCATCAGCGCCCGCTGATCTGTAGGGGTCAAGCTCCTGTACTAGTTCACACCTCAACCCTTCCTTCACTGATGGTGGGTCTGTGTTTGCATCAACCTGGACTGTTGTTCCCAAGGCCTGGGGCCAATAATGCTGGTGAAGAGAGAGGTGAACAACGTGTTGAGAACTTCTGCCTTTTCAGTGTTGTTGGCGACTAATTCACCTCTTGTGTTTAACAGTGCGACAGTATTTTCCTTGTGTTTCTGCTTGATGCTTACGTATACTAAAACTTTAAATTTTTTTAAGAGAACTCTAACTGCAAATGTCCTGGCTCCTTGTGTTTATCTAGAGATAACTATGATATTAAAACCAAACAGACCAGATGTAAGAGCCAGAAGTAGCATCTAATGAAAAAAAAAAAAAAAAAGAAAAAACCCAATTCCAGAAAACACACACAACAGAAGTTAGATGTAGAAGGTGTTAAAGAAATAATATATATATAAAATGTATATTAAAAACTTGCTTTCTCCGATGAAGTTTTCTGCTCTGTAAAAGTGTCCATTCAACTGCCTGATTTTTTTTTATATACCATTATTACTGAAAAACCAATTACTAAGAAAATAGTGTGTATATTGACATACATAAACACACACCTTAAAATAAACATATAAAACACAAAAGCTTAGTATTTTTACACTTAATTTCCTTAATTTGCATTTTATCCTGTACATTATCAGAGTCTCCCTGCATTATGCACATCAGTTTAGATAAGAAAAATCTTGGCCTTTTCTGGACTTGCTCACATTTGTAACAAGGTGGTTCCTTAGGGAACCAGCTGAGGGAGACTAAGATCATCGTTCCATTTACTGTTTGATTCTAAATCGGTCAGCCTATAAAAATGAGATTCCATACTCATCAAGAACTTCTAAATAAGTGATCCTTCACTCACACTACACTTTCTGTTGTCTGCATCCCAAATATAGAAAAAAACCACTTGTATTCCCATATTTACATCACAGTAGCTGCATAAAAAGGAACTTTAAATCTATCCATAGCCAATGAGTTACTACTGTTCCGCAAGTCCATAGCTGAGGACAGAAAAAGAATATACTTCATTAGAAAGATTTTGTTTGTTCCTTTGGACAGCAAAACCTTAAAGCAGCCAGGGGTTTAAAGTGCAGGAATTGGTCCCAATGAAGACAAATTAGAAATCTGAAAGCAGAGAAGATGGTCTATAAGGCATCTTAAATTGCATTCAATACATTGCATTGCTTTGTGCAACGTAAGTCTCACTACTGTGGAAATGAGGTATGCGTTAATAATATTTGAATATACAGGATTGCAAATAAACCTTTTTAAAAACAACTGAGCAATGAGGAAATATAAAACAAACGGATCTACCCACAATGTTTTATTTACAATACTTTCCTCTATTCCTGCTCATCTTTCCACTATATAGATGTGATTGAATGGATGAATTTCCATAATGACAGCTTCATTCAACTCTCAAAGCCGCACAAGTTACAAACCCAACACTCTGTTCACATTTTAGAGGATAAAGCAACACAATTTTTGAATTTAAGGTAGAGCAAGCCAGAAAAGACAGGCCACCTCAGGCTATAACATATGAAGCCAGATGAAAAACACCACAAAGTTAATACAACACTTAAAAACCTAAGCTACTAACAAGGCAGCAATACATTTAGAAAAAGTCCACTTCATTAGCATGATACCATTATACAAAACTTATTCCATTAAGGAAGACGTTTAGTGGTGGTTTGTTTGTTTTTAATTCTGAAGCATGCCCAACTTTTGGATGGGCCAACAAAGCCCATCCAAAAAGCTACTGCAGTCAAATGTAGGAAACCAAGAGTTGATTTCACTGCTTTAAGAGCACTATGCTTCCCCTCTTCCCCAGCTATCACCAGCAGGGACAACCTTGGAAATGGTTTTCTATTCATCAGTCCAACAAGTACAGCTCAAACAGTGAAAACAGTCTCCATTACATGAAATCACCAATGTATTTCATCCTGATTTTCCACTAGGATGAGTCTTTCGCAAGCAAAGGCAAGCTTGATCTGCCTGTGCTCCATGTAAACTACACATGAGCCCATTCTCAATTGGAAGCCCCATTGCATCATTTAGCTTCTTCATGTCTAAGCTTGTAAGATCTCTGAGCTTAACACACCTCCTTAGCTTTCAGTACAGGGCAGATTTTCATCCGGAGATGTTGAAACACAGGCAGGGTTAGCTTGCTTTTGTCTGCAAAAAGCTGGGTAAATACGTTATTCGCTAAGCGTTGTCTCAAAGTCCGTCCAAAAATTGGTGGTCTTGTTACCATATGGATAATTCAAAGCAATAAGCACAAACCTGTTCTCCAGGGCTTCAAGAGAAGGCAACAACATGCTTGATAACTGGCCACAAAACAGACTGCAAGTAGCAGTGATTGTGATCAATGCCAACCTGTACTGGATCTAGTTCAATGACTTAAGACAGAATGAAATCAGTTTAAAATGTACTCTAAATTAAATTGTAAAACTAGGTATTTTAGATAAAAATCAAATGGAGAATTCATGGCAAGCCTTCGTTGTCAAGGCTACTGCTCAAAATGTTTAATGCTATTTTATTCTAAAAGTGAAATACATCACAACTGTATGTGTAGTATTTGTTAGATTTATTGTACTGACAACAGCAAGAAATACTCTTATTTGTTAAGTCATTGAATTAATAGTTACTGCCTTTTTTGGACTTTTAAAAGAAAGAAAAAAGGATACCCATTTTATTTACTCTGTTAACTCCCAAAGCATCCGATTCAGTAAAAACTTAGTTTTCAACTCTGCAGAAATCACTGGGTTTAGGCCTTTAAAGACCAAAAAGGCTGATAAGACTTGGAAAGAATCTCTCCCATTTTTTTAACACTCTCTTATTCTTCATTCTAGTTAAAAACATACCTAATATGACAAATTATTGTCCTATACTCGAAGTGTCTGAAGCAGACATATTCACCTGCAGGTAGTCATGTCTGCAGTACACAAGAAATAGCAGCTTACAAATGAGGACAGACACTTCATTTGTCTTTAGGAATTCACCTCTGAAGTATGTTTATTCACTGACATCCCAGACACGGAAGAACTGACCTGGTATTTTAGTTAAAATTAGTTTATTAAACTCAGTCACCCATATCAAAATCCGTATATTCAGATATCCACAGAACCTTGTGCTTCCTTTACCTGCCCTAGAAGAAAATAAACAAGCAAACAAAAAAACACTCAAGAAAAACATATCTATTCCCATTTTGGTTGTTACCCAAGTCATTTGGAAAAAAAGTCTTCACAGTGCCTGAAAACGAGAGATTCCATTATTTTCATTATCTTAATCTAGAGAAAAAAAATTAGTGCAATGTCCAAGATGCGTGTGGGCTAAAACTCAACAGTACCGTGCTTGTTAACACCCGCTTCTGCAGACTGTTACTTTTGCACCTTTGTCTATCTTTAACAGCGTGATAAATGCTTTTTAAGCGGTAGCCAGGACTTCGAGAAGCCTGGGTTCTTTAAGACTCACCAAAATAAGTAAGTATCCAGTCCTACCTACCTTCGCTATTTCTGGCTCCACTTGTTGTTTCTTGGGTGTCTCTTTTGACTCGGGCCCTTTTGGAGTACTAGTGTTCTTAACAGAGGGTGATTCAACCCCTTCACCTTCAAGTTGCAGGTTAATACCTTCTGTGGGGACAGAGTGATCAATACCATTTGGATTCAGATTGCAATGGATAGCTGGGAAAAAATACAAGAAAGAAAACACACTGCTTAGGAAGGAAGAATCCAATGTTACAAACATTTATCACAAAGTACTAAGGAAGTGCCACATGGTAACAAGAGCTATGTCAGATCGTGGCCTGTACCTTGACCTGGACTGAGAGCATGATATTTGAGAAGGAAAATGAGAGACAATGCAGCACTGTATAAGGCTATTTAGTGCAGGCTGTGTTGAACTGTGCTCTACTGGATTCACTACAGTGTCCAAGACCCTCAACTTACCCCTTTTACCAGGGTAGGACAATATAACCCATGTATTTACCGTTCAGCCATACCTGGGTTTTTTTTTCTTTTCTAGGCAAGCAAGTTAAAGTTTTCCTATTACATTTTCAATCACTACAACATTCTAGGCCCCAAACAACGTGGGATAAGTAAGCTGTGCACAGCAAGTCAGCAAGTCGGTCTCTGCACGGAGTAATGACTTACCCAGCTGATTATCTCTCCTTCAGCACTTTGTACTACTGCAAATTACCACCTACACCATCCTAATAAGCAAGAGGGATGTACTCTCTAGGAGCATATAATGAGGTGTGGACTAATGACAGCAGAATAAGGAAAGCAGAAGGAGAAAAAAATGCAAACCATACCACAGAAACGCACATTTAGAACTATTGCAGTAGTGTAATCGTTTTCTGTCCAAAATTTCACACTTAGAAAGAGAGTAGCTCTAACAACCTTCTTGGCACACGTAGCAATTTTAAAACTTGTGGATCCTGAGGCAACTTCCCCTTTGTGCGACTCTCTAATTCATGTTCCCGGGTAACTGCTACTTTCAGCATTACTCATAATTAATGGTCCCAACTTCCCTTGTACGCAGAACTTTGCTCAGATACTGTTGTGCAATGTTTGACAGACCTGAACAGAAAACCAAAACACACTGTAAAGCCAAAATAAAAACTGCCCTTTTACTCTCGGTTGGCTTAGAAGCAAAGGGTGGGGAGCTGGGGAAGGAATCAGAACTGCCAGTTTCTACCAGCTACAGATCAGCCCTTGAAAGCCTCTCATGGGAAACACACTCAAGCTGCCAGAGAGGCAAAGGCTCCTTCAACTAAAGCACCTTTTGAAAATCCATTCACCTGAAATCCCAGAGTATTAATTGAAAACTTTGAGCCTAAATTACATCAGGATTAAAGCAGAGCCCCAAAAGTCAGCCTTTTCTCCTTGGGGTTTTTAAAAACATCCAAATATTTGTATAAGATCAGTGATCTGTCCAAGCACTACAATACCTACATCTGCAAGCTAGGGATGGAAACATCTCCTACCTTCAAGTCAAAGGAACATTATGAAGGATAATTCATTAACAACACTGAGTGATGGAAAACAGTAAAGAACTGCAATGTTTTATTACAAATTGCAGCCATTTTGTAAAGAAGAATAGAAAAATGTCACTGGCCCACAGGAAACTAGTAAGTGAAACTAAAAATGGGAAGGGAACTAAATTTCAGTCTCACTGTGAATAGCTGTAGGGGATTAGTCCTGGGCTTTTTACAGGTATGCAAAAGAGATGGAGACCCCTCTCCAAATAGTCAATTCTTTAACAGGCAGCATGAGAGAAAGAGGAGGAGGAACCACTAGACTACACCATGTCCAGAGCTAAGCCCTGCAGAGACCTCCTTCTGGGGAAGGAAACAGAATGGTTGAACAATGCAGAGCTTCTGGAGATGAGGCAGGGTTTCTACTGGCCACCCCAGGGACCACCACAGGAGAAGAATTTCCAGCTAAAAGTCCCTTCTTTCTCAAAAGGGATCCTCCATCTGCTTAGGCCTTGCATAGAAAGTTGTGGTTTTCCTTTAAAAGCACTGAAAACCCTCTGAAAAGTTTTTTGGGAACTCCTGGGTGTCCCCTTCAGGCACCAATTTCTCAAAAACAAGAGCATTTTTTATTTTAATAGGGGGAAAATAGCACATAAGCAAAAGGGGTCTGCAGCAATCTGTGTAGCTGTTGTTCTTATCCATCATCTGTCTGTCTCATTTTAGTAGGGCAGGAATCTGCAATTTCTTCCTGATACCTAGACAGCTGCTACAGAGCTTCATTTCCCAAACCACCTCTAGGGACCTTTTCCCTAAGTCTAGCTGCAGGTCTTCTTGCAAGTCTCTTTCTTCCCTGGTTCAAACCAATTATGTAGGTTGGCTGAAGGCAATATAAAACCAAATCCCGTCATTCTGGCATTGCCTCTCACTGGTGAGGAGGGAAAAATAGATGACTCTTCAAGTCAGTCCTTGCCTCCTACTGGTTTTCCCAGCCACACCACTGAGTCAATCCAAAACGTAAATACCTAAACTTTAATAACATTATTAGAGGCCTTTCCTAACTTTATTTCTAGGTACACTCCATACCTACCCCTTCCTGGATTATGTTTTTGTCATGGCTACAAGACTACAACGGAACTGAACTTGAACACAGCAGCTGCGTGATTTTTCCCTTGCAGGACCTCTTGCTGTGTCACAGAAAATGCCAAATCTTTTTACTTCTGCAGTGAAGCTAAGAGGCTTCACCTGCTCTGGCTGTATGGCCATCACGGTATGGGGAGGTATCCAGAACCTGCCAAGCTGTTATGATGAAGGGAGTCTTTAGGGCTTTTAAGCTCCCATAGGAGGTTTCAAAGAGATATTATTTTGTGGTTTACATTTACATCAGTGTATCTTAAGACAACAAAAAATTCTCTCTGTCTCCCCTAGATCATATCCATCTATCATTATCTACCTTCTCTTAATCATATTTACCTGCCTGAAAGAAACAAGTAATTACTAATGACTACTTCGCTTATCCATCAGACCACGGAAAAGATGGATGCGATCCACTGAGACAGACTTTTTTGCAGCCCAATGAGAGGGAACTGTTCTGTTAGTAGCCAAACTAATTCCCTGCTTCACAAAAAAAAATGGCAGATATCCTAACGAACCTGAAAAGTACTTCCAGCATGCCCCTGCTCCAGCAAGGGCTGGATATTGGTGAAAGACACTTGGTATGGAATGCAATCCATAAAAATCCCTCCAACTGTCTTCTGCAAGGACCTTGCCTGGCTGAACAGCTAACGCTAGCTCACCCTACCCTCTGCATTCAGACCATCTTCCCCACCACTGCTTTGACAATACCCCTACTGTCTCAGCACCTCTTCACACCACCAAATTAAATCCATCTCATCGTTCCCAGACTTTGGAAGTCCATTAAGACACAAAACCCTACCTCCAAATCAGCTGATAGTATCAGCCTAACATCACTAGATACCAACGGTATCATTAGATTTTGAAACAAAACCTCTTCCAATATTCTTCCAAACAATTTCATTATTCATGTATCATCCATGTGTCTCAGTAATACAACTGTTCATCCAGTCTCAGAGCACTTAAATTCTCCTTTCTCTGCTGAAAATCCCACCTAAGAGCCGATTAATGCCATGTCTCTCTCCATGCTTCCCAACTGTCACTTAAATTGGATTGAAAGCTTTTTGTGCTGGGAACTTGTTTTCTTTTTGGGAGGGAGGGTGCATGCTCTGTACAGCTCTGACTGCACAGTAACAAGCACATGACAAATGGTGCTGGCAGACACAATAACATAGATTCACAGATTACATTTATGAAGCGAACTATTATTTAAAACAAAAGTACTTAAGTGCTCTTGTACTCCTAGCTCAATGGCAGAGCTGAATCTACAGGAAAATATCTACTTTTCCAGAACATGAAAGAAAAGGCTACTGAGATTTGCCAAGTTATTAGGGTTAAAATCTCTGTGAGAAAATCAGTGGAGCACGCAAAATAGAAAAATGACCATGTCTGTCCTAAAAAACTAGAGAAGGAACAAAATTAATGCAATACAGTGTATTTTTTTCCACATGCTAGAACACAAACCCAAGTCCTTTTCATGTAGGCAGAGCAAGAGAATTTGTTGCCCTGCAGAAGTCGACACGTGTGAGCCGAGCTCTGTGCCCACGCAGAGCCCTTACAGCATGCATATGCAGCTCAAAAAGAGAGCTCGCGGGGCAACATGAACGCTCTGCCCCCCTCACTACCTCCCTCCCGAGGGCAAGCAGCCAAGAGACAGCTTGTCTGAGCACGCCTGATGGTACACAAAAGTCACCAAGAGCCATAGCAAGTTACTGGCATCTGGGGGCAAGCCTTGCCTTTTACTAGAGGGTACTCTGTGAATCCTGTCTTGAGAAAAGCCTTGGGGGCACTCTTCAAAACACAGCTTTGACATATCCAAAGTTTTGGATGGGCAGATGGAAAGTCTTTGTCTCTCCCTCTGTAGGCTCAAGGCTTAGCAGATCAAACCTATGATCAATCACTACCTCTGTCTTCTCTCCTGCCTACCGTGTCAAACGTTTCATAACTACTTGTTTCAGTGGGAATACTGCCGGCTGCTTAAAATTTTAAGCAGATCAATTAAGGCTACATTAAAGCATATTTGGCAAGTACTTGAGTTACGTGCAATAACAATTGCTCTATTCTGAAAAGTGATCGAGTAAAAATAGCATCTTCTTACTCATCTGCCTTGTTCTGTGTGCATCACAGTCATATGCTAGCTTTTGCTATTCAGAGACAAAAAGCAGGCACAGGAGATACCCATCCAACCTCTAACAAACCTTAGAAAACTTTCATGTGTCAATGTCCTGGTTTGAGGTAAAACAGAAACAATTTTCTGTTCAGTAACTTCACTTTTTAGCTAGGCCTCTTCTAACTGCTGAAATTACCAGCATGTTGTGCAGAAACTGTTGGCTCTTGGAGTGCTACAACCCATGTTTATAGCTGATGCCAAGGAATGGGATGCAGAGAGGCTCTTGCTTATACTTATGGCTGTAACAACCAAGACCAGCTAACTTTGTTATTTGCCTCGTTGGAGGGTTGGAAGCAGAAAAGCGAGGAGGGGTCCCACCTGTGGGGAGGAGCGGACAGGACAGGGGACCCAAACCTGACCAACAGGGTGTTCCATCCCATCTGCCTCATGCTCAGGATAAAAGCTGAGGGACCAAAGGCTCAGCCCTCTTTCTTCAATGGCCAGCGTCTGAGGAGGACTCTGTCTGTCTGCCTTTGATTCCTATCCTGAATCCCCGTCCAGAATCCAATTCCCATCCATCCCTGAGTCCAGCCTGGGTCTTTCCCAGTGCCTGCTGGTGGTGTGATCATCATCCTGGAAGCCTGATACGGTTTTGTATATATTTCATTATTTTCTTTTTATTATTTTATTATTAACATTTCATTAAAGTAGTTTAGTTCCTTCTAAACTCGGAAGTCTCTCTCTCTCCCCTCTCCTTGAAGAGAGAGGTGAGGAGGATCATCTGTCATCCACCTCAGTGGCCTCGGCCCAATCCACGACAGTCAAATACTGGTAAACATGCAAGCTCCATTTTATGTATTCAAGCCAGAGACTTAGCTGCAAAATATTAGGAGGCAAGTCCCTGCAATCCACCTGCTACTCCCACCCTAAAACGCCACATTGTTGAAAAATACAGACTGAAGTTAGTCCATAGAGCTGCAACATTAACAAACTCAGGCTGGACATAGCAGGGATCCAAATACCTTTTCAGTCACCTCAACTCTTCATGAAGATTTAACAGATCTTTACAGGAAAGGAGTCCTGCAAGACCTTTGGAGGGCAGCTCTCAACCAGACCTGCTCCTTCCGTTTCTGCCCAGTTCTTTGTCAAAAGCAAAGCAAATCTCCAACCACACAAAATTCTGCTGTCAGGTCTTTCAGTCAGGCTTCCAGGTGCTGTATTTCAATACCCGGTAGCGAAACAACATCCCTGGGGCTTTTTGCTTGCCATCATTCACAACCCACTTGAACTAGGCTGATCAGATTCAGGGAGACATTCACATTGAGAGTGCTGGGATCCCGTTCCAGGTTGAGATGGCTGCTCACACTGACCAAATGAGCAAGAAGGATCTGTACTGCAAAGCCCTTCCTGTACTTCTAGAAGCTTGTACTTCACTAGTAACTCTGAATATCCCTACAAAACATGGGATTATTTTAAAGATTATGTCTGACCAGAGCAGTTAGTACCACTTCTACAATACTAAAAGACAAGATTAAAATCCACTAATAAAGATGACCTTAATTTCTACCATAAAATTTAGACTTTATCTGGCAGAAAGTGTTTCCACAGTAATCGGATTGTTTAACTTCTATGGATGGTCCACCTGCCTCAACAATCAGTCTCTATTTTTTGAGAAACTGTCTGGCTTTTGCCTATAGGAATTACTTCTCCATATAGTCCTACCTTCATCTAATGTAACTCAGCTCAGTTCCCCCACCCCATCACTTTGGACCAGCTAAAACTGCAAAGTTTCACATGAACCCAACCTGCTGTTGATGTTGACACCTAGTAAATACTGCTGACAACCTGCTGAGGAAGTAAATTCAAGATTTTGCCCTCTCTGTTTCTCCAATCTGCCTATCTAATGGGCACCAAATTAGCAGCATTCCCACGGAGCAAAGAGGCCCACCAAATCAGCCAGGACCTTTTCTACTTCAGTACAGACAACATGAATTTATCAGAAACCTCCTCTAAAGCTGAAGTATTGAAGTACTTAGCCGAAGTTATATTGGTGTCTAGCTATCTGCTGCTGTTGGTCAGTAACAAAAACCAGCATTAAGTGATTACAAACAGGCTGTGTCTAAAGCCAAGGCAGCTCTGAGCTGTGGGGTGCTTCGAAAACTGCTGCTACTGATGAGCTGTACCCATAGGTTTGAGTTTAAAGCTCAGACAGACGTGGACAGCAAGGCTTGGCGCGCTGCTGTACCATCAGGTCCCTCTGGAGAGCTGCTTGTCTTTCTAGCCTGTCTTTATCATGACTGTTAATCATATACTGATTAATCAGCTTAACAAACAATAAACTTCCTACAACATACAAGTTTTACAATCAAGAGTTTGTTCAAGCAGTGGGACATGCCCTCCAGCTGGGAGGTATCCTGAAGGGCGAGAGAAGCAACAGCTCTGCAGCAAGGACATAAACATTGAACCAGGTCAATTCGGGCACAGAGGGCAGAGCAGAGGGGAGACAGGTGTAGGAAGAGGATAGAGGCAGAGGGGATAAAGCACCTTCCATTTTAGCTTGTAATTGAAATTATGGGGCTTTTGCCTTTTTTACCCCTTCAGAATTATCATCAGTAAGACAAATCTGAAGTAACTGCACTCCTGACACAGCTATCCCTGAATGTCCCTAAATGGACAACTGGGTAGTCATCCCACAGTACCAAGCCAATTACAACCACAAGCCATTTGCTCTCTCCAGAAACAAGGAAAAAGTGCCCAGAAAGCCAAAAAATGTGAGATAATCTGCTACACTACACCTCTCTTAAATGCACCTCAGCTCTAAGAGGCAGCTGAGGGTAGCGAGTCTTGCGTAGAAACACATCAAGAAACCAGAATGAGTAACTTAAGAGTTTCATTCAGAATCAAACTTGTAATTTGGTTGAATGCCATCCAAGTCTTGAGTGTACATAGAGAAGAAAGACTCTTCAGTTGTCTACAAAATAGAAACACTAAGCCCAGAATAAAAAATAATCTTCTTGGATGGGTAAAGTTTGCCTGCCTCATCCTACCAGGATATTTATGCATTTAACTTTACTCAGCTAAGAAATTTACTTGCGCATTTTTGACAATTTTCCAGCTGAAAACTACTTATTTTATGTATAGCAATAACCACTTGCCATCCCCTATCTTTGACTTTAGCAAAGGCAGTAAACATGAAAGACAGTTTCTGTTACACCTGCTCTTCAGGAGACAGACTGCACATTATCACTATGCTAGACAGACTCTGGAGCCTCAGCAATGTAGGTTCTGCCTTTGTAACAGCAACAGGATTTCATGATAAAAAGCAGGCACAATGACTGGACAGCCAAATTATTTTTGAAGCATTTTTTCACTCCATTTTTATAGATGTACCATCTGTACAAGCAGCTCTTGAACTCACACCAGCAAGAGAGGCTTGTGAAAAAATGGACCAATTCAGTGAGTAAATAAAGCAAGTCTACCACAACTCCTGCACAGGTATCAAGGAAGAGGAGAATACTGGCAAAGAAAGAGACTAGTGAGCTATGCAATTAGCTCAGAGCAAAATGCATCTTACTAAACAAAGTAATAAAGGTCAGTAACATGCATCATATGTATACAGGAACATATTTTGAGCAATGGATTACAGTAAAAAAAATAGTAATTTGTTTTGCAAACTGATTTCATCCTCTGTTAATAAGAAGGCTTGTGCGAGCGTCTACAAAGGTTCTCCTGAAAAGTGAAACAGCCCCTCTGGACTTCAAGTTTGTGAGATGCACAGATGTGTAATCAAAGAGGGTGCTACAGGAGATAAGAAGTGTAAGTATGAAAAACAAACAAACAAAAAATAATCAATGGGTAGATAGAGAGGAAGAGACCTAAAATAACACGCTCGCTGAAGGAAAAGTATCCACCGTTCATAACAATTGCCAGTCACCAACTGACTTAGGCAAACTCTAGACTAGGTACCACTGTTGCCCTCTGAGGATTTCACAGTGAATAGGGAGAGGAAGTAGATAGAAAAGATAAAAACACACCAGTGTAAGAAACAAGTCCTCATTATTCCACTATTCCTGGAAGAAACTTGTCTTGCAATAGCTGCTTAGGAGATTAGCTAGTCACGCTCCAGCACAAAAATATATTTCTAAGAATGCTTCATCTCAGGTCCTAATAGCACTACTATTCAATTCTATCATTAGCCAGCACTACATCAGAAACCTTTTCTAAACACCAGTGAGCCTATCCAGCGTACAAAGAACGGCTCAGACACACACAAGTTAAGTCCTTCCGACGACACCAGAGGTGGTGCACTGTCCCAGACGTGCACCACAGTCTCGGCCTCTGCCCTGCTCCTGAAAGCTGGCGTCTGCTGAACACGCGGCACAGAAATGGCTGCAACTCAGCTGCTGATCCAGGCTCTACTTCTTGTCCCATGACTGATGCACGAAGTCATCAAAATGCAAAGGAAAATATATTTATTCATTCTCACTAGCATAACTAGTTTGCAATCTGGCAGTTGACTTCTGTTTTCAGCCCTGGCTTTCTTTCAACTGCCTAAAAGTTATCTCTTTTAGCATTGTTTGAGGCTACCCCTCCCCTTGCACATTTAACTAAAGAGCCTGGAAATGCCTTCTTTCCTTCCCCCTGTAAAATTCTTCACCTCCTACTGCTTACTCATACCACTGTATCCTACTCACTCTAGTACCCCAGCTGATTTGTGTAGCAACAAACCGTTTGCTGAGAGCATGCAATTATTTTGCTAGAAGAAAATCCAGGAGAAAGCTTCTATTTACACACATTACAATTCTTCTTTCTTTGTGTTTCTGAAACAGCATTATTAAAAGTCTCTTTCTTGCTTTTACTAGGTTATTTGCAGAGACGCAAACCAACTCAACTAAAATCCCCTCGGGGTGGAGGGAAGCACAAAAACAGGGCAGAGGAGAGCAAATGAGTGGGGGAATGGAGAGAACTAATGATGTGAATGTTCAGCTGAAGAGTATGAGCTAGCAAGGTTGCATGTTACACAGAGACAGAGAGGAGTGCACTAAATACAGGCTATAATCCACCCCAAATAGAATCACAGAATCACTTAGGTTGGAAGAGATATCGAGTCCAACCATTAACCTAACACTGCCAAAAACCACCACTAAACCATGTCCCTCAGCACCACGTCTACCCATCTCTTAAGTACCTCCAGGGATGGTGATTCCACCACTTCCCTGGGCAGCATGTTCCAATGTTTCACAACTCTTTCAGTAAAGAAGTTTTTCCCAATATGCAATCTAAACCTCCCCTGGCGCAACTTGAGGCCATTTCCTCTTGTCCTACCACCTGTCACTTGGGAGAAAAGACTGACCCCCACCTCGCTACAACCTCCTCTCAGGTAGTTGTAGAGAGCAATAAGGTCTCCCCTCAGCCTTCTCCAGACTAAAAAATCCTAATTCCCTCAGCTGCTCATCATAAGACTTGTTCTCCAGACCCCTCACAGGCTTCGTTGCCCTTCTCTGGACACACTCCAGAACCTCAATGTCTTCTTGCAGTGAGGGGCCCAAAACTGAGCACAGTATTCAAGGTGGGGCCTCACCAGTGCCGAGTACAGGGGGACAATCACTTCCCTGCTCCTGCTGTCCACATTATTCCTGATACAAGCCAGGATGCTGGTGGCCTTCTTGGCCACCTGGGCACACTGCTGGCTCATATCCAGCCGGTTGTGGACCAACATCCCCAGGTCCTTTTCTGCCGGGCAGCTTTCCAGGCACTCTTCCCCAAGCCTGTTGCGCTGCCTGGGGTTGTTGTGACCCAAGTGCAGGACCCAGCACTTGGACTTGTTGAACCGCACACCATTGGCCTTGGTCCATCGATCCAGCCTGTCCAGATGCCTCTGTAGGACCTTCCTACCCTCAAGCAGATCAACACTCCTGTCCACCTTGGTGTAATCTGCAAACTTACCGACAGTGCACTTGATCCCCTCATCCAGGTTGTTGTTAAAGACATTAAAGAGAACTGGCCCCCATACCAAGCCCTGGGGAACGCCCCTTGTGATTGGTCGCCAATTGGCTTTAACTCCATTCACCACCACTCTTTGGGCCTGGCCTTCCAGACAGTCCTTTAACCAGCAAAGACTATACCCATCCAAGCCATAAGCAACCAGTTTCTGTAGAAGAATGGTGTGGGAAACTACGTTGAAGGCTTTACTAAAGTTCGGGTAGACAACACCCACAGCCTTTCCCTCATCCACCAAGCAGATCACCTTACTATAGATGGAGACCAGGTTCCTCAAGCAGGACCTGGCTTTCATGAACCCATGCTGACTGGGCCTGATCACCTGATTGTCCTGCATGTGAGCCACAATGGCACTCAGGATGATCTGCTCCAAGGGTCTTCCTTCCAGCCCGTCCTCCAAGGGTTTTCCTGTTCAGTCGCATACTTCCTGCAAGCATATTAGATCCTGTAACTGAATGCAGAGTTCACTTCAGTCCCCCTGCCCACCTGTTTGCTTCATCCAGGAGCAGCACATATTGGGGTGAATTCTTGCTGTTCCAAGTAATGAACCTGCTCTTTAACGACAAGTTTAGCTCATGCTGATTACAGAACATGCAGCCACTGACAGCAACTCCTTCATCATTCTTTTTGTGGTCCTTCTGCCACAGGACACTTCTGGAGAGAGAAAGACCACCCTACGCAAAGGTGAAGGAACATACAACCTACCCAAGGCAGAAGCCACTAAGGGTGAGATCTGTAAATCTGAACTGCTTCAGTTGCTCATGAAGGTTTCTCTCAGACCATATTTCACGTCATTTTTGTAGGGCCATACAGTAGTTTCCAACCCTACCTGCTGTGGGGAACAGGTATTTTCCAGGATGGCATTTCTACAGCTGCAGCCTAACGCAGGGCCCCTCCTTCACCCCCAGTCCCATTGACTTAACATAGCAGAGAGTTCCTTTTACAGAACAGTATCAGTTCTTATATATTGGAAAAAAAGAGAGCTAAATGTCTTATATATCATGACCCTGCCTGTTAATGTGTTTACAGCTCAGTGCCCAATTCCTCATCTCCTCTCTGTGTTTCTAGGTTGCTCTGACCAAATTCTCCTCTCAGTTACTTGATGCAAATCAGCCTGTTGTGGCAAGTGGAATTGTTCTGGATGCACAAAAGATGAGCTAAACTTTGTCATAAAAGTCATCAGGCTGGGTCAGACTAAAAGTCGAGCCCTTTATGCTGCTGCTTAAGGAAACAGTGTGAGAGCAGGGCATGCATGAATTGATCCTCCCTTGGCAGGCTAGGAGTGATTCAAGGTTGAAAGCTGCACCTGAGGAACTGTCTATTATATGCAAAACTATTTCTTTTTTTTATTTATTTTAAGCACAAAACCCTACAGCTTTAGTGTTCTGTCTTGTGAACTAGTTCCTTTTTCACCTTTTCCAAACTAATCATCAATGTCTAAGGATTCTCTCCGTGGTCATCCCTTTCCCAGGCTAAAGAATCCGAATCTTTGTAACCTGTGCTCAGAGAACATACCACGTCTCTGACCAGCTGACTGCCCTTTCCTGTACTCTTTCCAGTCCTGTGTCTTTTGGGGGGTGTAGCAAGCAAAACTACAGGGAGAATTCAAAATACAAGCACAATACACAGTGATACAGAAACAAAGACATTTCTTGCCTAGTTCTGAGCTCTTCCCCATAGTTCCTTAAATCTTATTTGCAATTTTGACCAACAACCACCAGACTGTTCCAGAAGACTTCAAAATTACTCAATTTTCTGGCCATTTTCTCCACCTTTGCCTTTGGCACCTTTCAGAACTACTCCCTCTACGTTCTCTGCATGCTTTGAGCAAATAATTGAGGGCTGAATTGTTCAACTGTTAATCTGCAAGGGTAAATACCTGTATCCATTCAAAGGCAATAGCTTTCATGAGAAATAACCCCCAATAGCATTGCTCAGTCCCAACTCTGAGTACCTCCTGTGCACAGAAAGGGAAGTCCTTGCCTCAGAGATCATACAGTTTGAACAAAAAGAGAGACACCAGAGAGATGGGACAGGGCACAAGAGGGTAAAGCTGTCTCAGCCAAGACAGCAGAGAAACTTGGCACCAGAACCAGACACGGTATCCCTAGCAAACTCAGAAACTCAATACTCAGCGTGCTGAGCAGTAGGCCTCCAACAGCTTTACTACTTCTGCAAACTACTGTACCACTTCCAGAGTCCAGTGGGCAAAACAGAAAGTTACAGTTTTATCCAGACACCTCGGTGTGCACTCTCTAGCAGGCCTGCACAGATGATGCTTTGGACAGAAACTTCTCCATGGTTATCAGCTGAACAACCTGCAATAATCTGCAACTCCGATACCACCCGGCTACAGTGCCTTACCCTAAGCTTCTCACAGCTGCTCGCCTGCCATAACCCGTGTGAAACAGCAATACTGGGAATAGGAAGCACAAGACTGACTCCAAACAGCTTGCTCTGGCCTCATACACCGATCTGTAAATGACAAAAACAAAGCTACACAACCTCCTTGGAGGCAACCTGCCATGCTTGGACATCTCAAGACAAAAAAAAAAAAACCACCCAAAACCAAACCAAACCAAACACAAAAACCTCCGAAAAAACAAACAACCCCAAAACCCTCTTGAGAAGAATTTTATTTTATAATTTCCATTTAAGCAGTAAACATGGTATCTTACAACATCACTACAGACCATCAGTAATTTCCAGTAGTACATTAGCAAATGCACCTAATGTCTAACTCTTGTCAGCTGCTCACTTGCCTTCTCTTCTTGGTGGAGAAAGCACATGAACTTTCAAAGCACCATTCCTTCCCTCTGCCCATACATCACCACCACCTGACAAGTTTTATCCTTATAATGGGATCTGATTGCATTGAAACAGCCAATTGATATTAATCAATGTCCTCCTGGCGCTCTGAGCCTTCCAAGTACTTTAAAGGGTGAGGCCAAACACTCACGGAACTGTGTCTAATTTGGTTGACCTGAAAGCGCTTCTAAGTTTCCAAGTACACTCCTCTCCTACAACCAAATTTCACCCAAGGGAAATGCAGCGACACACCACATCTATACTGTATCTTGATTACTGCCTAACAGGGGTTCATTTCTAAAAGCAGGGAGGGAGGGGAAAATGACTACATAACCTGCAATTATATCCGCTCCCCCCTCACTCTAAATACATTCAATGGGACTTCAGTACAGTGACATTCTTTGTTGCCACAGCTTCATTTTGGGGTCTCCAATTCCCCAGTGCAGTGGAACGCATCTTCCAAACTTCAGCTCACAGTTTCCCCAGATGATGCCTGAGAACCACGGTGCACCTGTTCAACATGAGACCCTGCAGTGCAAAATAGACTCCTGGCCTTAGCTACATTATTCCTTTGGAGAGGGATCATCGACTATCTATCTTGTTAAAGACAGACACAATGAACTGTGACAGAGCTGACTTTTTCAAACATAGCAATCTAGATAGGAAAGCTGGAAGCAGTGGTTCGAAGCAGAGGAGCACACGCTGCCACCAAGCTGTAAGCACACTGGCAGGTGTGGTGGCATGTCAAGAAAGGAAACCCCATCTTCTGAAGTTGTGGTGTTGCTGAGCAATAAAGAAGGGTACAAATGTTACAGCTAAACAAGGCGGCTGCCACAGAAATGTAGACGGGATAAGATCTATGTTCCAGTCTGGAATCCCATAATTGCTGATGCATTTTTGCAATAAACAGTCACTAAATAACACACAGAACTGGTACCAAGACCAAAGGCTGGAGTTCAGGTCTTACTCCTCTCTGTCCTGCGTGCACCTCCTCTACTGGTCTTATCCATCTCCTCTGCTATAACCCAATGTGACGGTTTCAACTGGAGAGGCAGATGCGTATCTCAGCCCTGCTTCCAACAGGCAGCTCTTTCCAAGCCACATCTCTGAGTCCCTCAGGCTAAGGAGTGGTTGGAAATTACCGAAGAAAACAAGAGCATTGATGGAAGCACATGCTATTTTTGAATGACAGAGTTTGTTACTTCTTTGCTCCACAGGCAAATAAGTGTGCTGAAAACCCATCTATTAGGTCACATTTCCTGGAAACTTAGATGTGGAGACATCTAGTCTGAGCCTGGAGCGGGTGCAGAAATAAGACGAAGTTGAATAACTGAACACCTGTCAAGAGAGTTGAACTTTTGGGCACACGCTGGAACAGCAAGATAGGTACCTACACTGAAACCTGCTTCAAAGCTCGCCTTTGGATGGTCTCGAACTCACTTTAACTTTCCTAGCAGAGTTGGCATAGCACGTCTAAAAGCTCCCTGTATCTCAAGTCTCTGAGGAAACACACTGCAACATTCAGAATCTGTTGGAGTTGGCTAGGCACTGAAGGTTTTCCACCCAGGTATATCTCGCTGCTGAAATTCAGAAGATCGCTTTGATAAAAGTTGGTTACAAGCTGCAAATAACTTCAGTCTTCTGCCAGTTAACCTTGACACCACACCCCAGAATGCCCTAACCTCCTTTGAGTCTCTACTCCCCTCGAGGATCACTCAGGAGTAAGGCCAGAGTCATTGTAATTTTATGTCAGCAAGACTCCACTTCTTAGTAAAAAATATTCTCCAGTAGGCAGATCCAGAGTCTCAGTAGCATGAGCCCACTACAGAAGAGCCATAGGACAGTAGAATTTTACATTAATTTTCAGGAAGAGACTAGCAACAACCATATGTATGCACTTTCCAAAGCCCATACACAGAAGGAAAGGCCTTAGACTAAACTTCATTAAACACGTACTATGAAAGAACTCCATGACACAATTAGCACTTTTTAGCTCAGGAATCTCCAAGACACCACAGGTCAGAGCTGCAGCAGATCTGACAGAACTGTGTGGGATCACCTGCACGCGTACATTCTCTGGTGGGTGCTGTCAGCCTCTCACTTTCTTGTGCAATAATCACTGGGGGGAGGGAGGGGGGAAGAAATCACCATTTCTTTCTTAGCCTTTACCTCTGCTGCGCAAGAGAAAAAAGAAAAAAAAATTCAGAACACTGTTGCAGAGATCAAAAGCCTTTTTCTACTGGCTCTGACCTAGTTCTTTCATTCTTACTAGAGGGAAAAAAAACACTTAAAGGAACATTGTCAAAACTGTTAGGTCTAAAAATAGACTTACCTTGGCAGTGCTCCAATCTAGATGGGCTCACATTAAGGAGCACAAACTCATTTTCCCCATACACACACCAATCCTTTCATCAGTCTGGAAGCACTGGTACTACACAGCCCAAAGGACCTTGCAGTCCACATAATCTCTTTTGGGGCACTCCAGTATCTATTATATGTAACTGGCAAGGAACTGTAGTATCCTCCAAATTCCTATTTTGCATTTGCAAATCCACCGCTGTCAGCTATCCTGGTAAAAAAATTTCCTTAAGTAAACCACTGGACATTTGTTGCCATAACTAAACTCCAGCACTCCATGCTATGACACCATTAAAAATAATCAAATTTGAGAAAGATTTCAACAGTTTGTTAGATAAAATGAAATCAGAATTTTTCAAAGACTCTCCACAAACTACAGTGAAGTTACAAAATAGCTTCGCTATAGCAACACAAAGCATTTCTGAAAGGAGAAACAGTCTCTGGGTTCATGGCCGAGGCTGACAAATGGGCAGTTTCCACAGAACAATAGTCGTGGCAGAGCTGGTGGGGCAGCGGATGTTGGCTGGGAACTCCCATGCTCCAAGACCCGTGGTTCCGCTGTGCCCCAGGGACCTCCCCACTCCCTGCCAGTCGCATCCCAGAGCCAGCCACTTGCAAATTCTCACGAGAAGCCAGTTGGCACAGCCATCCAGAAGCATTGCTACACTCTATAAAAAGGTCTGAAGACCCAGGAAGCCCATCCCAGCCAAGCTCCCAGCCAACTACTGCAGAGACTGGAAGGCCAGACAACCTCAGTTTAAACAAGGTTTCCAGGGCTTTCCTTATTTCCTAGCTTCCAGAGCCAATGTACAGCAGGTTATGCTTTCGAGATCCCAAGCAGCATACCAGGAAAGCGTTTTTCCAATGAAAACAAGCAAATCAAACAACTAGGGGAAAAAAAACCAAAAAACAACAGTCTGTGTTTCCCAAGTCCAAGACATTTTGAATTCAGCAAATTGGCATTTTTCTACAAAACTATCAATTTTGAAGATTCCACAGTAACTTTACCTTTGACTAGAGCACGATCTGTACACTGTGGTGATCAAAGCCATGAGGGACAAGTAATCCTCTCAGCTTCCCAAATAGAAGCTGTAATGCCATATGTCACCTGCCAAAAGTCACAGTTTATGAAGAGAAGATGGCTCACACCCAGGGCTCCAACACAGCAAAAGAAGCATTAAGATAAAAGCATGCTTTTAAGCACAGCCACACAAAGAAACATAGTTCCAACAGAAAATGATGAATAAGAAAAGACCTTAAATGTGCACACACTACATTCACACAAAGCAGTCACAGCCACATGGCTACTTGTGCTGAAGAAGTAAGTAGTCATCTTGCCGTGCTAGTGTGAGGGAAAGAGAATTATGCAAAGGCAAGAAAGTTGAGGGAGAAAACCCCGAAATGGGAGGAAAGCAGAACATACAGACAAGAAAGCCTGTCCTGAGAGGCCATAGTAGGGATGCAACCTGGGGGAAGGAAATGGGAAGAAGGAGTTAAAGAAAAAAAAATCCCATCTCAGGAGAAGGGAAAGGCACTGCTTCCCAAAGCTTTAGCAGAGCTTTCCTTCATTAATATTTACAAAGCTTTTAGAGATTCTCGGATGGAAAGCGCTGCAGATATGACAGGAATTATTACAGACCTGAAAAGATCTAGCAAACAGACTCAGAAGGACTTCAAGTGAATAAAGGAGGATGACATTAGAGAGCACATTGAAATAGGGGTTGCTGCTGGCATACGAACCATCTGGTGCACGGCAGCCCGTTTCATCTACTTGCTTACCCACTACCGGGCACGCATGCCCAGTTCATGCTGCTAAGTTTTTTGCCACCGAAGCAGCAATGCTTTTATTCAGGACCACTACCTTCCTTCTTTATATCATTATCTTTCCAAACTGCCATTCAGCAAAGCAGCCTATGCATAAGAAGTGGAGAGGCTTACAGCTTAGGACGGACAGCTTTGGAGGTACACAAACACCTTTTGAGACACAGTGGTTTTGTTTACCTTTATTGGAGTTTGCCTAGGAAGGTGGTTTTCAGGGATGTTAAGCTGCCTGCTGCCTTCAGTAAGCCTAAGTTTTTGCTGGACTATTGCTTGCGCCTCTCACTTGGGCACTCAGCGAAAGACGCTTCAGCGTGGTTTTCAGCAATAAAGCAAGTGGTCTCTGACGGAACTGTAGATCTCAGCATGTCTGACAAACAAAAGCTCAAGGCAGCCTCAAGACAAGCACCCCAAAAAAAAACATGCCCCACATTGAGCACAGGAGAGGGGTCAGATGGCTGGGTTTCGCACTGTGGACTTCTGAAAGTTTCCCAAGGGCACAGAAGAAAGCCAGATGGGACCCAAACCCCAGGATTCTCAATGCCTCGGTCTAACGCTCTAGAAAACCAAATGAATTTTGGAAGCCGACAGCAGGAAAGTGGATTTGCCCTTGCCCATACACCTAGTGACATCTCTCCTCCAACCTCCCGAAAGCCCCACGGAAAGGGAACACACAGCCGACGTCACACCGCCGCAGGAGCCCAGCATCTCTTGGAAGACCTCAGCAAAGCGTCCACCTTTCCGGTTCTTGGTGGGCACCACACGAATTACCGGGTACTTCCGCAGGGGCCGGGCACCTCACGAACCTCTCGGAGCTTCTTGGTACCCCCCGGAACCCCCCGGGCACCCGGGGCTCGGGCTTCTGCCTCTCCGGCGGGGCCGAGGGCAGCGCGGCGCCCACGCCTCGGCGCCCACGCGGGAGGGCGGCCGGCAGCTCCCGAGCTTCGCGGGCATCGCGGCCCCGGGGCGCTTCGGGCGGCCCCGAGGGACGGCGGC
>VZSF01009576.1:0-91201 GCA_013398295.1 Chionis minor
TGAGGTGGAGCATGCTCGTGTGGTGTGGCCACTGTTGCTATGATATGAGATTCCTTTTTAATTTCCTTTTCCTTCCTCCCCGCTTCCCTGCATCCCCTCTTTTTCTTTTTTTTTTTTCTTTTTTTTTTTTTNCATCAGACACCCTAAGCTGCAAGTTTTTCAGGGTGTTGTTTTGGTTACAGGTTCTTAACTGCTACTCATCTCCTGCTGATACTGCACAAAACCTGCCAAAAGCCCTCTTTTGTAGATAGAAATGAGTCTGGATTAGTTTCCAGACATTCTGTCAAAAAGTTGTACGGCACATAAGCTCCAAAAAGCAAGTTTTTTTCCATGACCATTTCTGTACAGGCATTTGTCTACTTTTATTCACATATGGTTTGTTTTTCTGAAAAAATTCAAATAATTCAAATGTTCATTTCAAATGAGTGTGCTTAAGAGCCAGGAATAGTTGCTTTGTTTTACACATGGCTTCTAGTGGTTCAGTACAGCTGGACTCTTCCCTTTTCCATTGCTTAGCATGAAGAGTAATCAGAAAGGGAAATAAGCAGGACTAGCAATTTTTATTTAATACAGCATTTCTTTTAAAATTATCTTCTGTCTAAATGAAGGTGTTGATATAGTTGATCTTGAAACAATACGGTCATGTTCTGATTTAAATGGTGTTAATACACGTAGAATAATATCTCAACCCCACACTGCTCACTAATCTGCAACATCCAACGTGTTTATCTCCTCTTCTCTCCCCAGCACTGCAGTGATAACACCCACCATTGCCAATCAGATATGAATATAGTAGGTGCTTGGAAGAGAGGTTACACTGGAAAGAATGTTGTGGTCACCATCCTGGATGACGGCATCGAAAGAAATCACCCAGACTTGATGCAGAATTATGTGAGTGTCCAAAGGAGTCCAGATTTGCAGCTTATTATTACCTCAAATAAATTTGTAGCTCCTGGAAACATGGAGGGAGGGAGGAGGGAAGAAGCAAGAATCACACAAGGGTTTCTTTCAAATGTTAACACCAATGGGAGGAAGGAAGACAGCTTTTGGTAATCTATGTTGTTTTAGTTAAGGCTATTTACTGTCTGAACGTATTTCATATTTGTATGCCTTTTGTAGATAAGTCCTGAATTTCTGAAGGACTAGAACCAATCATTGGATGCTTTTTCTTTTTTCTGTAGTTATTTTACTTAATATCCTCACACTCTCCGAAATGGAATACACTGTTTTTCAGTTAATGTGTGCACCTGAAGTCCATTTTCGGCCAATACATTTAGGTAGCAAGAGAGTCACTTTTCTCAAAGACTTATTTTAGGCATATCCTTCCATGTATTTATTTTTAAAGCTATTTCTCTTGCTGCTAGAAATAATAGTAAAGGAAAAGGACATGACTTGTTATGATTCACCCAGTTAAAAACAGGTGTAGAATATTTTGGGGGTCGTTCTAGTAAATCTCTCGTAACTCCAGTGAGTCCCCACACAATTTGTAATAGAGCTGTGTCCTTTGTTTTCTGTGTCCTATGTCTCATATCATGTCATGAGGTTTCTGTTTGCTTGTATTTGTATGGATACAAATATATTTGGATTGAGCTGGACTGCTGAAGATGACCAGCATAAGGCAAGCGTATAACTTCAGTCCCACTACAGGTGTAGGTCTTGTAAAAGAGCGCTGAACTTAAGCTTTTTGCCAGCAAGCCGATTATCTCAAAAGAGCATTGAAGAGATGAAGGTGACAAAAACCTCTTTAACAACTCATCGAAAGCTACAAATGCTTCCACAGTTTAAAACCGTTTATTTTAAATTAGCCATACTTACAGTCATATCCTTCCCCATGCTGTATGTGGAAGTCAGCCTTGAAATAGATGAGGATTGCACAAACGCAAGTGACAGGCAGTTGCCCTGTTTGTTAATGTATACTTGGCCCTAATGCAAATGACATCTTTCATTTTAATCTCTTAAATTATTTAAACAAACCAAATATAATTTTACCTCTTCAATGAATGACCCGGATTGTATCGTATGTCACCTCATCTCAGTACTGTCCTTCCATGGAATTTAAAGCAGTTATTTATTCCCTTACCACCTCCTCTCTCCCTTTCCTCGCTCCAACAAGGAATTCCCCCAAAGCAGTACACATTGCTTGTTTGATGACAAATGCCTTCTATATGTCAGATTATTACTGGTGTGGCTGCAAACAGGAATATTTGAGGTGGATGTGGTAACTGGTTTTGAACAAAGAAGAGATTAAAAAGAGCTGCTTGCCATGTCAACACACCACATGCTACCACATCGATTAATGGGAGCCATACAAACCAACAGCTATTTACTGTATAAACTATTTTTGGCTGGTAAATGTAAAATATGGAAAAAAATACAGAGATATCTTGCAAATATTTGAAACAGTTACACTCCCAGGGAAACGGGAATGGAATTTACTTTGCATTTCAAGCTGTATTTTTATAGTAGTATTCTTAAGAAAATCTTAATCTTATTCCTTGAAACTACGACTGAAATTTCAGTCATCATTATGGAGATGATTTCTTGAATCTTAAAACATTCAGCAAAATTCCAGTTTTGAGAATGAACTCTCTTAACTTGCAACAGTTTCTTAGAAGAAATGTAGTCTTCTGGTTAAATGAAACACCACTTTCTATTTCCTTTCTGACACTGATGCTGCGCTTTTTTAGTATCCTTCTCCCTTTTCCAAAAATAAAATAAAATATGTAAATCCCTTAATTATTAAATGTATAATCCTTTCCTAAAACATGCAGTCACCATAAAACCACAGGAATGTTAGTTAACCTAATCACTCTCCTGTAGGAACCTGCTGAAGAATGTATAGGCCACATGAGTCAATGGCTAATTAATGATAAATTGGTTTCCTTTCTCTTGTTGGCTACAGGATTCACAGGCCAGTTTTGATGTCAATGGAAATGATTTTGACCCTATGCCTCGATACGATGCCAGCAACGAGAACAAGTAAGGCACTGTGACATTCATGACATTTTCAGTCTAATTTGTCAAGTAGAAAGTACCAGTTCTTCGATGAAATTCTAGGAGACTTGAATCCTCATGAAGCAGTGTGATTCGCATTTAAATCTTTATAAAATACGTATTTATGTCTCTTCTATGCACACTGCATGACACTTACTCTTTGAAGGTATTTGGAGCCATCCGAAAACACATAAAAATTAGTTAGAGAGTTCTGGGCATGTGAAATAAACCGTTTGCAATTCCTTTGGGATGTGAAATATAAGGGGTGACTCTTACTTTTCTCAGGTATCATCTCATTGATTTATTGGGGGTTAGTATGTGTGACAACTGCCTTTGTTTCTGTCTCTTGAACTTTGTAGACTTTGTGTATCGAAGAAATAGACAAGTTAATGAAGATTTTTTTTCTCTCTAATAAAGTCTTTTGAAGTGATAGAGTTTTTACTTGTGGAGGTTTGATAGAAACCTTGTAAACCCAGAAGTGGCAATTCTGACAGATTATAATATCTGTGTCACATGACTAGTTGGATACATCTCCATGAATGAAGCATTTCTCCTTCAGAGCTCTGCTGCCTGATATTTGTCATTCCAACTATGCTCTTTGGATGTGCTTTGGTGAAGACTGGGAGAGATACTGGGAGGGACACTCACCTCAGGAAGCAAGCCACCTTTCTGCCCCCGTGGGTGTTTGACAGCAGTTATGTGTTGGTAACATTTTTTTAACTAGGTACTTGGCAAAAAGAAATATGTTTCTGTGGAATTGCATGAGTTGGAGGAAGGAGAATCCTACTACTTGTCAATGTGTTGATTCTGCATTTTGTTTCCTTGAGCTTCGGGGTTTTTTCTTATTGTGAAAGCCTTTAGTATTGTTTGCCTGCAGAAGAGGTGAAACTTTGTCCTTTACAAAACCAAAATGCTTTTGGGTTTGTTTTGTCTCTTCCCTACAATTGCACAAACTTTCTCCAGAAGAATGCAGCAGGTGTAAGCTGGGAGTCAGCAGCAAACCTGGTTTGACTGCAGAAAGCAACTGGAGCAACCTTGGCTCACACCTTGGTAGGACAATCCTCTCCTGGTCAACACCTTCTTCATAACAGCAGGGCAGCATGTATGGACAGGCCGAAGAACAGGGCCTCATTACGCATAGCTGCCTGTTACATGTACATCCACTCATCTTATAATGAATCTCAAGGAGCTGCCATAGCCACTTTCAGCCACAAGGTGAAATAACTGTGAAAATTGAGGTGAACTGAGCCAAATACTTGTTTGGTCAGTCAGCCTGTTCCTGTTTGGTAGGCCAAGATGAGAAATACGTAAGGATTTAGCTCTTAGAAACTAAATAAATGAATGTAAACACACACACGTCTTAGTCGTGCTGACTAGAAATACTGTTTAACATAGAAACGTACTATGTTGGTATCAATTTGAATAATAATAATAGTTTATTTGGGACTGCAATCTTGGCATGTGTTCTCATTCAGTTGTTCTTATTGGGTACTGTTTACATGCTGCCAAATATTTTGTCTAGAAACAAGTACATGCAAGAGCTGTTTCTTTCCCTTTTGCCCACCAGGCATATCTTTCTCATCCTATTTTCATACAGAAGCTCAGTTTACTGAATCGTGTCTGCCTCTTCTTCACTAGAAATCTCCTAAAGCAAGAGTACCATGAGAGAATAAAAAGATAAATTCAGTAAAACCCTTTGTTTTGAAATATGTAAACATTCTGCACGTGCAGGCTACTTTAAGCAAAAAAACCCCAGTGATGTGGAACAAATGGTAGATAGCCCTGATTGCTGCATTGTCTCAGTTAAGTTAGTGACAAGCCAAGCATTTCAGAGCTAGATGCTTGTACTGAAAATGCAAATACTACACTGAAGGTGTTGGGAGATATCCTTAAGACACGCATTCATTAAAACACATGTATGAATAAAAGTCTATCAATTCTTACTCTTTCCAAAGCTGCCTGTTTTTCTTGCAATTGAGGAATTTCATGTGCCGTTTTTCTTTCAGTTTTAGAGTTGTCCTGTCACTGGTGTAGGAAGGTCAGAATCAGCAAATGTGCTACAGGAGCTAGTAAGAGAAATCTTTGGTTTGGCTATGAGAGGTCTCAGGACTACAAGCAAGGTTGATAAACATGCTAGTTACCTGAAAATGAGTAGGAACATAGGAACATAAATTCTTTACAGCTCAGAGTATGTACGCATTGCCACTCGGCATGCTGCAACAAGAGCCCTAGCTGTGAACTAGGTGTCTGTACTATAGCCCCATACAAAGTGTTGGAAAAGCAAGACAGTGGCTGTGTGATCACCACAAAAGGGTCGTCACCCTCACTACTTACTTCATGTTTGCTCTTTCCTCCTTTCCCCATCCTTTCTGCAGGTCTCCAGAGTGAATCACGCTGAAAACTGTGCTGCCAGCACAACAGCAACAACAAATTGCATTTTTATCCAGGTCAGGCAGGTACCTCATTCACCTCAGCCTGAGGTCAGAGGACAGCGAGACAGGCATAAGTGGGGAAGATAAAGCATGGCCTGAACCTCTGGCTGGCAATGCCACTTTCAGTGAACTAAGGTGACTGCATGACAATGCCCCAAGTGCCCATGACTCTTGTCCACAATACTGATTGTGATGGATAGGCAGTTGCCAGCAGTGGCCTCCAAGAAGTTTTGAGAAAAGATGTGATGGTCAGCCTGGCCCCCTCTGCCCCCATCCACCACCCACATCCCCATACACACTTAGGGGACACATCCTGGCTCATCTGCCTGAAGATGCACCTGTCCTTGGAGTTGGGGGATGGTGAGGGTACACTTGGAGGCGTCCTAGTTTAGGTGCACTTTCAGGGATTTACTCTCTTTGGTGCTGCAAGGAGCCATGTACCTCCAGCTGTGGATCACAGCTGAATCTTTTTCTTTGGCTGGGTATGGAAGTCATCACTTTCTCACAAAGCATGTCCAGAGAAGGGAGGATGCTTTCTCTTTTGTCGCTAGTTAGAGGCTTATATGGGGTATAAAACTCGAGCAATATTTTTCTCCCCTAGGGCTGGGGGATTTGAGTTTTGATACCCTGCCTCCCTGGTGAATGCTCTCACAGCCCAGCCCCTAAGGTCCTGCAGTGAGATTTGGTGGTTGGAGGGCCAATCCTGTGCTGTACTCAGCTTCGTCAGTGTTATCAGGAGGTGCACCATCAGTGGAGTCAGCTTTCGGACACAGAGGATACACAAAGCATGCTTTCAGTGTAAGATTACTTGGCAGCCTAACCTCCACTTATCGAGGCTCAGTATTTCCGATGAGCAGATACACTGAGCCTGTTAAGTGGCACCTAAGCACCTTCAACTTTTGGGGATGTCACCCTTCCTTCCCTAGTTCCCATTGGACTCAACAAAAGTTAAGCAACTACCTAGGCACTGAAAAGCACTTCTAGTAGCCTGTCTATATTTTTATGTCTCAAAATACCTTCAGAAATTGGGGCAGGAATTCTGATTATCAGGCATATGTGGTTATTTGGCACTAGATACTCAAGTTGTGCCTGGCCTAGCTGAGGTAACCACAGTCAGGGAACATTCTGAACGCCATGCTTTGCGAAGACTTCCAGAATGTGCAAGATCAATTTGGCTGATTCCTGCTTCCTGCTATAGCAACTGGACAACATTGCGTACTGGTAATTTGTGTCTTCCAGTAAAGGTGGGAGGTACAAATGCGCCGTAGTTTCGTGAAATGATCTAGTTTATTTTGCCTCATTTTATAACCCAACCTTAAGGGATGGAATGATAAAGAGTAAAAAGAATTGCTATAAAAATAAGTAGGTGTCTCTGGGCAGCTTTGCACGCAGCTGTGAAACATCAGGGTACTGGGTTTGTTTGCTGGCTTTTCACTTTTAATTAGTAGTGAAGGCTTTCTGTTGCTGAGGCTTACTGGTGAGGAAAAAGGAATGAGAAAAAAATAACTGGGGATTTGTGAAGAGACTGTAGATAACCAGAGTGGCACTTTCCAAAATTATAATTTTCAAGTTTTACATTAAATCTTCTATTAGGTAAAGAGAATAGGAGGGTAGAAAGAAACATTTGACTAATCTTTCAAGGCTTGTAGTCAAAATCAGGGTGGGACGATAGTTTCTTTAACTACTATGGTATGTAGGAGTCCTGCCAGAAGTTTACTTTGGTTTCTACAAATTGGCAGCAAATCGTGAAGCTTGTAAATGGTACAAGCCTAAACTAGAGCTTCCTTTTGCTCAGGGGCTAAAGACAGCAGTCAGCTGTGGATGAAGTCATTCCTGCTATGCAAAGCATCTTGTTTTGGTTTACTGCTGAGTACTGCTGTTTTATTCTTTTTTTGTTATTCCACAGTTACCTGAAAACATCTGTGTAGAAACAACTAGCCAGTATCAGTCACTGGTCCTTAGAATGCAGATGGGATCACTGAAGTGGTACTCTATCCATTGTATAGCCTCAGATAGTTCATAGTAATAAATGTTCATAATATTAAAACATTTTTCTATTTTGAAAAGAGGAAAATTAGTTTTTCTGTTTCATGAGAAATTTCTCAAAGATGACATTTCAGAGCTTCTGTCTCATTCTGCTGAGAGGTACTTTTATTAAATAGGGGACCTTTTAAAAAACATCTTTAAATAACGTCAGTTGACTTTAATGCAGTTCTTACTAAACTTATGTAAGAAAAAGTAAGAGTAAGCTGTTGTTGCTGTTTTGGAGATCCTGAGTCACTCTTTGGATGCCTTTTCAGCATTCTTCAGTGATGCATCCCCCTACATAAATAACTTATTTTAATAACCTTCTAAATTATTTTTTGGTAAGTGTAAGGTTTTTGGGAGACAACAATTTTTTCAGTTATCAAAAGAAACACAAGCTATTTTTGTCTGAACTTTGCAATATCTAGCCAGCTTTACATCCTTTCTCACAATAGCAAAAAAGTTAAAGAGTTAATGAGTTTCAGTCCTGCTTTATCCAACATATTGACATTGTTATTCTGTGGCATCCATTCCAGTTCATTATTACTTTCCTTTGTCAGTCGTATTGTTGTAGATGCTCAATAAAATGCCAAAGGCATAATTTTCTTCCAAGAGTGACAAGCTGCTAGTTTATACTGTCTGCTTATGTCAAAGATCTGTAGTATGTCTTCAGCCTTTTAATCAGAATGGATACTAGATATTTGACAGGCAGATTAGCTCTGTTGCCTCGTGGATGGTCAATAAAGTAAAAGCAAAAAGCTTCATTGACTGCTGTGACACTATTCAGAGCAGATACCTGAAAAACTGAGCACAGCCAAACACAGGGAGCCTGGAGTCATCACTGGCTTGAAAGATCATCTCAAACCGGTTCTGACTGTGGCAGTGTGATAGAAAGGCTATCTGTCTGTGTAGCTTATGCATTTTGATGGCCAGTAAGCACGTGTTGCTATTGCTTTGAAATTGGCTGCTTTGTGTGCTGCAGACAAAACTGAAGGGATGATAAGCTGGGCTGAGAAGCACTGCTGCACCATCTTGTGCTTTATCTTTTGTGTAAAAAACAGTTCTGCTGTCAGATGGCTAGTCACAACAACAAAAAAAGACCTTGGCAATTTTTCCGGACATAGTCACTACTGTTTTTTTCGCTTGTGCTCGCACAAGTCTATCAAACAGGACTGAACTGCAGATCCCAAGGCTCACAACTGCAGGGAGGACCTGGAAAAGCCAGTGATTTAGCTGTGGAAGAAGGCTGGAGATAAGTTGGAGCAACATACCAGCTCCTGGGGAAAAGCCTTTTTCAGAGGGAATCTCCATTGTGTCTGCTCTTTTTCTGTACTCTGACTTTTTGTCTTGACTTTCTCTAGCCTTTGGAGGCTTAAAACCCAAAGGATTCAGTGATGGTGTCATCTAGCAAAGTGTGATCTGTCCAATACCAGTGAAGCATCTTTGATAGCGGATAAATCTTACTTAACAGGAAGGTAGTTTAAAGTAGAGAACTAACTTAATATGTATATGTATTTCAGATCAATAGATCAGATGCTTACACGGAATGTGGTATTGTTCATTCCAGGTACCAATGGCTGAATGTCAGGTGTCTAGTGTGTCTCATTGTCACTGCAAATTTAGTGGACTTTGGTCAGGGTTGTTAGAAAACTGCAGATTTTGGACTATTTACTCTGAACTGGTGAACTGTTCATTGATGAAAGCCAGGGTCTGAACCAGTCAGAGGTCATTGGTGTAGAAGCTGCAGCCAGAGATTGCAATCCTGATTTATCATGTTTGGGTTCTATGCTGATTTTAAATTTATTGGCCTTACTGCCATATCCTATTGTGCTGCAATTTTAGCAGATGTTAATAATGAAGTAGGGTGCAGTCTGTGTCAGCTCACAGTGAGATTGCCACATTTTACAAGGAGCGGTGTTAGTGATTCATCAGCTAGCCTCCAAGTTAATTAAGATCTAGTGACCCAACCAAGTCCCTAGGGTCACGATGCAGCATGGAGATCATGAGATACTTGATCAGTGGTGCTTGCCAGTTAAAGGTCCCAGTGTAAAATTTTAAAAATAAGGGAGATAACCATTGCAGCTTGCAGAATTGTACTGTGCTGAAGTAGTCTAATTTTACAGATTCATTTGGAGCATATTTTTCTTCACTTTCTGTTTTAACTCTTAGTTAGACTCCTTGTGTTCTGTTACCCAATGAACATGCCTGTCCTTCAGGTGGCCATACCCCAGGCATAATCATTGTGCATCCTTTGTTTCTCTCAGGGAAAGTCTGAAGGACTTGATGCGTGTGTGTAAAATTTTTTAGAGAAAAACTTCCTTTCCTTGAAAGAAAAATATTGTAGAAACATGGAGTATGAATCCCCACCACATAGTGCGTTTGATAATGTTTTTATTTTAATCTGAAAAGGATTTTTAACCTATGCGGAGAGAGAAGGTCCGCACTGAAATAGAACAGAAAACAAGCTAAGTGTTGATGTTTTGAAATTCTCATGTTTTCCTGCTTCAGAATAAAACGTATGTTCATTTGAAGCTTTTTGATGGTAAGTGGGACCCCAGAATTGCTGGTAGCTGAGGAGAATTAGCTGGGCTAGAGGAGAAGCGGTCTTTGTTAAACTGATTCATTCACCCACACCAAGTACCCTTGTCACTGGTCTCTATATAGGTCAGTCCCATGTAAGAGCATTTCATATTGACAAGCCAATGAAAAATTCGTTGACTACAGGGCTTGATTCAGTAGCGTTTTGATCCAGGTTCCAGCTTCAATAGTGGAAAATATCCCAATGAAAGTTTTGTCAAAATGCCAAAAACTGTCTTTTTGGTAAACTCTTCTAATCTGCTCATTATATTATAGCACTGCATTACATAATCCCCCCTTGAAGTCCACAAGTGGTACAAGTTACAATTTTTTGAGAGCCAAAGGAAAGACATTTCCTTGAGTAGTCATTCAAAGTGAGAGAAGTCAAACAGAGGAATAAACAAAAACAAAGTTCAGCCAGAATTCCAGTTGCTCAAAGATGAAAAAAAATAGTCCTTTTTCATTACCTTGGTATTGGTCACTGGGTGGTATTTCTCACTGCCTAAGTGGTGTTTGAGGAGCAGTGCTCTTCCTTTTTATAATGTCTCTCTCTGTCATGGTCTCAAAATATTTGACCACAACACTACAGGAAAGCCTTTTTCCTGTTTCTAATTGTTGAAGTACCAGACAATGAGCTCACAAATAAAATGAAATTCTGAAGCATTATGCAACTGCTTCTAGTTCTTTTATATAAATAATTGATAACAATGAGTCAGATCTTCCCCTCCAATTCAAAGTCAACAATAGGAGTCACATAAGCTTTGACAGTTACAGTATTTGTGGCATTCACTTTTCTGAATTATTTTTTATAGAGAGTTAGAAATTAAAAGGTTTTTTGCATGGTAGTTTTCCCAGAGTTGGTATTTCCTCTAAGTATGTGTCTGTATTTTGAGGTTTTGAACTTAGGAGGCGAGAGGCTACAACTACAGTAGGCAAGTTTTGATTTGGTAAAATGGTACGCCAGTTTCAAGGTGCATGGGTTCATACATACAGGCCTACAGCTGAGTAGAATTTGAGAGCACAAATACATTTCTATGTTTTGTCCCTTTTTCAGATATTGTAGTATTAAAAAAAGTTAAAGAATGGATGCATGCTGTGGATATGGTAATTGGTTTTGCCAGATGACTTCACAGTAGTCGACTGAGTCAAATGCAGTGCAAAATGTGGTTCATTGAGACTTCTCTGCCAGCACATACATGCACAAAGTATAGTATTGATTCCCCCTTTAATGGTTGTGGCATCAAAAGCAACCTCAATTTACAAGTTTGATAAAGTAATTGTGAATCCAGTGTCAAAAGTTTTTTAATCAAAGCATTTTTCTGAATGCTATTAACAATTGAGCTCTGCAAAGTTATGCTATAAGCAAATGTCTTAATGGCTTTAGCAGGTGATTTTATAAGACGTTTTCAGGATAAAACTCTCAGATGTTGCTTTTCCTGACAAATGAAAAAATATGCGTCTCTATAGGTTTATTGCTGTAGGCAGGCTTGTTTTTCCTAGCCTTGTTTTACATTACTGTGATTTTGTAATTTTTCTTAAAGACACACAGTCAAATTATTACATTTGACACTTTAAGCAAAGTCACATCGCTCTCTTGAAGACAAATTACTTTTTTTCCTGAAGGAATGCAATAAAGATAGAGAAATTTAGATGCAGAAGTAAAGCTATGGGTATCCATCATAGATGTAGATTGCACTGATGGGGTCTGTACTACAGAAGTTTAACGTGCTTTGAAAATTATTTGTATTGCGATAATGTCCCAAAGCAATCATCAAATCTTTGATTTTGGCAAACTCAGGTAGAGACTATGGCCTGTTTACTTCTCCAATATGTGGGCTGGTGAGGCTGTTGGCTAGAGGTGTCAGAGTGCCAAAGAGAGTGTAATGATGTGTTACTTCTTTCAGCCCAAACTTATGTCCCTGCACTACTCTTCTTAACACTCCATAAACATCAGATGAACAGCTACTAACTTGTTCCGCAGTGTAGTGAGTGTGTGAGAGTTAGACTTCTTACGCTGAAACCCCTCTTCCAATTAGAAGCAAGCCTTGCTCCTGCTGAATCAATGATATGAGTTTCATTAAAAAAACAATTATCAACACAGAGAAGAGTCGGACTTGAACTTACTCCAACAATTTCCTCATTCATCTTTGAAATGCAGCTCTAAAGAGAAATGGGAGGTCCGTTTAGTGCAGAACAGCATCAAATGAAATTTGGTATTAATCCTGATACATATCTTGCACAGTGCAATTGAAATTTCGGTCAGAATTCAAAATAGGTAGGAAGTATGTCTCTGACCTGGAATATGGTGGAGACCCAGAGTTATAAAATACTAATTTCTTTAAAATGTTATCACAGTGGTCATCCACTGTTAGAAATAGAGTATATAGAATGGGTAAAGACCTGTCTGTGACCTGCCTGCACATCACTGTATTGCTCCTCTTTTTTGCCTTATAACCTTAGGATCCTTGCATCTGTCAGTATCTTCCTTGAATGAAAGCAGGAATATCTTTTCTCCCTAAAAACATTCCCCCAGACTTTTCTGGGGACGTCCAATGGTCCTTCCTGCCAAGGAGGTCTAAACATGAAACCTTGTATCTGCATTCTTGTCTTCATAGGATACTTTTGTTCCTGCTTAGGTGTGATTTCAGTAGAACTGATGCAAAATATTTTTTAGAATTTTGTTTTCCTGTTTCATGTGTTTTTTCATTGCACAGAAAAGATGGGGCTCTAATGCAGAGATTTTTAGGTAAAAGGAGGTTGCTTAAATATCTGACGCTGTCCACCTTATGTATATTGGTGTCAGTCTGGATAAAAAACATGAATCAGGATAAATAGTGACTGATAATATACTGTCATACAAAAGCTTGTGAAGCAGAAGGTGTGGAATGGAAGATGAAATACCTAAGTACAGGATGTATCTGTAACAGAGCAGGCTTATGGACGTGAATTTAATGTGACAAAGAATATAGACATTAGTGTTATTTCATTTTAGTCATGGTGGTGTAGGAACGTGGGCAGTCTTGGTAAGGACTCTTAATGGCCTATTTTTCCTAGTTATACCAGACTTTACTGGATCTGGTTGGGGTAGAGTTAATTTTATCCACAGCAGTCCATGTGGTGCTATGTTTTAGATTTGTGACCAGTGTCAATAACCCATGTTTTAGCTACTGCTGAACTGCACTTGCACAGCAGCAAGGCCTTCTCTCTTGGTAGACAAGAGGCTGGAATGGGAGACAGCTGGGACAGCTGATCCCAGTTGACCAAAGAGATATCCTGTGCCATATGACATCGTGCTCAGCACTAAAGCTGGGAGGGGAGTTTTTCCAAAGTAGCTGTTGCTTGTGCATTGGTGTGCAGGTAGGAGGTGATGAGTGAATGCCTTTGCATCACTTGGTTGTGTTGTTTTCTTTTTTCCCCCTGTATTTATAAAACTGTTTTTGTCTCAACCAACAAGTTTTTATCACATTTGCTTTTCCGGTTCTCTCCCCGATCCCAATGGGAAGGAGGGAGTAAGTGACTGGTTGGGGGTTAGCTGCCTGCTGGGGTCAATACCCCAAACTTTTAATAATGTACTGGTTCCCAGGAGTAATTCTAATAGGTAGAATTCTAATTGGAAGGGTTCTTTATGGTAAGAGATATCTGAAGCATTATCCTTGCGAGCCCAATTTCACGGGGAAGTTGACCACAAGATGTGTGACAACACAAGTTACTCTCTGCGTATGTAGGCATGTTGTGGTATAAGGGACCTATGCTCCAGAGAAGATCCGCATGTGGAGCTGTTACAGAGCTGCTGATCCAGCACTTGCCGTGCTGGTCCAGTAGTCCCTGAAAAGCAACACATAATGACAATCTGTAACAGTGAAAACAACTGGCTGAGGTGTAGGATAGTTAGAAAAAAATTGAAGAAAAGAAGAAAAACACCATTACTTCTTCACTTCCGTTACATCGTTTCAGGTGTTGCGTGTAGCAACAGCAGATACGCTTGCCAGAGGAATTTGTGGTATCTGCAGATGTCAGATATATAGGTCACTTCAAATACATCGGAAACTTATCACCAAAGCAGGTGAAGTTCCCCTGAAGATCTTAGAAATCAGCTTGCTAGCTATAAGATCAAATAAATGAAAAGTATTAACCAAATAAATTCCATTACTTGGTTTCCTTGTCCACAATTAGGTTGCAATGTAAGGTCTTTCCATTCACAGGGTATACCTCTGCCATGGGCCGGCACTAACGTGGAGCAAAATATTCCTGCCTCTCGCTGGCTTAAATGCAGTTTGCTAGATTATGGAGAGGTGCTGAGAAGCTGCAGTCAGAAGTTTTATTTCTGGCTTTGTTTACAGATGTGATATGATGATTTCCTTATAGAACATAGAAAAGGGTGTAGAATTGATATATTTATTGTGAAAGTTAGCATTACTCAGTTGTGGCTATTCTAGTAGAGGTGTTCCTTCTAGTCTCAGACTTGCAGTTTCACCTCTTGGTACCAATTCAGTAGAATGAGAATAGCAGTATTTTCTTACATCCAACAATATGAGTTTTTAGGTCTGTAGATGTTACAGTAAAAGGTGGTGAAATGCAAGCAGGTGTGAAAGCAAATTTGCGGGTTTTAGTTAATCACTTTTTTCCTTTGCTCAAAAAACAGATGACAAACTACTTCACCTGAATCTGTCTCAACCAAAGCTCTTCTTTATACCCACTGTATAGAGAACACGGTGTAGCGAGTGCACAGTGAGCTTTCTGAAGTACAAGCATATTCACTGTAGGTGGTACATTGGGAATTTTCAGCAGCAAAATTCTAGCAAGCTTTACTCATTGTGTCCAAGCCTGTGTTTTCTAAGGTTATCTTAGATAAATATGGGTGGATTTTCCTAGGAATAGCAAATGCATGGCCTAGCCAAAAATGCTCATTGTGTCAGTATTCCAGTTCTTACTCTAAATCTTTTAAAAAAATATTGAAAATTATAATAGATTATCAACTTTAGATGGCTGTATGTTCAGAAACACTGACAACGGTTCATTAGTGAACCAATAAATAAACCTGCGGCTTAAGTTAAATTAAGTTAATAAGAAGGATTCATAAAGCATACTAAGAGTTTCTGATTTGTGTAAAATAATATTGGGAGTGACACTAACTTTCTTTGCAATCTGAGGCCTTGTTCCCAAATTAGGATTAATTTTAGATTCTGAAAACATTAACAAAACCTTAAACTATGCTCACTATCAGTATAGTTGCACAAGAAGAATTAGTGTAAGAACTTCTTTTCCAAGTCTCATTTTAAATACACTTATGTCAGGTGGAAGTATTTTATTTTTGTAATTAACAAGCTAAATTAAGGTGATATAAAATATTGTTTAAATGGTATAAGAAGCTGACTGCTAAGATTTTTGCTTGCTTGTTTAAATACATTTACTTTTATGTCTTTCCATTTAAATCAGGGCAATTTGTAAGTGAAATAGCTGTTGATGAAGCAACATATCTGCTGACAACATCTAGAAATATGTCTCATCATTTTGTGAGGTTTCCTGTTGACTTACAGATTTCTTTCCAGTCTCCTTTTATGAAGACATGTGGATATTTTCAGGTTGGGTGTTTGTTTGATTGCTTTGGGGGTTTTATGTTTTCAATTAGAAATCTGATGTAGTGCATCGACTATGAAAATAAGACAACCTTTGTGTCACAACTGATTTTTTTTGTTTTGGCAAGGATCTAGAAGTTTCTTGCATGGGGAGGGAGAGATGGAAACAGAAAGAGAGGGTGCCTCTGAGGCACCTGCTGAGGTTATTTTCTAGTCAGCTGGGACCTGTAAGTGTCCAGACAGTATTTCTTCGGCATGGGGCAACATTATTTTGCAGGCTTAAACATGAATATAGCCTTATAAAGACTTTAGAAGACAGCACATTGGCTGTGGCATGGGAATATGAACCGTCAGGGATGTTATTTCCTTTGCAGCTTCCACATTCTGGATTTATCTTGCAATTATTTCTACAGGCGGTTTTTTGGCTCTCCGGGAATTACTTTCCCGCACTAATCTTGGGTGCCCAACAATTCACAGGTGTTCCTCTGAGGCACAGGCTGGTAAAGACAAAGGAATCATGAAGGCTGTAGGTCCCATGTTTTTCCTGTATCCCCTCCCTCTGCTTTTCCCTGTGTCCAGCATTTGGTTGCTCTGTCTTTGGGATAGAGTCGCATTGATATGAAAGCATAACATGTCGAACGTTTACTGCTTCAAACACATCTCATTAATTCCCGTATATTAAAACAGAAGTTTATAACCATGGCTATAACTGAAGAAAGGGAGAAACAGTATTCCATAGTGGTGCATGATACCATATGTATTAAGTGTGCTGGTGTTCACATACATAAGGTTCAAAAAACACGTTTGCTCAGCAGAAAAGTGGTGCTGAAGCAGATAATTCAGTGGTAAACAATGAGTGCTGAAGCTGGGGCTGGATGTCAGCACTTTTGCCAGAAAGGTGGGGTTTTCTGCCTTCTGGTTGGATATATTGCTTGCATTATCTGTATGCTGATATTGAACTGAAAAATGAGACGTATCTGGAGGAACTGCTGGGGGCATCAACTGCTTCTCAATAGATGACCCAGCGCATATGCCAGCTGTGTCCAGCCTCACACAGAAAACCACAGAGAGGCAGCCACAGACCCACATTTATTTATTCTGCCTTCTCCCCAAAGAAACAAGGTGTTTGTATTTTGTGGAGACAAGGTGGATTTCAGCCAGAGATCCTTGAAACACTGAATGACCTGATGTGCGTTACTTTACTGCTGTCATCTGTCCGCAATGTTACTGTATGAGAGGGATAGTGTCCCAGGCAAGAAGGAGGTTGTACTGGAAATGTGGTTTATTCTGTTTGATATTTGTAGTGGTTGCCTTGGGAAGTCTCAAGGATTCTTTTATTTCTGCAAGAGTATAGTGTTACTTTACTGTTATTAAAAGTTAAGTAAGTAAGGTTATTGGGGTGCTGCAGAATCAGGTTTCTAGGATTGTGTTCTGTTGACTGAGGCCGTTGTAGACTAGGAAGAGACAGTTTAATTATTCTATTGAACCAGTAATTCCAAGTGTAAAAAATCAGCTAAGTCAACCATTTTTACAAGTTGATTACAACAATTTTTCTTGTGTAAAAATACATGCCTGATTTTGTCTGTCTCTTTCCCTCATTAAGTTGTATAATGCAGTAATTCCCCTTACCATTTTGGTAGCCATATTCCAGAAAGACTTGAAATTGGGCTTTCGTTTGTCCTTTTTCCTGCATGTCACAAGTGATAAAACTGTCTAGTCTCACAGATTAAGAATGAGAAATGTATAGACAGATGTTCAGTTCTTCAGAAGTGTTTATGCTACTCTCTTGTTCGCTCTGCACACAAAAAGGGATCAACCACCGTCTTATACATAAAACGATTGCCAGAATTGCTTGGAGCATATCCTCCTTGTTCTATGACTTTCCATCCCTTCTACAGCCTCTCAACCAGTTCAAATTAGGTTAAAAAAACATCTTTTTGCTTATGTGGCAGGGGAGCCTTGAAGTCTAAGCAGCCTCGTATTCTTCACTTTCCAAAGCAAACTAAATAGTCCTTTTGATTAGGTATATCTAGGTAGCAATATACTGTTCCAAGGTAGTACTGGCCTTGATGCTGCTGCTGAAGAGGTTTAATTCTGGTGCACGGGAACTAAACTGTACTGTTTATACTTGTGATTTGCTTCAGTGAATGAGAACAAGAGATTACCTGCCTTAAGAAAGTTACTGTACAGTTAGTGTGTATGAAAATGTGTATGAAAAAAAAAAAAAGCCTGGCTGAAAGTTTTGCTGTTTGCTGGCTTTTGAATAGCTTTATTTCTTCTCCCCAGTGCCTTTTTCCCTGCAGAAAAGAGGCTGAATGAAAATTTTACTTTGGGTTAAAACATTGAAACATCAATAAATAATTCTTTTTATCTTTAATACATAAAACTGTATACTTGGCAAAATATATTATTTGCTGATGCTTTTTGCTATTTCTCATTCTCTCATATTTCACTGGCTCTGTCAGACCTTTTTTTCATTGTTTTGCCTTTGGTAGAAAATGCAGAAAAAAGGTCTGTTTGATTTATACATTAAGATTCATTTGTCCACTCACAAAACAAAGACTGTAAAATGGTAATTAATATTGTGGAAGACCAGTCCTTTGCTGGGCTCATATCAGAACTTCGCACTTGTGACAAGTTAGCTGCTTACTGACAGCTAAGAAATGTAGAGAGAGTGGCAAGGCAGCACTGCTGTTACCCATGCTGTTAAGATGTGCTTGTCTGAGATGCGAAGTGTTCTGTGTGCTTGTTTTAATGCTGTCATGTTCGATTTCGTTTATGAGAAATATATGAGATGTTTTCAAGTTATTCTTTAAGTAACTTCCCATAATCATGCAAAAAGTCACTACCCTTGGGGACCTTGACTCAAGACAGCTTCCAGTCCTGTGCTGTAACCACATTACAACACACTCATGCTCAGAGACATGATCCTGTCTGTGATGTAATACCCAAGTCTTTGGCATTTTTCCTGATATCTCACATTGAAGATTTGTGTAACTTGTTTTTCACATTTACTATGTCATCTCTTTCTCCGCTGTTAGTATCCAAATATCTCTCCTTCGTGAAATAGCTTTATTATTATTTTTCAGCTGTAGCAGATTGTGTTTTAAAGGCTACAGATTGAGGTTTTCCCTTGCCCATGCTTTTAACTTCTGACAGATCCTTTATACCTCCTTTTTCAGGTGTTCCTAGAACAACATCCCAGCCTGGTGCCAGTTTGGGAAGTATTTTTCATCCTCTAGATTATTAGAGACCATTTGTATATGAACAGGTCTAAACCATTATTTCTTCTGCACTACATAGGACATTGCTTTGGGATGCAATAAAATGCATTTTTGATAAAATGCATTTCTGATGACTGGTGTTAAAATGTACATTTTCTCCAGCAGTTACTACATTGTTGTGTCTCAGATTTTCTTGTTCACAAATATATTGCAGTGTAAAAAAGATCTTTGAAAACATTTGAAAATTTAACTAAAGATGAGTTTTACAAAAAATAAATGCCAACTCAGATATTTTCCTACAGATAACAATGGCTACCTAAAACTCCATTCTTCCTCTCCCTGTAGAGGTTTGAAATTTATTTGAACATTTAGAGTTCCTTTAGTCCTATAATTTTCAATGCCCACCAACTACATAGTTTAGTTCATGTTACAGGTTCCACCCCTGAGATTCTACTCTAATTTATAATGAAGACTAAGCAAATTTTTTTCTTAATGTTAATGCATTGTCTTTATACGTAGGGAATATGTTTTTTACATAATTATGCTGAGAAAGGAGGTTGGTGATTATCAAAAACAAGCTGTTCAAGCACAGCCTGTTAAAATGTGTATAACCTTATGTAAACTTTTAGACTATCTATTCTAACCTTCTTACAATTATTTAATATCCCCTCTTACAATATGTGTAGCATAGAATTTCCAAAGGATGTGAGGTTTTCTTCTTTTCTGTAGACATTTCCCTATTCAAAAAAACAACAAACAACCCCAAAGAAACAAACAAAAATAAGGCCCGCAAGCCCACACTGTTTTCTTCGTTTGTTTGTTTACAAACTAATTCCTGTGCTGCATATCTCCTAGAAAACCTCAGTAAATTACTGGTAGGCCCAGAGATGTTTGTGATGGGCTTGCATTGAAATACTCTGAAACTCTTTTCTACTTAAGTTCCCATTCTGAAAAGACTCGTTGGTGACAGGTTGAAGTGGGCTGGACTATAATGTTAGTGAAATGAAAAGCTGGAGGGCTTTAAATCCCCCAGTGCCCTGAGCTTTTTGTGTTCTGAAATACTTGATGAACACCAGAAGAGTAAAATACGGCAAAGAAATGCACGGTGAGAATGTTTGTGGAATTCAAAAAATAGCTGTCAGAGACGGAGGCTCTGAAATGCAGAGCCAATTTACGTGGCAAGGGCTTTTGAAATCACTAGCAGCTGTCATCACTAACTCTGAATATTTCCTTACTCTAAACATTCAGAGATGAGCTTAATTAATTTTATCTTAAAGCTGCTCCCGGTGCCTTATATCTCCTTCCTCTTCTAAGAGGCAAATTAAGAGTGATTATTGAAAGATAAACGTCTTAAGTTTAAATTTTGTCAGTGAGATGGGGCATGATAGTTAATCACAGAGCACGCACCTTTTCTCTTTCCATCGTTGCCTGAAATACTGAGCCATTTCTGTCTCAGAAAAAAATCTATTACTGAAAAAAGTTACTTTGTGTAATTGATTAGTGTGTAGGTCTTAAATTTCTCTTATCTTATACTTAGACAGCCATCAAAACACCGTACCTTTAGCATCCAGGCGCTCAAGCGCTGTTAATGTGTGCAGCAGAAAGAAGTAACGTACACCTTTCCATAGAAGTGTATTTCTTCAATGATTTATTTCAAGTTCTTTATGTAACAGTGAGGGCATCATAAAACAAAAAAAATATCTTTACTATGGTCTTCCTGAGTAAGTCTTTGACACCTAATTGACTTATTGTTAATGACAGACCAACAAATTTCCTCCTTATAAAAAAAGAAGAAAGTCAGTCTTAATTGCCTGCATACTTTCTTTGTTCTTTGTGTTCTGTTTCTCTCATATACAAAAATGAACATAGATACATTTCTGAAAAAGTTGTAGTTATTTGCCCGGAATGGAAAAATAAGCTAAAGCAGTCAAAGCTAGGCAAAATCATAAAAGATGGTTTTATGGTGGAAGGTGCTGGCCAACTTTATTGGCAACTAAGTACAACTTTTTTTTGAAGATAATGCCTGTGACATCTTATTTCTTGTACCTGGTGGCCTCTTGAGCCTAAATCTGTCTTTGAATAGCGATTTTTCATGCCTCGCCTTACGAGACAAACAAACAACAGCAATTTCCATTCCTTTTCTTTCTGTTAGACTCCAGGTAGGAGACGCATTTGTAGACGGGCACAATGTCTCATAACCAAGCTTTCTTTCATGTTGCTCTTCTGTGATACTACATCACCCTGACATCAACACAAAGGACAAATGCAAAACCTTTTAGCTGAGTGTCTCTTCAAAGTGCCATTTAATAGCCTGGGAACTTACTTCCCTTCAACATAAGCTGGCAAAGGATCCAGCGAAATGAAGCATCGACCCTTAAAGTTTATCAAGATAGGCCTTTGTCAAAGGGCAGTCATGCTTTCTTTCTAGGACTGTGACAACTTTTTAAACAAGTTGTATGTGATGCAGGCATCCCACAAAGACAGGAGATTGTTGTGTTTTGGTATATATACATTCACAAAAAACGCTAACTTGAAAGCAACTCTTTTTTCACCTCTTGTTACTGGTTATGCTGCCTCCATAAACTGTTCGTAGTTTGAAGTTTCCAAGATTTCGTGCTCCATAGACATCTTCATAGCTTGAAAGTAGACTTAATCAATTTCAGGTGTCAGTTTCATCATATTTGTTTATCAAGATGGGTAAGAAATTAGTGTAATGATTAATCAGAAGCCTTTTCTAATTTTAACTGCAGAATTCAGAGTCTGTTCCAAACTGTAGACCTGAAGCAAAAATCTAGGACAGAGAAAATTAAAAGCGATATGGAAAGAACATAATTTCTTATATGCAGATTTTTTAGAAAGTGTTCCTTTTCACCGCATAATTAAAATATTACTTAAAGGACCCATAAAAGATAACATATTAAAAGAAATTGAGTTGCATATATGATTAATTCACACAGTGGGAAACTGATTGTAAGAAGTGCAATTTTATACATGTGACCTTGAAATGGATAAAACAACTTTTAATTTTGTGATTTCCATCACAAATGTAGAATACAATTATCGATAATCTTGGCTGAGAAGCAAGTGCCTAACATAAGAATCTGCTTACTAAATAAATTTGTACCATTAATGGACTTAAAATATGGTAAAAAGAAGGATTTTCCAGTACATAAGGATTAGTGAAGCGTTCAGCAAAGTTGATTTAACTCGCATGTTGAAAAACTGTCCAAAGATTTAATTCTCTCTGAAATACACTTTTTTCTAGGACAAATTTATGTGAAATTTCTTACTGTGCTTTAATTCAATGAATATGCATCATGATACTTCCATGCCAGTCCTTTAAAGCCTTGGCTGCTCCTCACGGGAGTAACATCTGCCACCGCAAGTACTTCCACTTTAGCTGGATTTTCAGGCTGCAGCTCCGTGTTGCTGTTAATCTCGTGTTTACTGTGGGTTGCTGCTGGGAGGTGTGGTCACACGGTGACAGACACATCCCCACCCCTCGCCTGTCTGTTTCCCCTCTACAAACATTAAGTGGTCCTGCGGTGGCGGGGGTGCCACCTTGGTGATCCAGTGGAAATCTAATCCTTTTGACAGTGCTCAGTGGACGTAACTAACAAAGTACCAGGTATCCATATACTCTGCTGGGAACCATGGAGAAACTTGAGCTGTTTCTTCCATTCTTCTTCAGGCAGCCTCCCCCCTCCAGGTGTGGTTTCTGCCTGTCCCCTTTCTCTACTGAAACGCCTTCCTCCCATCACTGCTTCCCAAACTTGGTACTCGGGAGGCGACTCTTGCCAATGCAGTCTCCCTCCGGGAAGCTGTGGCTCAGCCACATGCCTTTCACCAGGCAGGCAGTGGTTTATTAATAAATTATATGCACTGAGGTGATGTGTGCGGGTATTTCTACATTTCTAGGGTATAGTTGTCCGTGCTTTGATGTTTGAGTGACAACACCTCTAAACTTACATGTGGCACCTAATAAAATCATAACGAGAAGAAGGGAAGTTTGGGCATCTTGTGTCTTGTAAATAATTCTTAAGACAGGCATTTTCCCATAAATATTAATGCATATTAAAAAGACACTACTTCAAACAAACACAGAGATAGAACACTATTTGAAAATACTTGAAAATGAAGAAGAATCTTTTTAAAACCAGTTTTCATTTGTGATTCCTGAATTATTTACTTCAGGCCTATCAAAATAATTCTGTAATAGGACGAAACATTGGTTTATCAATCAGAGTTAAATAGGCTTTCTTCAAATGAAGAAAATTAGGCTTGAAAATTAGGCATTGTATGAAAAGTCAACTTCAAATTCAGCCTTGAAAAATTCTCTCATCAATTTTGGCAACCCAGTGATGAATTGTGAACAGATTAATAGGAAATTAGTTGAGATATGCGTATAATTGTGAAACCTTCATCCAGCTTTAGGATTTATCAGCATCCAACTTGCCACTTTGATTCTGCGAATAAAGACTACACTTTTCTCATAGATTATATATTATCTTACTTATCTGATAAACTGAATGATCTTTGAAATTTTAACAGGTCAGCATTGACCACTTATTTTATGATATAATATTGCTTATATTAATACTTACATAATACTGCTTAGGTTTTATTTGTTTCCTCTCTTTTTTATCTAATCCTATTTGTTGTTGTTCTTGTTTTACATTAATCCTTTCCAAACAAGTTATCTTAGTGTTTCTTGTCTAAGTGTCTCAAAAGATTAAGGAATAAAAGTTGCACTAATAACAAGGAAATAAGGAGTGGCTTTACCCAAAACAAGCTGTACCAAGAGAAGGCAACTGTGATTCTTGTCTGTTAATGTGGGCGTCAGCTTTAATTCAAAAACACTCGTGTTGTCCAGATGTCTGTGTAAGCAGTTTGTCAACCACGACCGGCAGAAGAGTGCCTGTGTACACAACTGACCTCACTTAGCCTCCTCTGAAGTGCTTGCCATATTGTTATCTATTTTTTGCCTTGACTTTTTAAACTCCTTTCTTTGTGGCTACCCAAGCCTTACATTGTCTTTCTATCTCGGTCTCATCAACTCTCCATTTCTTTTCCTGTCTAGTCTGAAACTCCGTATCTCCTCTCCACAGCAGCTCTCTAAAAAGTTCCCTGTCTGCTCCTCGTTGCTTGTGTTGCGTTTCTGCAATGGAGCCGCTTAACTGCACAAGGATGAGGGCAAAACTTACTGGTAGAAAACACCCCGTGAAACCTATATTGCAGGCAAAAATTGCAAAAAGCAGGGACAGCTTTCCTACCACAGTGGCCATACGGATGACCACAGTCACCTTGTAGAGAGCATGGGTCTGGCCTAGGCAAGGCATCCCACTGTGGCTCTGCATGGTGTGGGAGAGGGTGAGCAGCCACTGGAGGTTTTGTATTTTCCTTCAGTAGATGCTTAAGATTACACCCTTGCAGCCCAGCTGTGCTTCCAGAGTATACCTCTGATGTGGAAGGTACTTCAGCTGTTTTTTCTGCTCCCGGAAGGGCAGCAGACGTGCAGGGTTGGCCTGCTGGAGGTCGTATGGAGATCTACATACTAGACACATGAGTGGTTGTGGGAGAACGCAGAGCAAAAATTCTGTCTATAACCTAAGATTTGGTTCAAAGTCAAGAACTGCTATCCAAGACTTCTTTCTGTTGCTGTGGATCGTTTATCATTGTTCTATGTCTTTGTTACAAATTGTGCATGTTTCCAGTAGCTAGAAAGCCTGCCATGAAGAGTATAATATGATTGTGATAATGATGTTAAAACGTCTTCAGAGAAATACTGTAAAACGGGTATAAATAACTACAAGGGATTAAGTAGTACAAGATGTTGTGGATAGTTGCGCTTTTAGCACCTGAGGATGAGTAAAGTCAAAGCCTTTAATCCCAATAGTCTGTGCTTACGTGGAAAAATGTTTGTCTGACTGCAGGCATGGAACCCGATGTGCTGGAGAAGTGGCAGCCACAGCAAACAACTCACACTGCACAGTAGGAATCGCCTTTAATGCCAAGATTGGAGGTATGTGAAACAATCTCCCACCAAAAAAAAAAAAAGAAGTAACCAAAGAGCCATTTGTGCTAAATGGTGCATTCAGACCTTTCTCAACAAGAGAAGGAGATTTGTATGGATAGCAAACCTAGCTGTGTTAGCAAGTAAATCTCAGTTGCAGAGTGGTCGTTAAATACCAGTACTGAAGGAGTTTGTCTGTGGTGACACTTCTGCAGTGCTCCCTGGAACACTGCTGCTCAGTACACACAGAAAAATAGAAAGCGAGACCTTTGATGAAAACACAAATCCCAGAATTAGGACATGTGGGTTTTCTCACCGATTCAGAGATCTAAATGATGAACTTTGGCAAACCAGAAGTAAATGTATACATCAGGAATATTGCCTTCTATATTGATCCTAAGTAAAACACAGTCAAAATATAACATTCTCATGTTTCTTTATTGTGGTTGGAGAAAATCTTCTTTTGATCCTCTGTGTGGTTATTGCCTGAAATACGAGATTCTATTGCACTGTTTTGTTCGTTCAACCGAGAGGTTCCAAGTGTTTTCTATGAATTCTTAGTCAATGGCTGCTCAATTAAGACCTTTGCCTTAATTTGTGGACATGACTATCAAGATGTCATCTATGTATCTCCCAGGCTGTAACCTGCCTGTGCCAGATTTTAATGTTTCAAGTGAAGTTTTACCCTGTACTTTTGATGAAATTGTGGGATTGGTACATTGGCTTTCAGTAGAAAGGCCTATAGCTCCAACTCATTAATTGTTGATTTTATGTCCCAAAATAGACCCCATCTGTGAAAACAGAAACATGTTTACTTATATGTAAACCAGAGGACAGTTCAAAAATATGAGCAGGCAGAGCTGAGGCTATGTTTCCACAATTAATAGTACTGTACCTGTTCTCTTCTGGATCAGTACAAGTTTGATCCAAATCAAATGTGAGCACAGCTGCATTTCAAATTAGCCAAAGCACACAATGTCATACTAATGTCAGCTTTCTGTTTTCCTGCTGGCTTCAAGAGAATAGACAATACTGGATCCAGCATAAGGTTAGAATGATGCAGAAAAACAATTTCCCTTTGGGTGGAGAGCCTGCATGCACAAAATTAACTTGTCAGAGGTGTTTAGAAAATCTGAACTAGCCAAGTGAGTGAGTTTGTGGCAGATGAACAGGTTGTCTCATGTGGACATGGCATTTGGTCATGTACCAGCAACTATGAAATCAGATTTATTACACTGTCAGACCAGAATGAGAGGAGAGTTAGTGCACTGATAGAGGTAAAAGTTTCATTTGTGAGTAGGATAGTTACACAACCTGCAGCAGCTTGGGCATGTCCTTGAAAAGTTCACCATTAATAACAGTGGCCTCTTAATAGGTTATTATTTATTAAGCATTAGGAATGTGCAATAATAGTGTTTTAGAAACCCTACAGGCATACTAGCTGAATCACAGCCTTTTCTAAACATTGTGTAAAAATTGATTTAGGTGAACATAGTATGAATGCAGTTAATGTGAACAGTAAAGACGGGATATGTGTGCCTTCTTATTTATTTATTTATTTATTTATTTATTTGTTTGTTTGTTTGTTTAGCACAAAGGATATAACAGCCGTCAAGCAATTTCACTAGACTTAAGTGAAATAAAAAATTAATCCACTTTGTTTGTCCCCATGATTTTCTAGAGCCATCACTAACACTGTTCTTAAAAGAAAGCTGGAAAGTAATAACAGTGTGTAAACCTCACTTGAGGTAATGTACCACCTTTTAAAAGCATTGGCACTAGAAAATAGGGCTTCGGGAGGCTCAGCAGATAATCTCCAGAAAATCAGAGGCAGGAGGGAATTCCAGGGCAGTGAGAAAGGAGGTTAAGCTTCCTTTTCCGCTAGGTGTATGTATTTAAGAGTTTTGCTGCTGATGACCTTTATTTGGCATGCCTCCCTACCTCCCCTAAGAAAAGCCATAAGCTACACATGTGAATATGCAGTGATTGTGTTCCCTCTCCACAGGCCAGATAGAGTGTAAAAATGTTGAATCATATGCTGAACTGGTGTTCAGCTCACTTGTTTCCCAGGGATTTAAAGACCCTCCTGGGGCCTTCTTGGAGAAGAAACTAGAGTTGAGGTAAAGCAATTACGTTCTCCTAACATAGAGGAGCACCTGCTGAACTTGCTCCACCAAGATAAGTATTCTTCACTTCAATCCAAAAAGCATCTCTGGACATGTAAGGGATAGTAAGGAGATAAGCAAAGGGGAAAAGAAATCCTTTCCATCAATATTCTATGAAATATTGGCATCTGAACAGATCAGATTAATGATTGTTGCAATGAGTAGTCATTCACAAAAGATCCACTTTTTAAAAAAAATGTATTTGTACTCCTCATCTCATTTCCACACATTTAAGAACCTCTGACCACAAAGAGGTCAAAAATAAGATCCTTAGAAAGTCTGAGCCTGCTCTTACAAAGGTGTAAGCGGGGATGTAATCTGCAGTGAAGAAAATTTGAGTAAAGTTGCAGTCTGGACCTTCAGTTCTTTAGAGTTTGTGAGATGTGTCTTACAAAAAATTAAGCTCTCTGCCTGCCGTCTGTGCTTAGCTAAGCTAACCAGCCTTTTTACTAAAAGACAAATGAGCACAACAAAGGGGTAGATCTCTGCAGTAATCACACATAGCAAATTACCACCTACAGAGCTTGTGAGCCTTTTTATAGAAAGGGATGGTTAGCGTGTTGTTATTGTTGCAGACCGATTGTGGAAGTTGCAAAGCGACTGTGGGGATTTGGGTGCTTAGTTACTTGGCCGGGCTCCTGACAGGAAAGTCCTGACAGGAAAACAGTTACTCTGAATTATGGCACCACAGATGTAGATTGTCTTCAGCTGACGAGGAATTAGTTCAGCTGTTTCTTTAAGTTTTAAGTCAGATGCTGATTGAAAACAAACATTTTGAAAGAAAAGTTTCTTTCAGCTCAGTTTTGCATGTTTCCTGTGATTCATTCAAAGTTTGTTCAGACTAAAATGCCACTTATATTTTGGCAATTGCTGCAAATATTGGAAAAAGTTTGCAGAGCTCTAAAGTCTTAGGTGGAACAGTCTGCAGACGAAGTCTGTTAATTGCCTTTTGGACAGCTTTTGTTGTGCTATCACCACATGCCAAATGCAGTTTGGAGGTTTTGTGACTGGAAGAATTAACTACTCCAGACATTTTTTGGGGGGAAGGGGTGGGAGGGAAGGAAGGAAGGAAGGGAGGAAGGAAGGAAGGGAGGGAGGAAGGAAGGGAGGGAGGAATTATTTTTGTTTTAAATAGCCAATTAGACGTCTGTTGTTCAAAGTCACCCTTGAAGCATGTCTGTCAGTTGTTGGCAGGAGAGAGCAGCACCTAAGTCACAGCCTTGTCTGTGTTGCTTTAGAGGTTGCCACCTCACCATTAGCAAAAAAAAAAAAAGGGGTTAATTACTTCAGGTGCCAATGGCAGAATTTGGAGTTATTGTTCATCGGGTGCATCTAGTATTATTTAGGCTTGCTACACAGGGGCAGAGACATAAAGGGAAGCTTTATTTTCGTTCTTTCAAAAGCAGTGTACCTTTAATTGTCTCTTTATTTAGAACTAAATGTATTTTAATGTGCTTGAAAGAAATTGAGAACACAACTTCCACCCATCATTAATTTTCTGAGATTACTCTGAGGAAGAAAAATAAAACCTGAGAATCCCAGAGTTGGTTTAATGACTTTTTCTATAAAGTAAAGTTCATAGTGAGATCACTGTTTGTAAAAGTTTATTATCTCACAAAACATGGGCAGCTTTTGTATGAACTTAGAAATATGATCACTTTTCATTTTTGAGGCAATTAGAGTAGGAAAAAAAAAGACCCTCTATCAACAAAGCACCCCTTATCCCTTTTGTTAATTGGAAGTTAAGGTCTTGGTAAACACTCACGTTACTTCAGTCTGAGCTCATGAGCAAAATGAAATGTGTCTGTAATTAAAAATATGTATATTTAGCTTATAAATAGCAGTGGCCTTTCAAAGGGGAAAGAGCGTCAAACTTGTTAATTGTGGAAGCAATCATTAGTCTGTAATATCATACAGTTACATGCTAATTATTATTAAATATTTAACATCCCTTTGATCAGATGTATGACACTAGCTGTATGTAGATCCTTTTTCTTCTTTAGGTTAAAACTGGTATGGGCAGTTTTCTCAGTCAGAATTTACTTCAGTCAAAGTCTTACAGTTAGTCAGAAGAACAACTTTAAGATTTTCTTGGTTTCCAGATTTAAGCCTACCTTATTCAGTCTAGTGATCTTAAAACATCATGATGCTGTTCACTTTAGAAGGGCTGACACATTGACTCGTCCAATCCCGTATGAATAGATTCTTTTAATATGAGATTTTCAGATTGTACCTTACAAAAGCTTCTTCTGCACAGAGGAGGATGTTCACAATATTGTAGTTTCAGGTTGAATAATGTTACATATAGAGTATTTGTCAGTAATTCCCTTTAATCATCTTGCTACTGTGTATGGTAATTGGTCTGTACACACAAGCTTTTTCCCCACTTTCTTCATTGTGGCCTCATACAATGAAGGAATAATCCCATGTTTATCTGTCAACAGAGATCCTTTTATTACATCTGTCAACATACCTAGGACAGGAAATGACTCAAAGTAGGTGCTGCACTTTCACTGCAGTATAGAAGAAAGAAAATCATATATTATCTTCAAGTAAGACATACAAACATTTCAAGGTTCAAGGTTTTTTTTAGTTTTTCTTTAGCATAGAAGTTTGTTGTTGATGTTCGAAGCCTGTATGGTGGATAAATGACTGGTAGATAATTTTTAAGACTTGAAGAAAGACCAAAATATTCCTTCCTTTTTGTATTTTTTAATCCCGAGATTTTTTTTTCCATTGGAAAAACACATGTCCAAAGAGCTTTTGGGATGGTTTTTTTTAGTAACATTAGAATTCCTTTTGGTCATTCAGTCCAGTGTCCTACATGATGATTTTCTTGGGGGGGGAAGAAAAAAGAAGCATTTTGACTTGGTTGGTCATGTTCCTTGTATCTTTCATTCTGAAGGTGTACGGATGCTGGACGGAGATGTGACAGACATGGTAGAAGCAAAGTCTCTAAGCCTTAATCCCCAGCACATCCACATCTACAGTGCCAGCTGGGGGCCTGATGACGACGGTAAGACAGTGGATGGACCTGCTTCTCTAGCCCGTCAGGCCTTTGAGAATGGCATCAGAATGGTAGGTTGGCCTCAAAATGCATCTGCTGGATCTGCTCTCGTGTGCAAGTGTAAGGGTCCACATGCCCAGTATGTGCAAGTGTACAGCATGGGGGAAGGGATTGTGGGGAAGAGGAAGGGATTCTGAAGGAACAATGAAAAACTTCCTTGGTGTAAAACTAAAAATGCATTTTCCTTCTATAGCAACCTCACAGTCAGTCTTCCCTGAAGTATCATCTCTGTTCATTTTCAATTGGAATACATCATCCTCAGTGTCCTTTAAAACTGCTCTGAGGTAATGATGTAATTCTGCAAGAAAAAATAAGACTTAAAAATGCTACTTTGCACAGCAGTGCCAAGTCATCAAATCTGAATTGCAATGAAATTTTGAAGCAAAAGCCTTGAGTGTTTCTCCTTTCTTCCTTTCTTTCATTGCTTTGTTTTGCTTGGTTTCTTAATGGAAGTTTGATGATTTTAATAGGGAGTTGGGTGCTGAAAATGTCTACACCCATGTTTCTTTTAGTGTTTATGTCTGGTGTCAGAGAACTTACACCCTATTCATAACTTACATATACATTTCTTTACAAGTCTTTGCTATTACACTTTCTCTGTGATATAGCCCAGAGATCTTAAATAATACAACACACAAAATCCCAAATGCCCCTATATGAAAAAATCTAAGACCTTTTCAATTTTCTTTAATAAGTTACTGTCAAACAAATAAGACCACAGAAGGAAACAAGTAGTTAGAGGAACTTTTGATGTCAGAGGCCAGTTTTTAGTTCTTCCTTTTACCCTCCTGCCTGCTAAATAGATCAGGGAATTTCTTGTTTTCCAGCACTCACACTTCTTTCCACTGTATTGGACTGGTGGAAAGGATTTTAAAGCTTTGCACTTAAAGGCTTGAGCATTATTTTGAATGCAGCAGGAGACTTGCTAGCTCAGTGGTGGCTGGCTCTAGGATCAGAAAAGAGGGGATTAATACAAAACATTTGTTTAAAGAGACTGAAACTGTTGGACTAAAGTGGAACTGGAACGGAGTCACTGGAACATGGTAACACTGTGCAGCAAGATCAGAAAGCGCAGCTATTACTGAAGTCAATAGGTGTTTTAACCAGGTATGCAAAAGCTGATTGCAGCAAACTATAGCTAACATTCTGCCTGGAAGATTAGTGCCATGTGTAAAAGACAGTGTCTGACCCTGAGAGACTGTATTAATTTAAGTTATACCATAAAAAGTCAAAACAGCAAACAGGAACAGTGGGTGCGGAGGGATAACAGACAAAGTTACAAGAGCACCCGGTCAAGCTGACAGTCAGTATGTGCGCTGCAGCATACAGTATACTTGACTGTAAGTTGTAAAGAAATATATCATAAAATTGATACCCAGTATCACCATAAAGATTGCCCAGCAGCACAAGCCTAGGAGGTGTGAATTCACATCTAATCACAGCTGCATCCCTGGCTTATTTTTCTTTCCTCGATAAGGTTGCATGAATTTCTTACTCTCACCCTTGTCCTCCCGGCCCCAAATATGGGTAATAATACGTGCTTTACTACCTAGCAGGTAACTTACGAAGAGCGATTACTGAAATGCTAAACTAACAGCAGGGACTGCGTGCTTCCTGTGCTATGTGGTGTTAAGGACATGCCTCTCGGACTCAGTTCTGTGAATGCTTTACTAGCCGTGCAGCCGTGGAACGCTGCCTTCCTTTCACTTGGTCGTATCACGACCGTTTGGTGTGGAGCTGCAGATTTACGCTTTTGCTAGTTGTGCATTATGTAATATGCGATGCCTACCATAGCAAAATACTCAAGCATGTATGTAACTTTATCCTGCGATAAATTCCAGGGGCTTAGTAGTTAAGCGCACTTAGGGACACTGATAGATTCTGCCCCCGAGAACTCTGCTGTATTTAGTAATCATTATTAAAATAGTTACTGAAGTGCTCTTAGAACAATATAACAAGTATGCAGAAGGCCAAATGCATCTTCATTACTGCTTCCCATCCATCATCGCTTCTCCTTTCAGATGGAGTATCAGCACTCTCCATCACCCAACTAGAGTTTACTGTTGTTTGACAGTGACTACAGAGAAGAAAAACAATAGAGTTATGAAGGGGACCCTAATGGAACTTCAGGATGCAAGGGGAACTCGTACAAAATAACTTTTATGTTTAAACATATGTATGTGTTAGTTTAAATGTCATTTTTCATGTAGGTAAGACAATCATGAAAAGCTCAGCCCAAATTTCTGTACCAGAACAACTCAGCTGTTTCCTCATTGAAATCTGAAACTGGGGATAAATCCAGTATAAATCAAGAATGCGGAAAAATTTGTCAAGAGCAGGGGTTTTGCCTACGAACATTATTGTTCCATTGCTATTATTATAGCTGTAATATGAGAGGATACCCTACAGAACCCAGATGAATTTCATTTTACCAGCACATTGTTCCACATTTTTAGTAAGTACCAATATATAGCAAAAACATAATATTTAATTTTAAAATTCTGAGGTGGTCTTTTTCTAATAACAATGCAGAAAAGGAGTTTGGTATATTTTTTTTGAGAAATAGTAGAAGTCATAGTTGATGCAAGTCAAATTATTATTTTTACAATTTAGCTTCTATTTCATCTTATCAACTTGTTATTCTGTCCAAAGTTGTCCATACAGAGTTGAATAGGTATAAATATTTCCACATATTTGGAAATTTTGTGTACCTCTGACTATGAAAACTTTTTCATTTCTGCTAAGGAAATAAAATTTCTCTTTAAAACTTACGTAAAATCATACTGATAAGAAATACAAAATATTTAATATTAATCTCAAATTCTCATTCTTTAAAATGTAATATAGACTGAAAGATTGTAAATGAATGTCTCATTTACCACCGTCCTTAAGAGCCTTAGTTTCCAGACCAAAAATTACTTTCAGATGAACCTGTTCTTGTTCCTTCTAATAAACCATGCTTTTCTGTGTTCAGATAAAGGTACTTGTTCTGTATTTCCTTACACTATCATAAGATGTGTCATTTTAAAAGGTGAGGCAAATGGGAGAAGAAAAGACAAATTATCTCTGTGACAAAATATTCCTAAAATCAGGTCATTGTCCAAGGTAGTGACTACATACTGAACTGAACATAGACCTCCCCAAGCAGTCACAGTAATTGTGCAAATAATAATAGGCAGACAAAAATGCTTATTACATTGGGTACAGATCTTGACCTTCCTTTTTTAGAAATATTCAACTGAAAAACAACAGTATTACCTCTAGTATAGCATCTGTGGTCAAATTAACGTTGGCAGAGGAAAATTTGGCAAGACCTTCTTTCAGTTCTACTCAAAGGTTCAAGACTGATATTCTTCATTTGTTGTGCATATGCACACACAACTGGATATCATTTTTTAAAAATGGGACAGAAGAGGGAAAGGTCAAGATTTTTTAAAAGCGTCTGAAAAGGAAATTATGCTTGGTTTTTTTAAATAGGAGAATCATAGGTGGTGCTGAATAATAACTTTGATTAGAGTACAATTAAAATTAATTATTGCTTTTTTATTGTATTCATGAAGTAAAAATTAAATGGATGCAAGAGCCACAGTTTCTTACTCAGTTTGCTGAGAGACTGGGATCCATGAGAAAGAAGCCTGGTTTATCTTTAGCACATATTATTCCAATTAACAGCTTATGCAGGGTGTTTTAGAACTATTATTATTTTTAAATCTGCTGAGCTAATATGATTACTCTTTCCAAATCCTGCAGAAAATAACAAAGTTAAATGACTGCACAGTTTTTCTGTAGAGTCCCACAGAGACAACACCTGCCATGAATTGAAATAGACAAATCTATTTAAAGAAAGGATACTGAATAATAACCGAGTTTATGAAATGACAACCTAACCCACAAGTTAAATATGCTTTAAAAATTCTGCCCAGTATCAAGGTAAAGGAAGAGGAAACCAATTTTTAAACCTGTCTCAAGTATCATGATTTTCTGTCATCTTCAGGGTATTTTGTTTAATTCTATTAAATTTGCATACTTGAATTCAAAGAGAAACTTCGGAGACTTTGCTATCAATTTCCATGCAAATATAAAAGCTCCCTTTATATCATGCTTCTGGTTGACAAGGTCCTTTTCTTGGAAATACTGTAGTCATAAGGGTGGAAAATTCTAGAGGTTTGTGTTTTAAATACCAATGTATTAGAAGTTGTAGACCTAATAATCTCAAAAATAGTTCCATTATAATCACACAGAACTTGTCTGAAAAAAATCAGACAAAGGGCAGTATATCCAAAAGTAACATATTCAAGAAAAGATTAGGTATGCAATGTCACATTCAACCGTGTGTTCAGGAACAGACTTAGCTCTGCAAAACATGATTGTGGCCAAATCTTGTAATAAAACTGCTGAGTCTGGGACAGAAGGGAGAACACAAAAGCCTTTCCTTGATGCAGAAAGATAAAACCAAAGTACCATTAGATTTCAAGATCACATTCTGTATCAGACAGCCCGTAAGCACAATGCTGTGAGCACTTGAGAGACTTACGCTCGCTCATTCATGGCTCTGTGATACAGCATTCAGGCTAGTTAATTTCCATTCATTCAAATAAGCCTGTTATTCTGGGATCAGCCTCAACATCATTTGGAGAGTAATGCATTTCAGATACTCTGACTTGTTCTTTCACTGCTGTTTGGCAAAGACCGGATAGTCAAGTTCCTGGATATATGACCCCCGTTGATATTTTACGTTGCAGGGTTTCAAAGAGCTGGTTATCTCACCTCTCCAAACGTCTTGCCAACAGCATGCTTTGTTCCGCAGTATCCATAAGGTAGTCCAAATCAGCAACAGGGCAGGCCATCCTTAATATAACCTGAGAGGGTGGCGAGGCAGGGAAATCTACATGGAAACTTTTGGCTTTCTGCCTGCGTCGGCGCAGGGCCCTTCATCTTATTGCCATGACACCATTCTGTTTAGCAAGCTGGACACTAGCCAAAGTGTTTGATGGCCATTAATGATCAGATGCTGTGTGGCTGAACCTCTTGTGAGAACTCGGCTTGGTGCCTTCCCTCCCATCATCACTGCCCCTTCTCATCTCTCTCGCTTCACCAGCTTTGGCTGCAGAGTGTGTGTTCAAAGTGTTTGCTGGGAGCAGAAGGCTCTCTTACAATCACTAAACAAGCCTCCTACCCACATGCAAGAGAAAGAAAGGCAAGGGAAGGAAAGGGAAGGGAAGAAAAGGGAAGAGAAGAAAAAGAAGAGAAAAGAAAGAAAAAGATTTCTATTATTATTATTATTATTATTATCATCATCATCATTGCTTCTACTCCAAAAGTGGAAGAGATTGTTCATAATTTGCAAGTGTCCAGGCAAAGGTTTGCTGCCTGTGTTGTACCACAGATGTTTCTCTTAAATTTATTTGTCCTGTCATCACTTCTCTGCATCAGAATAGGATGCGTTGCCTACACAAAGAGGAGTTACTCTGTTACGCTTTGCCAGAGAATTGCACTATAAAAATCAGACAGAAGTTACTACAGGAAGACTTCCAGTCAAATGTGTCAAAGTAACTTCCAAAATAGCTGTCATTTTATACATTGAAATATTGTGATGCACAGAGGTTAAGACCAGGTTTTTTAAACTGTGTATTGTGTTTGTTCACCTTGTACAGGTCCTGTCTGAGACTGAATAATACATATCTGTGTGTATCTCAGATCCTATATAGATATATTTTGCATGCTTAAGACCTCCTGTGCGTTCCTAATTTGTTGGCCAAAGCCTACTGGTTGAAGATCAGTCAGAAGAATTAGTGCTGTGCTTGGGGATGGTCTCAGAAGACATGACTTCCAGTGTGCTGATGTAACCTAATGTTAGGTCTTGGCATTTATCTGTAACGTGATTTACCTATACGCTGTGTATCCCTATCGCATCTATGATGTAATATCTGGACATGTGATGTTATAGTTACTTAAACATACAGAGTTGAACTATGGGTGGCTCTGTACTACAGGTGGGTGCTGACTATGTACCAGAACTGGAAAAGTCACATGGCGTTTTACCATTGCAATTCTTCGTTCTGATGTTGTGAGATATAGCACCATTGGCTTGAAAGAACATTCCTAGTTGTAACATCAGAAAAGGTGATTATCATCTAGTCCTGGCCTTCATTGTAAGCCAGATCAGCAAAATTTCATCCAATTATTACTGCATCAATATCCCTGTTTTCTTGATCCATCCAGTATTTTCTGTTTTCTGTATATATTTGGGGATGAGCCAGCCTTGACTGAAATGTGTTATGTCCATGGCTGTGCAAGTCACTAACAACCTCCATTATTAATAATATGTAGCTTGTTACCCATCTAAATTTCTTGGTTTCCTTTTCATTGTAAAATGCCTCTTTGCTATATTTACAGTGCATCTTATGGTGTTAGAAATCTCCACATGTAAGTAATTACAGATTTTGGCCAAGCGATCCCTTGCATAAATTAAATTTGAACATAGGGACATAAGACAGGAAATGACCACGTAGGTCATCCAGTACAGTGCTGTATTATTACAGGCACCATGTCCTATAAATACCTTAAGCAATTTCTATTCTAGAGTGAATTAGAAATATTTTCCCCTCTGTTTCTGTTCGGAGACCGTTTCACAGCCGTCACTAATCTATTGGTTAGACACTTTCTTCTAAGTTACAGCCAGGTTTACTCATGTGCATTTTTTTGCCCATTTGCTCCTGGGCCAGAATTGTGCTTAAATACCTTTTCTCCTTCCATTTTTTTTTCTGGCTCAGACTTCATTGTGATGTGACAAACAAGCCACTCTCATTAGTCGATTAAAAACTAGGCTGTCCCTCTCCTTGCTCATCAGAGTGATGCTTCTCTCCACACCTTCCACCCTGAATTCTTTTCTTGAATGGAGGTGATTGTAATGACTAGATTCACTAACATGTTATTTTTTATGTCAAAGTCATGTGATAACTTTGTTTCCATAGCTTATCTTTAAAATACTCTACTCATAACTTCCTTAACCTCCGTACTTCTCTAGCGCAGCCCATATCATCTCCACTGCAACCATTTCCACCTTCACCTCTCTGTTACATAAACCTTTATTTTCCTTTGTTTCATTACTGATTTCTTGGAGGGCTCATCACATTTTTTGCAGAAACCAGATAGACTGGTTCTAATACTTTCCTCTGCATAAAATGTTATCAGAGAAAAACTTAACAGATTCACCTGGAATTCTAAGGTGCATGTTGGATTTTATTCCATTAATGCTGGTGCTTCTTACTCTGTCCTTCAAAATCTGTTCTACAGCCTTAACAGTAATGTTTTGTATATTCAGTTTCCTTCTGTTAGTCAGAATTTCCAAACCAGAGTTCATTCCTGTAGTTCTTCCTGAAACAGTTTCTGTTTCCCAGCATTATTTTTTCAAGCGTGGATACCAGAATGGGGCATGGAAGTTGTAGCCTTCTCTATGCATGCAGAGTGGTGTTTCCCTATTTCCTGCACATATTCATCCTCACCCTTCTTACTAATCCAAGCAGCAGACTAAATTTTAGGGCAGCTTATTTCCAGGTAGTTATCTTCCATGACCCTAAACTCCCTTTCAGAGTCACCACTTTCCAAGAGTTTGTCCACCCTCCTGTACGTCTTACCAGCAAGCTTCATTTTACGTCTTATTACCTTGCATTTGGCTGATACACATATCTTAGAATGCCTTAATGGTTTTGCAGTGGTACTTGATATGATATATTTTTCTCCAAACTGAGATTGCCCAGCAAAATCAGGTTAGGTGACAACCTTAACACATCATTAAGCTAACAATAATTCTTTGCTCTACCATTTGCACATAGTTAGCAACTTTCAGTATTCAGCCAAAGTAGAATTAGGGGGTATTACCTTCCAGTAAATGAAATAAAGTTTAGGCTTAGGTGATACCTGGATGAACTTTCATACTATGCACTTTGTTTTCTTTTGGAAATACATAAACAAAGCTAACCTCAAAATTTTTCTCATTTGCTTTCTGTGAAAAGTGTGCTTTTTCACAGTCAATGTGCAGTATTGAAAAAAAAAAAAAAAAAGGCAGAAGAAGAAATATATACCAGAAATGTTCTTACATTACATTCAGTGGAATATACAAATCCTAAAAGGCAGGAAAATTTGGAATGAGAGTTACAGGAAAATATACCTCAAAATGTTCAGTTTCCTTACAATGTCACAAAGTGTACTGGAAACCAAAACTGTTTAGTTACCTCATCCCATCTCACACATACATGGAAACTGTTGTAACAAGCCAGAATAGCATTACTGCTTTTGGACTTGTTGTCAAAAGTGGCCTCTGCATTTGGGTGCCCTGCCTGAAACAGGTGACATACTTGAACATTAAAAACCACACCATTCTTTTTTGGGGTATGTCTTAATTTGGAAAGCCAATACTGAAAAGCAGCTTTGGCAAATGGTTCTCTTTACGTACACTGAAGTTTATACATTTTAGAGAGTGCATTTTTGAAACATGAATGTGGTTGCTTCGTATGGGTAAATCACATACCCACTTTACCCATATACTTGAACAATGGCAGAATCTATGTATTTCTGTGTGTTGTATGGGAAAAAATAGATTTCTGAAAGGCAAATTGCTCTAAGTTTGGTGTCAAGAGTTTTCTGTGAGTAGAATTTAACACAAATTTGAGGCACAAAAACCGCGAGGGCACTGATTTTGCACACAGCATAAGCGCGTTGTTTCTTCGTAAACAAATGCTACGGGAGGCAAACTGCACAAAGTGATTACTGCAGTCCTCAGTCTGCAGAGGTAAGAGCAGAGCAGCCTTATTTTCCTGCTCATCTAGTCAAAAGAGCTAAATTTGCAGAAAATTAGATATTCTTTGTTGAACGTCAGAAGTTCGACAGACATCTCAAAACATAACGTTTTCCGTAAGGAAGAGTCTGACCTAAGTAGTGAAACAACAACTGTGTGGATCTGATGGCCATGGACTCCTCTCTGGCGTTTAATCAGACCGTAGCGTGAAGGCAATGAGGAGTGCCTGAACCCGCTCCGTGGGATAGGTGGTGTGTGAGTGAAGTCCATCCTGCATCCAGTCCTAACACAGATGCCTTTCTTGTGCACCGCCTGCTTACTTTGGCTTTGCATGCAGGGACGATTGCACCTATCATCAACTAGAGACTCTTTGTGCAAGGGAAACTTTGGAAAACTCATCTCTTGTTTTGTCACAGGCGTTTACAATATGCAGCTTGTTTTATCCCAGTAACCATATCAGCAACAGCAACAATCGTAATGATAATAGTATGGAGAGATAGCCTGAACCAGAACTGCGATTCATGCAGCCCTATAGCTGTCTCTATTTTGTTTAGGAAAATGAGAATTTCATTCCAGCATTCCACAGGTTCAGATTTCAGGTTTCAGCCAACACTTCTTTTGGTTGCACTTTAAGCACTAATTATAGCTCTGTGGGGAATATCTTGGAGCTGTTTAAGCTGTTGTTCTAGTGAAGAGTAAAATAAAAAATACACCACATGCAAGGATGCATGTTGAAATGTTCCACTGATATATGCCAATAATTATTGTGTTAATGCATAGGTGCTTGTGTTTATTCAGTACATTATTTTTTAATGCACACATTAAAATATTTTCACGCTTCAGTATTTTAAAGGTATCATATCCTATAAGCTAATAAAATACATTTTTCCTTCCTTTTGTCATGATTAATTATTTCATCTTTCCTTTTCTTAGTTAAGAAAAGAAACTTGGTTAACTTTATTAGCAACGACTTGCTTTTTCAGCGATATAGGGGAATCTTTGCTTTTTGTAAGTAGTGACAGATTTTTGCACTGTCTGTGTATTGTGTGTATGCCTGTTCCAGCACTGGGAAATATTTTCTTGACCTCCTAGTTTTCCTAAGAGTAAAAAAAGGACTGCTAATGTAAAAAACCAGGACTCAACTTTTAGACATTCTTTCAAACATGCGTCTTTATTTGTGCACACCTGTTAGGCTTGTTACTCATTTCTTCATAGATATCATAATTGCACATTTTTGATGAATTTATGCACAAATGTGTATGTTTCAGACAGCATGGATACCTCAACAGAATTAATGGCCTCAGAAATTTCTCCATTTGTTCATGAATTTTTGGGTTTAATTCCCAAGGAGTCTGTTTTCATAAAAAATAATCTTTTTGGCTGTCTTCTGATAGCACTTCAGAATTGCTGGCTTCGGCTCTCAGCTTACCATTATCTGTTTTGGAGAGATGCCTGCTTTCAAGTGAGACTGCTGTGCAGTCTACAGAAGAGTCTTTTAAGGGTGGTGTGCCAGACTATTTTTCATTCCCAGATTAGAGGTTAAGTGGACTGGTAGAAACGCAGCAGGAGCTGGGAGCAAAATGCTGCCAGTCAGCAGATTGGCAGCGCTGTGCCTCTACACAGGGCAGCGGCATCCAGCTCCCAGGGAGTGCAGAAATCAGTGGAAGCTGGGAGCAAGGACATGCTGCCTCTCTCAGGTGCATCTCTCAGGACGTGGTGACCCTCAGCGCCTGGTCCTACGGTGGCTCTACTGTGCTGCACTCAAAATCCTGCTTGCATAGTAGTTTTTCTTAGGTCTCCAAAGTACTGACCTCTGTTCTGCACATTTCCTCTTTAGGAATTAGTTTTTAAGGAAGAGGTCATACCATGGGCTACTTTTTCCAGCTTCCACATCAGGATCAATTTCACTTCCCAGCAGTATTTTTTGTTCTTGGAAGCATTAAGTAATTTTAGAACAGTACTGGTGAGAATAGAGGAAATTAAATGTTTAGGCTCTAGGTGTGGATAGAGCGTCCCTACTTCTCTCTCCATGTTATATTTTCATGATTTGTTTTCTGTTCATGGGTGTGGAATTTCTAGTCTATTGGTGCCAAATTACCTCTCCTTGGCTGCAACCCCTGTACCATTAATTACTCCAGGTCAGCGGTTCTGTCCTGTGCCTTTCCTGCTCCTTCACATTTTCTTCCCGGTCCCTTGGTAAATTTGATCACCCCATAGGCAGGGAGGGTTATTGAGGCATTCGATTCCTGGGCAGGAAAACATCAGGATTCACAGGCTGGATTAAGGCAACTTGACTTGTAAAGCAGTGAATGAATGTCCAGTCTAAACTTTATAAAATATTGTGAATAAATCTTGCTCCACTGGCCCAAACTATGCCTCATAGATGGAAACTGTTTTTATTAGATGGAAGTGTGCTGGAAGCAACTTGAAAGTGTGTGGGGCTGGTTTTCCTTAGATCAGTGTGTGAAGACCTCTACCTTATAATAGCTCCTGCCAGTTCCACTAAGGCATTCACTCATAAATATGTGGTTTATATGTATACACACACACATACACAAATGCACGCACTTGGAGCAGCGGATGTTCTTTTAATAGTGTTAGGAAATTCTGCAGATGTCATTACGAACATGTTCATACTGGCTGTGGTTCTTGGCAGACTAACCCATCCGTGCTGTTGAACTGGAAAAAAAAAAAAAAAGAAAAAAGAAAAAAAAAAACAAAGAGCTTTCGTATCACTTTTTCTACTTGCAACTTGCTGACCAAGGAAAAGGAGGCACTAGCAAAAAAAAGTGGGAATGCCCCAAGATTCTCATGCCATGCTTTTACAGGTGCAACTTCTGCCTTAGGGCCTTTTTGTCAATGACCTGAGTCTGTTTCGTTCAAGGTCAGCTGTCTGTTGAACACACTGGCTTTGCCCAGAAAATGTGCTAGAAAATTGGACTGTGACTAGGTCAATAGCAAGTCTTAGTTGTCAGTGAAAGACTTTTTCTTTTCCATTATGGAACACTTGATTTTTTATTTTTTTTTTTTTTAATTATCTGACTTTTTATGCAATCAAGAAAGCAGACGAAACAAAAGGAGAACATTTCATAATGGTTTGGCATGTGCACTGGCAAGCACAAGTGCAGTTACAGACACCTTGCAGAGTTTGTAGGAGGGAGTCTGTAGCTGTCATTGCGAATGGCAGGGCAGAACCAACCCTGTGCCCGGAGGGAGAGGTAGTGCATTTTTAACACCATGGGACAAGCGCTGAGCCTGCTTTGCTGTGCACCCATCCCGCTCTGGTCTACGCCTCTGCTGTAGTTTGCTAACTCTTTTAGTTTTGCTCAGGTTGTACCCATGTGGTTTGTAAATGCACCTTTGCTTTTGAGTAATAAGTGACACGTGGCTTCTTTGGCAGCTCAAGGCTTGACTTTTCATCTTGACACCCTTGGGCATCTGGCAGATGACAGATGATAGATTTAGACAAACGGTAAAAGCCACAGAGTGCCTTGCGTGTGTGTTTATCTTAACTCTGTAACACAGTCTAAATGTTATTTAACTATGTATTTAAAGGAGACCAGTTGGGAATGGCATTCGCATACAGTAGGACAGCTGATGCTGTGCTCTAATTACTTGTTTGGTATAGTTACTAGCAAGTTTATAATTTCCTGAGCATGACTGGGTCTATTGAATTAAAGCAGGGTGTTTGGAAACAGGGAGAAAGAGGAAACCAAATGGTAGTTTAACAATAGGCAGTAAATGTAAACCAGAACTTATTTACTTGACACATTATTTTACTCAGGTTGAATTTAGTTTGGGGGTTTGCTTTTTTTCTTTTTCTTTTTTTTTTTTTTTTTAAGGCTACCATTTCCTTTGCCAGATAGCTTCTAGGAACAATGTCTTTAGCATGTTTTCTAGGCTGAAGGTAGTGCTGTTGTTTTCTGTGAAATGCTGAGTTATTAAATTTGCGGTATTGCAATGTGATAGAGGAATGAGTATTCTTTCTTTCTGTGTATTAGAAAATACTCTTTTCCATTAGTCAGTGCACCTGGTACTTACTTTCTTATTGCAATAACAGAGATGTTGATACTTTATATATTTGCAGGAGACATAAGTTTTGAAGAAATATTTCTTGTTATTTGTTTATAAAAACTAGCATGGAAAGGTAAATTTGGATGCAAATGGGTGTTATTTTTAAAGCCTTGTCATGATTATTAAAATCTAAATTGGTGATTATTATTTTTAAATACTACATTGCAGAATTTCTAACAACCATGAGCGTGTTTTAATCAGGACTATATTTGATGCCCAAAAATGTATTCACGTATCTGGTTTTGCAGCTAATTTTTCATTATTAGTACAGCAGCGTAAGTATGCATCTAAAGAAATATAGACACATCCTCTATGTAGAGAAGCTAATAATGCAAGGGTTACTTCTGCAAAATGTACGCAAAGTACAGTCCTACCCTGCTGTGAAAAGGTTTTCATTGTATGAGTGGGACAAATTGTGCTATACTGTGTTTTGCAGATAAAATCATCTGATGATGACAGCATAAAAATGACAGATGGACTGATATTGATAGGATATTTTCCTGTATGCATGTTTTTTAGAATTTTTTTTACAATTTTTTCTTTTTTAAAGTGGAGGTCAAATATTAAACTAGTTAGATTCCATTTTTCTGCTCCTCGGATCTGTGGTTTGACTGCCCTGAATTCTCATTTCTTGTCTCTTGGTTGTATTGGTCGGTTACTCTGAATTTCCCATGAAATGTAGCTACGTAACACTGTGCTTTCGAGAAACGCAAGTGAAGAAAAATGTAAAACTCTCCAGACAGCAGACACTTGTGATTCCTGAAAAAAAAAGTTTTGATGGAATATTTTGACATGTTCTGGAGATAGAAGTGTGTCTGCATGATATACTTTTTTCTCTATATTCTACCTCCCTATGGTTTTTGATTGTTTTGGTGGGTTTCTGTTGGTTTTTTGTTTTTTTGGTTTTTTTTTTGGGGGGGGGGGGGTGGGGGGCTGGAGCAGGGAGCCCAATAAACNTTGGGGTACTGTAGGAGAGATAAGTTGGTTTTTAAAAGCCATGTAGGACCAGAGAGGAATATGTACATGACTCTGAAACAGATGTCAGAATTGATGCCAAAAATGACCACTGAGAAGACAGAAGATAAAAGTAAATAATAGAATATTGCTAGGAAGCATGATCTAATTGCAAGAGACAATGGGATGAAAACAAAACAAAACAAGTAAATATCAAGCAGGAGTACATAAAAAAGAGAACAAGTATATCTTTAGCGTAGTCCTCCATCCTATTCCCCACAAACCTACCAAGGGACATAATTTCTGTCTTCCAGCCCTGCTGGGATAATAAATTGGTGAATATGCTTGAAATAATCTTTCCATTTACCCATCCTTTTGTGTGTCTCATCCGATGTTTCCAAAATGGAAGAGCAAGAAGTAAAGATAGGCAAAGGGAAATGACCAGATCATAGGTCATGAGAGAGAAGCTGTTCATAAACCCATTCCAGCCCCATAAAGTTGCAAAACACATCACCCTGGCTTTGGGAGGCTCTGAATCAGACCCTGCCGTCTGCAAAAAGCAGGCAAAACTGGAACCCCAAACGGAAAGGGGGGTTTGATTTGTGGAGAGTTCATAATGTGGGGAATAAGAGCTATAACACTTCATAAATGTTGTTTTTAAAATGATGAAAAATGTCACTATTTTGCATCGTTTTGGTAATGCAGTAGCTAAGATCGGCTAAAGGAAGGGAAAGAAGTTGAAGTAGTTACGCTTCCCGGCTGGTCAGACTGATGTTGTCTGGAGAATGTGGATTTCATAATACATTTAACTTGGCACCCAGGGATTTTTTTCTCTGCTTGAAATGTTTTTTTAATGAGAAGTTGCATTTTAGAGACATAACCTTATGTAAACACTAGCCAGAAGAATTTGATATTTAACTTATTTTGCTGGAGAGAAGAGTCTCTCCAGGTAGTGTACTTTTATTAAATACACAACATGAAATTCATCAGAGTTTGAGAACTCAAGCCTGGATTGTGAACTGTGAGGGGTTTTTGTCTTACAGTTATGCTCAGCACCAAAAGCCCTAGTGAAACTGCTCTGAATATCAGGATTAAATGAATCTTTGAATTGCTAATTGTTTAAGGTTGACCTGGCAGATGTCCAACAGCTGTCTTTATGTTTTTTGTGGTTGCAAAAAACTGTGCAACACAGTTGCACTCTGTTTCAAAAAAAACCCCCAAAGAAACAAACAAACTCCTCCATGGCCACGCAATTAATTAATGCATGGAAAGTGGTGGTTTATGCCTTATTCATTTATCATACACAGTGCTGGGCCTACCCAAAAACCGGATAGATACTACATGAAGAGGTGCAAACAAATGAAGTATAAATGAGACTGTTAGCATAATTGTATGAGAGGGTTGTCCCATGCTTTGCGAGAATGTCATGTAAGAAAAGGTGACACAATTGAGCTTAATCAAAGATAAGTTTAGTCCTTTGGTGAACCTTTCTATCTGAACAGTAAAGTGCTTCCAGATAGCGCATGTTGGTAATTAATGCAGATCATACAGTTGCATGAATCTGAATTTCATTCACTGGCATGAAATATGTAAATATAAATAAGGAAAATCCCAATTACCCATATATTGTTAATTTTCAGTTCCCATATCAGAATACAGGTTGGTGAGCATCTTCACTTTTCATATCAATGCCTCTTTAATAGTACTAGCACCACCAAAAATGTTTTGATTCATTTGGATGCTATATAACTTTGGTATATTAAGAAAAAGTCAAGGTGAGGTTACCTATTTTAAGTCCTCATTTGAAGTTATGAATATGCCTAAGTGACTTGCCTAACTAGTCATATATTTAAAATACCATGCTAAACTAATGCTTTAGTGCTTCAATAGAATAATTTATAAGAATCTATTTGTCCATTTTTGTTTATGTATTGTGTTGTGTATTTAGCTTTCGTAATGGACTAGGTGGGTTGGCCTAGATGACCTGAAGTCCGTTCCTGCCTCAGGTATTCTGTGAGTCGTAGTGTCTGTGAAACAAAGATGGTCTAGTTCACAGTGTCTAATGCTACCTAAACAGTAGCTAGTGCTACCAGGCAACCCAAGAAGAAACAGCTGGGAGTGCCCTAATAAATAAAAGGTATCATGTGTTACAAAGGGTTTTAGTTTCAAGTATGATATTTCTTTTCTTTTTCCAAGCCCGTATGGTGTTTTAATGCTTCCTCCGAATCTTCAACACCTCTTTCTCGGTACAGCTGGATAGCATAGTTGCAGAGCCGCAAACAGACGTTGTATAAAAGTTGTTTATAAAGCTGTGTTCATACCACTCATTTTTTGAATTTTTCTGATATCTGATTCTGAACTCTGCTAAATCCTGCTTTCATTTCAGATTCTTCTCAGTGAGCTAGTTTCTTTTATTGTCTTTCATCAGATGTCTTTTGGGGGGAAGAGACCTGTTTGTTAAGCAGGTAAGGGGGGAAAAGAAGAATGAGTAATCAAGTCTTTTGTGCTGTTTCCAAACAGGGACGAAGAGGCTTAGGTTCAGTCTTTGTTTGGGCATCTGGCAATGGTGGAAGAAGTCGAGACCACTGCTCCTGTGATGGCTACACCAACAGCATCTACACCATCTCCATAAGCAGCACAGCTGAAAGTGGGAAGAAGCCATGGTATCTGGAAGAATGTGCATCCACACTAGCTACAACATACAGCAGCGGGGAATCCTATGACAGGAAAATAGTACGGTTTTTAATTATTTTTTTTATGTTTATGGGTTTGTGTTTGGCATAGTGACTTTAGGGGGAGGGAGGCAGAGCTCATTTATACTAACTAATGGACTACTTTGGAAAAAAATCATACATGGGCAAGTTCATTTAGCCCCAGCGTGCCATTCGGTTGGAGTCACCATACTGCTCTTTGAAACCAGCATGGGTATCTCTGCATAGAATCATAGAATCATAGAATCACTTGGGTTGGAAGAGACCTTCAAGATCATCGAGTCCAACCATAACCTACACTACCAAAAACACCACTAAACCATGTCTCTTAACACCACGTCCACCTGTCTTTTAAATACCTTCAGGGATGGCGATTCCACCACCTCCCTGGGCAGCCTGTTCCAATGCCTGGTAACCCTTTCAGTAAAAAAGTTTTTCCTAATATCCAATCTAAACGTCCCCTGGCACAACTTGAGGCCATTTCCTCTTGTCCTGTCGCTTGTAGCCTGCTTGTTGCAGGTTAATGCAGTGCAGGTATACACAATTCATATCAGGTTTTTCCACTCACCTAGTTGCTGCCAACTCTGAGTGATGCTTTCAAAGATCCTATTGCCGCTGCCACTGGAACAGGTTTCTTTCATTACCAGTATCTCGTAGCCCATCAGTAGGCCCAAGAAAGTATCCTTTTTTTATTTTTAAAGCAGTTATCAATTGTTTTCATATTTTACACGCATGATGTTAGCAGTTTTCCTATGTTTACCTCTGTGTTTTCTCAGATTTTGATCCAGCATCATTCCTCTTTTACGTTCAGTGATGTTCAATTATTACTGATATTGCTGCCTATTCCAGCTAGCTGATATATTGTAAGCAAGATTAAGCTCAGTGCTCATCTTTCATATGTTGTTTCTCATCTCATTCCTGAACCGCCAGCATCCATTTTCCATTATGTTCTTGTCTTGGCTGGAAACCGACAAATTCTTTTCATTCCGTTTGATAATCTGGTGATACCATTAGTATTTGTATGCTGTATCTGCTTTTTCAAATTGCGTGCATTCAATATACTTTCCAATATTCAATATACTACTATTTTTAACCTTTTAAACCCTTGCACTAGGATTAATCAGGTTTGCTAATACTGTCTTCTTCCCTGCTTACTTACTCTAGTGTATAATTTAGAGATCTTGATTTCTTCCTGATGAGAAAATTTAGGCATTTAGGGGGTTTTCCCCCCAAGATGTTTTCTTAAGCACTCATCTTCTAACATTACCTTCTTTCTGGTCCTCAGCAGATACCTCCCTTGGTGTCAGTGAGGAGTTAAAAATTCTTGCAGCTGTGTTTTTTTAATACTGTCTGCCTTGTCTTTCAGGATTCTGGGATGCTGGCCATCCCTTCTTGGATTCTTCCTTATTTACAGATGATCTAATTTTTGTTTTAAACTTGTTCTGAGGTACCTCTTCGTTCCAGTAATTTTTCTGTTCTTAACTTGCTTCTCTCCACTGAAACCTTATCTCTCTTCCTGGCATGTTTCTTGTTCTCCCTGATAAATAATAATAAAGAAAAGGAATTACTCCATCTCCTAGGAGTCCTCACTTCTGTGATTAAATTCCCTCTACTGTCCTTCAAAAGACCTTCACTAACTTCTTCATGTTTAAGTGAAACTAGTACAATGTAAGGTGAGCAGAGGCAATTGCGGTTCCCCAGGCTGACCTCTTGTTTAACCAAGTCTGTAGAACTTCTCTGAGTCCTTCAAATCCAGCAATTGCTGTCAACTCAACAATAATTTTTATAAATACAATCAATCCTGCTTTCAAAATTTCCAGTGACAGAAAATCCATTTAAATTTACGGCAAGTGGTTTTAATTACCCATTGCCATTAAAAAAATTCTCTTGATTGCCCTCTGAGCTCCTCTAGCTTCTGTTTGTAGGCATTTAGTGAGGTCCCAGATTTTATTGCTAGTATGAGGAGCACTCTAGTTGTCTGATGTCTTTCTCTCTACCCATGTAGCCTTATCAGTCAATTCCCTTTGATAAATGAAGGTAAGCTTCTTGCATCATTCCGTGTAAGGTGTGTTTTCTTATAAACCCCCTCCTATTTTATGAACTTTGAGCACCCAAACTGGACACACCAGTCAGCGAGTAGCAGCGTCAGTGCCACATGCACAGGAAAAAGCCTGTCTGTGAGTGCCAGCTCAGTTCCCTGCTCTGTATACAGTAAGCCTGACTGAGACTTGTTAGTTCCACTGTCATGTAATGTGCTCATCGTTGTGTGATGCCCAGCCTACTTTCAGAGCTGCTACTTCTCTTTTTCAGAGTCGGTGGTCCAAGAACAGATATGAGGGTACTTATGGCATCTTTACTGCACCATTTACCACTGACTGCATTGGTGTAATAGTCAGTCCAGATCAGCCCTCATCATCGCTTTCTCTTTCTCCAAAGTTCCTCCAAGCACAACATTCATCAGAAGGTGCTGGTGCTTTCTTCTAGGTTTTAGATAAAAGCTTTAGGTCATACTAAGGCCCAGAACCAAGAACTAAGGCTTGATTAGAAACAAGGCTCATTTCTTGTATGTGCTGTAAGCATCTATATATATATATCTCATATCTCTGCTTCTAAGTGTAGATCTGATTTCTTAAACGTTCTTACATTTTGAGACCTTGTAGTTATCCCATTTTGAATCTATGTATTACATACCATGTATATTTTTAATCTCTTAAATGTAAATAATTTATTTTTTTTTTTAATGTACAGGATCACATTATATGTCTTGTAGAATCCTGACTGTACTACTTTCAACCAAAGTGGTGGCCAGAAAAAAAAATACACTGCAGCACTTTGGCAAGCTCTCATTTCCAGCAGCTTATGTTATCCACCATTAAATATGCTGCTAGTTAAATTAGTTTAAATCCTGTATCAGCTGTTTTACACCAGATAAAAACTTGGCAAATAAATGAAATTATTAGGGCAATACTGCTCACGCTTTCAAAACATTGACACTGTGTGGGTTTTCTTTCCATCTTCTGGAACTTCTCCAGTGTTCAAAGACTCGCTAAAATCAACAGTACAGTCTAACATGTTCCCTTTCCAGCTCTTGTAAAAGTCTTTGGTGCTTCCAAACTTTCTGACTTAAACTTGCTATTTAAAATAGCTATAAATAGGACCATGATTTATCATCTTTGGATGCTCTGAAAACTTCCTTTAGATTTTTTTTCCAAAAAGAAACATTCAGTGAAACAGACATTTGCTATACACTGCTATTAACTGTTCTATTATTTCTGGACAATTAAACCAATATTGGTTTGGGGGTTCATTTATTCTGATATATTTAAAAATAAAATATCCTTATACTTTATTCTGTTCTTGTAGGCTTCACAATTTGACCATTGTCTTTCCTTACCACCTGTATGCAACTTCTATCTTCTAATTTATATTCATTGCTATCCATTTCTTCTTTTATTTATTCACTTAAATTTATTAATTTATTACTTCTTGCACCTGTCAATACTTGTTTTGTTTACCAGTATATCCTTGCTCATTTTTTAAGAATTTGGTAAAATATCTTTATGTTTCTCAGTCATTACTTATAGTTTTCTGCTTAGCTGATTTAATTTTTGTGCATTCCTCTGATTTCTTAATTTTTTTCTTAAATTTCTTAAATTCTGGAGATTTCTTAATGTTTGTCTTCCATTCTTTTCAATTAGCATGGACTTTCTGCTTTTAGAGAATTACTATTTCAATTAGAGATGGTTGCCTATTTCTGATGTGTCGCCCCCTTATGACTTACGCTAGCATCAAAAACATCTGGAGTTGATCACTTTATTGTTAAAGACTTTCTTATGAACCGTGAGGATAGATAATGCTTTAGTTTACTGAAGTATAGTACCCATCACTTCTAGAACTTATGCACTGTGCTAATACTTGTAGTTTTATATTTTATTGTAAGATTTCTGAAAGGTATACTTTACAAAGGAGAGATTAATTATTACACATAGAATGAAAATACTTTATCCCATAATTAGAGAAATAATTAAGAGGGTTTTTATAAACATTATTGAAAAGATGTAAAGAGAAACCTCTTTAAAAATGTCCTTAAATGTGGAGTTTTCGTTGCAGATCTCCACAGTCTATCAGAGATAAATAAATACAACTTTTAATTGAAATCCATCAATTCTACAAGCCCTGATTGCTTTTGCTAATCAGATCCTCCATTCTTTTGGGAGCAATCCAGTTGCTTATGCCAATTTTAGATTATTCCTCCAGAGCGCATCGTTTTGCACAGTGTATGGTAAAAGCCTAAGCATGCTGAGGAGCCATAAGAATTGACCCAAGTCTGTTGATCCTTTGTTTACCAGAACTTATTTTACCCTTGGCTACTGTTGTGCGGAGCAAATTTGATGTTGCATGTGCCATGAGATTCACTGATCTCAAATGCTTGAATATCAGGCTATAAATATTCCCTCCAAAACTCCATTTCATGTGCTGTATTAGCAATTGAATTCTGAAGCCCACAACCCACCTGAGGGTGTTTTACTGCTGATACTTGGCATTTAAAGCCAGGCAAGCCTGTTCTTCCTCCAGACAGCTTCCATAACAAAGCAGAACAGTGTACAGTAGATGCAGTCAATAGCTTCCTGTTTGGGTTAGGTGTAAATCAGTTATCCCCGTAAGGGATAACAGCTACATGCTTCTGTTACGCTACAGCCTGGTGAGAAATGACGAGAAATTGTGAAGCCAGCTTTTCAAACTGAGTATTAAGCATTCCTTTCAGCATGCACACACATGGAGACAGGGACATGGCTATCATCTGTGTTACTGTCTTGCTCATAGACTGATTTTGAGAGCAATAATTATGAGTACTGCTGTTCTCTTCTCCAACTTGTCTACTAAAATCCAGTCCTCCTAAAGAACTATCAGACCTCATTTACCTTGTCAAAGAACTCTTGTTTGAAACAAGAACTGAACTAAAGACGGAACTGAAAATTTTGAGGACAAAGCTTTGGAACTGCTGTAAAGTGCTAAGAGTCTAGAATAAAGATGTGTGTTTGTTGTCATCGTTGTACCGCACACCCTTTTCACTGTATCATATCTCACATTTTTGTTTACGCTGCTGCTCTTTTTGAGTCAGAGGTTGTCTTTGAATCTTTCCACAAAAAGCTTAGAGCTTGCAGCAGGTTTAAAGAGAGAAATAACAACAGAAGAAAAATAGAAAGATTTTTACTAAATTTCACTTCTCCAAATTCTATTATGCATATAAATTTAGATCCAATACCCAAATTAGCTATGAAGGGCTCAACTTAATGCTATAACGTGAAAAGAATAACAACATTTTATCGAGGCATATAATGATTTGGTTTGTTGGAGTGAGACTCGGCTACTCAAAATAGGAAACAAAAATACTACTGCAGTAAATCAGGAAGAAGTGACCTGGCGTGGGGTCAAATCAAAATCAAAGGAACTCATTATTTTTCGTCCTGGAACTCTGAACAACCTCCAATATCATGTGAGATTCTGCAATGTTGTAGTAGAGAAAAACCTATCCACAGTTAAGGGACAGTGAATGGATACAACTTTATAGTCTCATGTTCCACAGTTCCATCGTATTTTTCCTTGCAGTTCTTCAGTTTAAGATTTTTTTTTTCCTTTTCTTTTTTTCTCGCCAGTATGTGCAGAACATATTATAAGATAGATGAACAAACAGTAACCAAAGGTTAGGCACTCATTGTGTGGACTAAAAATTCTTATAAAAATGTTTTGGTTTAAATACAGACTAATACAAGAACCAACACTTCTATAACTACACAAAAGACTTTTTTTTTCCCCCCTCTTTTTATTACTACTCTTTTTTACAAGTGCTTGTTACAAATACATTATGTAACGTAATTTTAGAAGATTTTCTAGTCTGGAGGGTTTTTTCAGTCTTGTACAATGATAGCTTAAGAACATAATTTCATCTATACATCTCTGTTTTCCATATGGAGCTTTTTTTGCTGACTTTGAACTAAAGTGAATGGAAGCAAATTCTGGCCTGAAATAATTTGAGCTAACAATTACAGTTGCATAGTGATGTTACCATCTTGCACAAGCTCCTTGTTGCTCAGAGAAGGTGTTCCCAAGTGTGCTTGACTTTATGCTGTACAAAATTTTACTGCCGTAGCTGTTAGCCCATTATGGACCGAGTTTCCAACCGTTGGATCTATGAACATGCCCAAAGCATACAGACATTTCACCAATGCAGCTGGATGTATGCCTTTTACATAGACACTTAGAGAAAAGAACTAGAATTGCTTTTAGGTGTTTTCAAGAGAAGCAGCAAAGTGCCAGCATAAGTATAGGCATAGAAGCTCACACTCTGGGACAAAGGCAAATCAACAGTAGGTAAAGACCATAAAAATACACTTTTTTATAGAGGTTATCTCTTGCAACAGAGTGAGTGCAGAAGTATTGGCTAATAATATACAGTTGTCAAGGTATTTTTTCCTATTATTCTCTTCTCTGCTATTTTGAATATTTTAGGACAGTGTTGGAAGAAAGCTTCCCCACTCCAGACCATCCAGCTAGGATAGGTTAAGCTGCACCTAATATAGTTATCTATATGGGCCTTTCATTTATCAAACCTGTTGCACAAATGCGTCACATTTCCTTTGAATTCCTTTTTCAAATTATTTCTTAAAGCACTAAGGAATTTGCGTATGAAAGTCCCTCACAGATATAATTTATAAACCTATTACATGACTTACCTTCTGAAAATAACCTCTCTACTTACTGTTCCACCTATTTCTTCGTTTTCTAAAAAATGCCAATTCATCTACTGAGTTTTTTTCTCTTCTAAGATATGTTTCTGCCCTGCTGACTAGCTTCTGCTCCAAGAAGAACTTAAAATAAAATAAAAAAAAAATCTCCTGCCAATTCTTAAAACACAAACAAAAACCTGCTCTTGTTCAGAAACTCTTTCAGAGTATCAAGAGCACACACATAACATGGCACCTTCAGTTTTGGGTAGATACAGGTATACAAAGGATGTGAGAAGAAACAGTAGGTTTTTGTTAAATCCCTGTTACTTCTAGGGACACAGGTTCATAGAAATCAGCGTATTTTGAAGAACTGTAGCAGAAGCTAAAAAATGGTTCAATCAGTTCAGAAAGCTCATGTCGTGAAATATGAAATAGCAAGAAATGCAGAGGCATGCGAGAAGAAGAGTTAACCTGTTCTCTGCTAAGGGAAATCCCATTTTTGACCTGAGTCATTAACCTCCCAGTCGATGAAACTGTGGAAAGATTGATGATGCAGCCTTAATAATGACTGTACAGAGATGGCATCTCTGTAATTCTTCAGAGCAAGTTGCTTCTATAAAACCAGTACAGTGTGTCTAGAGATTTTTCTTTAATAAATATGTGGGTTTTCTGAAAGCTGTTGGACTTCTGCATATGGCAGGTATTACAGTGCATTGTGGTGATACCATTTTTGTTTGCCTTTCATCAGGCTGTCTGTCCTAGATTGCTAATTTCATGTTCATTAAACTAGACCAGAAACATTGTCATCGTCTTCAGTCAAATCTAGTTGATTGAAAAGACTTAGATGTGGCTATAACTCGTGGCTCTAGAAATATTGCATGGATTTCTCTCGGGTAGTCTGGTCAGCCTTTTCATAGACCAGCAGTTCTTATAAAGGTAATTGAACCTTACAAATGTGTTGTACTCAACAAAAGATTCAAAAACTTCTCTTTCTCCCCACCCTATTGATCAGAATGACAGCTAATAGACACTGATGACAGCTTCATGGTGCTGTCAAATACCACATCCTTTTATTGTGATTAATGATGTTGCCCTCATGTGGTTCAGGAATTTGGGGCACCATTTTTCTTCTTGAAACTCGCTTGCCTGTTGGTGGTCCTGTCCTCTTTTTTTTTTTCTCATGGTAGACATGACACTTCTCTGACAGTGAATTCATAGTGCTGAAAAAACATGCCTCAGATCTTGGAGGTAATTTACACCTAAACATCTCAGCTCCTGTCAGTAGCTTTCCTTTGAAATAGCTCAAATGGGATTTGTACTTAGGAAGCTTTCCCTACACATTTTCTGCTGAAATATTTGCTGAGTGAAAGAGAGAGATAAAGGTCTGCAGTTCAAACGGCTGCCACAACATCCGCTTAGAAAGTGGGAGAGACATTGCCAAATAAAGAGGTTTCATGGTTTGTTGTGCTTGATATCTGTAGCTACAGGACAATACAAGCGCTCTGGAAACATGTTCTTCCAGAAGATGAGAAACACAGATAGCACAATGCAACATGCTTTTCACTATATTGAGAGAGGCTGTCTCCTAAGGAGGAGCTGCCCTGGGGGCACCTCTCCCTGCCTGAGCTCCTGTAGGCTTTGCTGCCCTTTGGTCCCCTGAGGAAAGCGCCTGCTGCACCACGTTTCTGCACGCGACAAGGTGCAACGGAGCCAAGCGTGTATTAGTCTCTTTTTCTGCCCTCTCTTTTTCCTGGCCTTCCTTTCACTCCTTACCACAGCACTGACCAGTGTTTTTCCAAATGGGATACCTGAATCTTGGATGTCTCTGGGTGCATGTCATCCTGTAGTTCTTGGACGTGTTAATCCCACCAAACCACTACTCGCATTTGCACATATAGGCAATGTACTGTTAGGGCTGTTCCTGCTGGAGTTTCATCTCTTAATATTGTCAGGGCATTTATGGAATTTATATGCGTAAAGGTTTTTCCAACGCTACTAATTTTCATGGTCCAAATTAATACACAGCCAATAAGAGAGAAGGAAAGCTATTAAGAAATTATATGAACGTTTTATTTGTGGGGTTCAACTTCTAGATGATGACAGATAAAAGAAATTATTTAACAAGCTGTGCATTTACAAAGATTATTAAATAATGGGGGAAAAAATGTTCTTTCTAAACATTATTCAGGAAATCTAGCCTTTAGTAAGCTCACTAATTTAAGGATATGACATTATAAATGCTTTGATCTATGTTTTTCAACTTCTAGAAGCTCCCATTTTGTTTCACTTGCTCACCACTTGCTTTCAACAATAATGTCCTGGGTGCTGTTACCTCCTTCTCTATTAGAAGTCTTCTGTGTTAGCTCACGTATGCTTACATGTCTTGAGAACTTTCAGCAGCCTCATACAACTTACGTAATACCTATACCACTGAATACGGCTAGTGCATCTGCGTGAAACCTGTACCTCCTCTGTGCAATCACTTGTATTCTTCCCAGAGGGGATGTGGCTGCTTTTTCAGATCATAGGTTGCATATCTTCCAGTTTCAAAGCTACAAGGGCATTTTTACATGCACTGTTCTTTGTTGTGATCTTTCGATCCTCTGATCCTTTCCTCCCATCTCTGTGCATATCCGTGTTGCAAATGAAGCATCATACCAGTGAATCAGAGGAAACGGAGGCACAGTAGTGTATACTCCCCTCTGGAAGGTATTTTATGTCTCGTAGTGACTGAATCTCGTGGATCAGCTGAAATGGTGGGAATAAGATTTGGCGTCGCAGGTCATTCACTCTGCCACCTTCATGGAGGTTTCCATGCTGTGGACTGCTGTCTGCTAGTAACTGTTCTTAAGTCCACGTGGGTTTTGCTTGAGCTTCAGCTAGGTAGTAGTGATGTCTTGTCTCTACTGCCTTGCTCTTGCTAGGAAGCATGTCTTCAGGAAGAAAAGCATAGATCATAATCACTTCAGATTAACATTGCCTGAAAGAAGCAGGATTTAGGATAAACACATTTTTGTGTGTGATTTACTGTCTTACACAAAGAATCTGCCTGAAATTCGTTATGAGATAGGAACATCCTAACACTAAGTAGAAGACTGGCTCCAGTTGGTTTTGCACATTACAGTTTATATATCCACTTAGATTACATGTCAGAATATGTGGCAGCGTATAATTAAGCAATATGTTACAATTTAAAGCTGTAAGTAACTAATTGGCTGATGACGTCTAGGCCAAATTTGTGATTACATCAGGTTTTTCCAATGAGTTGTTGCTTAATTTCATGTGAATTATTGCATAAGGCATGAAGGAAGGATTAAACACAGTACTTAGCGTGAACCCAACTATATCCTATTCTGTCACATACTTCTAGTGTGACTTCAGGCAACCTAATTAACCCCTCTTATACCTCTTTTATAGTGTCTAAAATGGGCATAGCCAGTCTGCATATAGGGAGCACTGTAAGATTTAGTTAACCCCTGTTTGTAAAGCACTTTGAGATTCGTGGATGGAAAGTGCTCTATAAATGCAAATAGAAGGGTAGAGTTCTGACTGTGCAGTTTTAAGACCCTCTGCGTGTTTTTCCAATTTACAAGTCTTTTTGTTGATCATGCCATGAAAAAAACAGAGACTAACTTACGTTTTCAGTGCAATACAGAGAATGCTTCCCCAAGTTCAGAAGTGACTTCAAGCTCAGAACATCTAACGTCGTGTATTCAGACACCTTTTTTTTCCTTTCCTTGCAATGAAAGAAGGAAATACCCTCCACGTACACGAGACTCATTTGAGCAAATGAAACCTGTTCTGATTTCTGAAGCTGTGTTCTAAATTTCACACATTCGATTTCTTCCAGATCACCACAGACCTGAGGCAGCGTTGCACAGACAGCCATACTGGGACCTCAGCCTCTGCACCTATGGCTGCAGGCATCATTGCACTGGCACTGGAAGCAAAGTAAGATCTGAGTTATACTCTGGGGGAAAAAAAAATAAAAATTAAGCATACAGAAAGATCTTTCTTACTTATCCAGCACCTTTATCCAGGGATCTCAAAGTGCTTTGGAAACTTTGTTGTAGTAATTCACAGTACCCTTCCAGGGGCAGGAAAGATCGATGAGCTTATCTCGCATGTGGGAAAGCTGACACCGTGGAAATGATGACAGAGTACTCCATGTTGAAATAACTTGAAACAGCGTTGAGCACAGGTAGTTTCCACTAAATGATGTACGGCTTCCTCACAATGTCTTAGAGTACCCTCACAGCGCTGCCCACGTCTGCTGTACTCTGCAGGCTGCTGCGGGTCACCTCTTAGCAGCATCTATTCTTGAATATTGAGGAGAATTTTGGGATGGTGTTAGGCTACCATGAACAAAAATTAATATAGTATAAAAAATAAAAATTGTCAACTTCTATGTGCTGACACAAGCCTGTATTTTTCTAATGGGTTAAGTTCCTCAGTTTTCCTCCTGTAAAAAACATGGATGGTGTAGCTCCATAGTCCTTTTACCTTTAGCTTAGAAAAGTTTCTGTGTTACAAGCATTTTCTGAACTGCAGGTTTTTATTCTTTGTGTCTAATATATATCTTTAATGTGCTTTATGGAGCAGTAAAAGTACTGGAGATTTGTCAGGTAAATCTGTATTTCAGAACCTTTTGCATTACTTTGCACTGTGTTGGATAATATTTGTAGGTCTAAGGTAGAACGCTCCACCCCAAATGCTGCTTGAAATGAAATGTTGCTAAGTGCTAGAAGATTGAATCTATTAAATTCTGAAGAAAACCAGTTTCCTCTAGGGCCAGCCAGTTCCTTTGAAGGAAATAAAAAATTTGCAGACAATAGGCATTTCAAATTGTATGCAATTCATAGCAGCAGAATTATGTTTCCAACTTTAATGTTTCTTTTTTGAAGAACCCATGGACTAGTATCCAACGCAGAATACTTTATTGCTGCTGAGTTGTAGTCATAAGAATAAGATTTAGTAATTGCAGAGCTGACATAATCTTAACTAGAGCAGCGCATGTATCATTATAATTAGATTTTCTTAATACAATGATTATAAACAAGGGTATTTTGAAAAGTTAATATAATGCTATCATTTAAAAAACATCTTTTTAATATCTTCTTAATCTCAGTTTTAAAATCCTACATTCATTCTAAACAATCTCCACACAGATAGAACTGCATGTGCGTAAATTTCACTCTGCTGAAAGTTTTTCTAATTTTTTCTTATTGAATGGGTGTTGCTTGTAATTGATTGTTTGTATTTTATATGATATTCTCATGCCTTTTGTAACAAATTATTGTTGTGATTCAAAGTTTCAAAGAGTTACAGCACACAATACGGCCAGCCAAGCTATTGACCATTGTGACATCTTCAAACACACTGAGAAGCTTACACTTTACACAACCTTCTTTCTCTGTGAACTTTGGTGACTATACCAATGGGAAATCCAAGTTAGTACCTATGGACTAGTTTTGGGGTTTTTTTTTTTTGAAATTGGTAGTTGCTATGATAGGAACAAAGACAAGACCATATTAAAACCTCACGTGGTGATAGAGACAAAACGTGTCAGTGACTAAAGATCCTAGTCACTTTTTTTGTATTTGTAGTACTCTGTTGCATGGAGTTAACAAGAGATTCCGGGTAAAATGTATTGATTTTGCCTCCTTTCAGATTCCATTCAGTTTCAGTATATGGAGGGTTCTTACTTATTTCCAAATATTAGCTTGTGTATTTGAATAGATCCAAAGGAATTATATTAATAGTATCATAAATGTGGTTTTATTCATTTCCATTCCCTTCACTAAGTTCTCTTCTATGTGTATTTACAACCAATTTTCTGAACACAGCAATGAAAGACAAAGGAAATAACAAAAACAGAAAAAAAGGAAACTAGGGAGAGAAATATTTCCAGGTTTCCCATGCTGTTTTTTCACATAAATTAATCTGGTCCTGGGGTTGGAGAAACCCTTAGTCTTTTGAAGTTATAAATTATGAAGTAAGGCCTTTAATATTACAAGGAGACTATATCATAGTATATTCTATTTTATTATCTGTGAATTTTTTGTATCAAGCCTATTCAGATTATTTTAAGCAGTTTCTGAATGGTAATTCTTTTTTTTTTCAATGTGATTTGAAAGTTCAGTTTGTATTTTTCACCTGTGATACCTGCTGATTTAGGTGATCCTAAATAAATGCTGGGAATTGAAGTATGCAAGAAGACGACATCCTCAACATTTTCTCCATTACTTTTAAAACAGAAGGCATGCAAAGGACACAAGATATATGTAGCTTAAAGTAAAGGCTTACCGGAATTAGTTTGCATTCCAACAGAGTTTGAATTTACATAGATTCTTCCTTAGATTCCATGTTAGTGCCTGTGCTAATAGCACTAGTGTTTGTATGAGATTTTGTAAAAGAACTAGTTGGAAAGGCGTTTTGCAAGTTTAATTACGCACTTTGTACAGCAAGATGCTTAAAAATCAGAGCACTTAGTCCTGAGCACTTGTTGAATATGCCTGTAATAATGCATGGTTTCATTCCACGTTGTGCTGGAAAACACAGCAAGTTTTCCCATGGGCGGGTTTTGAGCCTATGAGGTCGGTTTTCCCCAGTAGCCAAGTTCTGTTCCTGGGAGACTTCGGGAGGTGAACAGAGCACTAGTCTGGGCTGCGTATGAGTTAGAACAGCCAAGAGGTTGCTTCAACTCACACACAAAGGTACATTAAACCAATGGAAAATACGCAAGGCAGATTTCCACTCCAGCCTGCCAATTTCTTTCTTTGATAAGACCCATATGGTAGGGTTGGCAAATACCTGATGGAGGATCTCTTACCTGTCTACTGATTTGAACCCTCCACTTAGCTGTTTTTTGCAACTGAAATCCTGGCAACAAATTGACTTTGGATGGAGGTCTGCTTCCTAGCCCAGTTTCAAATAATGTGAATGCATCTTTTTTTTTATTTTTGCTCTGGTATTTGAGTGTCAAGTGGCATGTTTTCCTGCCGGAACCAAAGAAATGTCACTGAGTTTCAGACTACTTGTTTGGGGCCCCAAAAGCATAATGCAGATATGTAGATATGCAACAACTGTCATACAAAGACATCTCTTAGTCTTCATATTTTATGGTTTTACTATGGTATTCTGGTAGTTAATTATTTTATCTGGTGGTTCCCAGCATATCTAGTATCCTGTTCAGGCTCTATGAATAAATGCTTGCTTGTGTATTGCCCTTATTAGTCTTTACATAATGTTGAATTTTGCTGATTTTAAACCAGCATACATACAAAGTATAATCGATTTAGTCAGCAGAGGCAGCAATGTTCTTAGTAAAAATAAACTATTTGCATTGCATACTACCATCTATTGTTGCTATTAGAAATACCCTCTCTCATTGATGAAAGGTTCAAATTTGGAATTTGCATAAATTGGAGTCAGGAGGGACAGTATGCCCACATTTGTTCCAGTGGGCATTGTGCCGTGTTCCTTTGGAGAAGCCAAATTAAAAGAAAAAATCTCATTGCTGACGGAAGAATACATTCTACATCCCCAAGTCAACTGCATGCTCCGCTACCTATAAGCCAATGCATGTCTTCGAACCCATGGTATATAAACTGCAGTTACATGAGAAAGAAGTAGCACCTGAAGTGGAAGTATTAATGTGCTGTTTCTACTGTGTGGTATACTCAGTGGTATAGCTTTGGAGAGAGTCTGTTTTATTCCGTGATCCTCTTCACATGAGCTGTATGCTTCATTTGTCTTTGGTTACATGAAACCAAGGCTAAAACAAGGTAGTGCTGGGAAGAAATAAAGAATTTCAGAGAATTCTGATACTAACGATCCGTTCAGAACAGTGACAATGCACCACATTCTTCTAAAAGTCAGTAGAACCAAATGTAATCACTGAGATGAAAGGAATATAGAGTTCACATTCAAGGGGTCAATAGTGTCAGAGGAAGATACTCTGAAATTCTGAAAACTGATCACATACTTGCAATACTTCCCATATCGATTGATTTTCTTACAAGGAGAGAAGCAGTGTACTGTCTGGCAGTTTTGGATACAGATAACGTATTTCTGTTCCATCAAAGTTATGAGGAGTTTTCTTGTTCATAAACATATTCGGAGGCTAAAGTGGATGAGATAGTTGACGTGAAATGTGACATGTCCTGTCAAGTGACCTTCTATTTGTAGGCTTACAGTGTAAGCGAAAGTGAGGTTGTCCTTTAAGTCCATCAGATTTAGCGAGGTCTTTGCTCCATTGACTGACTGCCCATTCTAGAAGAGAATGCTAGAGTACATGAATTAGAAATCTTTTTGTGAATCTTTGCATTTTTGGGAGTAGTTTTAAAATAATGCTCTTGATGGTGAGGTATTTGAGAAATGTAAATAAATGTTGAATTTAGAACCTGTGTTTCTCTTGAGCTTTAACCACCTGCGCCACTTAGGCAATTTCAGTTACTATATTGAGATTGACTTGGAAGTACTTTCCTGAATTCAGGTTGCCCAGTGTTTCCCATCTTAAGGTCCTGTTTTCAGTTACATGTAACTTTGCCAAAGAATAATCATTCAGTTTGAAATTTTCCATGTAACTTGCTTTAAAATGGTTTTAAGAAAATTCCATCCAAGCATTTCTAAAACTGAGTGTAGGGGTTTTTTTTAAAAAAAAAAAGTTTGTCTGTGATCATTTTTAACTTTTTCATTGAGTTTTACTGTGTCTGCGTTTTGGAGCAACAGCTAGAAATAGAACAAGTGGATAATTGTTGTTCTGGTGCCAGGGCAATGCCTTTTACTTTTATTAGCTTTTCAAAAATCTCAGTTGGCATATGCTCAGTTGAGAGTTTTCAGAGTTTTTCAGAGAGTTTTTGGCAGCTCTATCCCCTGTAGTTTCTTGGTTCTCCAAGTGTTCCCCAGCCTCAGCTTTTAGAGGCAGCTTGATCTCTGAAGTTGCTCTTAGGGGTGCTGCTGGCTGTTCACCTTAAGAGCAGGGACCCCGTCCACTTTTCCCTGTCCATGTTCTTGAGGTGAGAAGAAAAATGAGGAGGGTGGAAGAGAAGCAGGATTGCACTCTCCCTGCAGTCTTTCTTTTGAGATTCCATGCAGTATCATAGCTCGACCATACTAAAAGCGATCAGTATCATTGGACTTGGCAGATAGGTCCAATCAATAGCCCAGGTACCGTGCTAACTGCCTGCATTAACCCAAGATAAGGCTTCCCCCCATGCACAGGTTCTACAACTGGCAACTGAACTAAGGTTTTTGTTGCTGTTGCTTCCACGGTGTTGTCCCTCAGTGGACTGTGCACAGTCTTTTTGGGTGGTCCCATTTCATTCTTCCTCCGGAGAAGGCACAATAAGGGATGTGATTCAGGGACCTCTCTCCCAAGGGATTTCTGCTCAGAAAGTCATCGTTATCAACCTGCAGCTGGGCCATTGATTGTTTTCTTTTTAGCACTTAGGATTTCCTATCTCTGGGAAAAAGCGTAATACTCACTAGGCTCTGGAAGCTGCCATCACCGTGTGCACTGCAAATTTGGCACAGGTACAACAGAACATCATTGCTAGTGGATGTATGGCTGCTTATCCTGCTGTTCATCTAAAGGAATATATCTCTCATGTCATATCACAGCTTGTCTGTATTCTATCCTGAAAACCAATATGAAGATGGCTGTGGCCAATGCAAAAGCCTTCAAACGCTGACTCACGAAGAGACTAAGATCCATTGCAGAAAATAAGGAGATGCTACATGAATATACACTGCATGACATAAAGTACAGCCAGACATAAACTGGTAACAATGATGTTGTACAGGCAAATGCCTTTGAAAATATGTTCAAAAAGGTGTAGCTTTGAATGGAAAATTCTAATTTTGTAGAACTTGTGAGCTTGTGATGTTTAAGATTAATATGTTTAAAGTATGAAGTTACTTAGTGACTGTTGAAATAGATGGATCCAGTCTGGCTTTCCACAGTGAAACTTGGCAAATACCAGCACACTTTAGAATGTAATTAGTTTAAACTATGTGTTCTTAATGAGTATTAATCAGCAATTTTTTTCCAGATGTGTATCACTGCCCTTCTTTATCCAGTACCTAAATTAAGCTACTAATAGAAAAAGGGGAGCAATAAGATAATTCACATAAAAGGCTACTGACAACAATTTTGATCCTAGAAAGGTATTTTCCCAAAATTTCAATAATTGCACGTCTCTTTAGACAGAGGTCTGTTGCATATGCCATACTCCTAATAAATGAGCTTTGATTTACAGTTTTTTCAATTGCCATTAATATTTTAAGGGATTGTCATCTATAGCCAGGCTTGGGTTTCTTTCAAAGGGATCTGGTTGGGTAAAATTGAATGTGAATCAGAAATTAGCAGGAGAAATGGCAAATTTCTGGCAAGCGATCTGGAAGCCAAAAAAGAAGTGTGAGCACAGAAGGAACTGAGAGCTAACTCTGAAGTAAACAAATAGTTTTGTTTGATAGACTAGTTGAATGAACAGGGGTTTACCAGGTTAGAACATGAAAAGTCTACTGTAGCAGACACTTAAGTTACAATTACAGGGAAAGAGCTGCAGACTCATCAGCGAGCACATAATATTCTTTACTTCTCTAGCAGGAAGTTAACAGGATTATTTGCAGTGTATGACAGTTAGAACCTATAAGGCTGTCAGACATGTCAAAAACATGTATTTTGTATGCCTGTGTGCATGCGTGACTGGATTGTTAAACAGTGGGGTCCATTTTTATACCTTCTTAATTTCAGGAATGAAATTACTATAGTGTAGACCATTTAGACACCTAAGCTCAGAATAAGGACAACAATTAGAGGCTGTCTACATGTCTTATCCCTCTTAAGGTTCTGTACCGCAACAGGCATCTTCACACTGACTCTTTATGCAACCAGAGAAAGAATAACGTCTCCCATTAACATAGATAATATTCTTGTCCATGGGGCTCTATATTGGAGTCACTAGGGCAGGTGTTAGGGTTGTGGATCTCATGGGACAATTGAGCTGATTCATAAATGATGGGAATGTGTGAATAAACCAGGCAGCTATTTCTTCTGTTTTGGTTGTAAGTTTATCATAAAGCCCTTAGGGGTGATGTTATGTAGAAATTAGTGATGAAAATTATCTCCTACTGCTCTACAAGACATCTAGGATACAGAGACTCCCTTTCATAGCAGTAATTATCAATGTATGTTCTCTCATAGCCCAGATTTCCAAAGACGGTTATTTGATACTTCCAAATTGAATGGTGATCCTCTTCCTTATCCTGTCATACTGTCATACTGTGTTTTCCCTTGATCTGTTAGAGAAAAGTTTATGGTATTCTTCCAGCAATTCTCATTAGGCTCTTCTGTTTTGGCAAGAAATATTTTTTCAGATAGGTCACTGTTGTCACATTCAAATTGCTGGTCATGAAGATAATGTAGCAATCATTACTCATGTTGCTCATCATATAATTTTGCTAAAAAAAAACCAAACCAAAGTTTCACCCTATTTTTTATTGCGTATTTTTGTTAATTGTCTGTCTTGCTCTAGTTATTTATTCTGAACAGTTATTTTTTTTAAAGTATCTTTATGCAAAAGGATAGAGTCTGAATTCTGTACTGTTTCCAGACACTTAACCCAATTGTCACTAGGGAGACTACTTGTGGAATGAAGAAATCAGGTTTGGCCAAAAATTATGATCTACTATTTGTACAGAGCCTACTTAAAGATACTGTTAAATCTCAAATGACTATTACTGTAATATAATTTCATACATTTTTCCTATTTAATTTTTTCTCATTTACCTTGTTTCATAAGTGTTTTGAGAAGCCTGAAAGAAGAGGACTGTACCTTAGAATATAACTGTTGGTTAAGGACACAACATTCATTATTTTTTGGCTGCTGTACAAGCACTTTTGAATGTAATTGTTCTCACTTCTGCTTATTCTGGTTTGATTTTGAGTATTGTCTGGTATGTGTAATCCCAAGGCAATTTCAGATGAGACATTGAAAAAAAATTTTCTGGAAGGAAATTGCCCATTTTTTGAAATCAATCCATTATCAAGCAGTTAGTACTGTTCTTGTTAATGCATTTGTTCATTTCAAGATGTTTAGCCATTAATTCTTCTGAGATTAATCAAGTGGTAAATCAATTAACATCAGTGACATCTTGTCTGGATCTGGGGCCCACATGGCTAGCAAACAACTGTTTACTCACTTAGGATCCAATTTTGACATGTTTTACAAATATTTGACCAATTCTGTGATTTTTCCAGATGCTTTAAAATTGGCTGCTAGACTATCTTGTTTAAAAAAACAAAACAAAAAATCCCTCTTCTTTCTCCAAATGAACTGCTATTTTGACATAATTCCAGTTTCTCTCTTTTTTTTTTTTTTTTTGGTTCAAGTTTCTGAAAAAAAAATACAGTCAAACAATTGCAGACCTATTTTGTTTCAAATTACCTGTCTACTGTAGAGCAAAAATTTCAATCTGGCAATAGCTCAATTCTTAGTATAGTGAAGGTCCTATAGTAGGCTACAGAAATTGATTTGAATATTGTTCTTATGCTGTTAAATCTCTCAGATATAAATATGCCCAAACTGCCGTTCCTTGATGAATTATACAGTAAGCAAGTAGATTTGGAGATTACATAAGAGACAGACTGATTTAACTGTACACCATGTCAAGCATGTCCTAGAAATCAGACCTTTGATCAAGTTTTTCTGCCCCAGAATTCTAACATTATTTTTTATGATTAGATAAGGATGGTAGATACAACAGTGAATGGCTTGGTTTCCAAGATCTGCCACGATTTTTGGGTTTAGAAGTAAACTGTGATTCTGAGACATAATCTCATTTGCTGGCTGAGTGACTAAGTCCAATTTGTGATGAGTTAGTATTATCAAGTCAAGACCGCTATATCTTTAGATCCTTTATCTAGGCATAGTTAGATCCACCATTAGATCCATCATTCCTGTTTAAATAACCAGTTGAGCATGCCCTACCTTGAATCTCTCCTTTCAAAGTTGAGAGGAGTATTTTAGTGCCTTATTTTTCACCAGTGGCATGAACAATTTGCTTTATAGAATAACAGATTGTTTAGATTCCAGATTATAAAGAACGCAGCTCTTGGGATTCCTGGAGGTCTTCCTGAAGACTTGAAGCATGTTTTTCTAAGACTTTACACAGGCTCCTGGTGAAATTCCTGAGCTGATATAAAATCATATTGATTTTTTTCTCGAAGCATGTTACATGACTGTCCAAGCATACCCTATCTTACAAACCCTTAACACTCCTTACATTCCATGACAATTTTTTTTTCCAGTCATTTTTACCAGCTCAGCTGGATAAACAATTACTGTCATTCTAGTCCAACTGTCTAGTGTGAGAAATTCCAGTTTAAGAAAAAAAATGTATCTGTGGGCATATTAATGCTTTGATAAATACTCAGGGACACAAGGCATCAGCTGTCCTTAAAAATAACAGAAGAATTTAAACATGGGAATAGTCTTATATCTTGTAGACAAAAACAGAGAGAAATTGAATGGCCACAAGTTGATAGAGCTTGGAAGAAGTGACAAAAAATTCTGGCTACAGCTAATGAGAGAATCACTTAAAAATCGTCTTCCTTCTTCAGATTAGTCCATCTCCTCTTCCTGTTTCAACAACAAGCATAGACAGGCCTTTCTGTGTTGACCCTAGAAGAATACATGCCACTCTGGTGGTATCCCAGCTGTAGGTAGGTGGGTGCTGGGTTATATCAGCATACCCGCGGTCCACACACACCTGCAGGGAAATGTTCTGCAAGGGAAAAATTACACTCACAATTAAAATCATGTTACTGCAAAGGAAACAGGACAAATGTGTATAGTTAAATGATTTGGTCGCTGTCTTTGCATTATTCCTTACAATCTTCTTATATGAAAGAAGTCTGGCATTTCTAGGCAACTCCTACTTCATTTTCAAGCGTATGGATTATAAGGCTATTGGAAAGTAAAATGGGTAAAAATCAGTTATATGTGAGTGAATGTCCTTTACAGCCCATGTTCTTCTCTCCTGTGTGGAATTATGGACCATGGTTCTTAAATTTGTTTTCATTTTCAGTAATTCCACCAACACAGGTGAACTTCCACTGGTTAATACCCATGAATATATGTCTACATGCGCACAGAGGATAGGCTAGAAGCAAGTTTTTCTATAAACAAGTTCACTGCAGGTTTGCGATAACTTCTGCATTCCTACTGCCTTGTCCTAAAGATGCAGATTGTGGCAACTGAAATTTGCTAACTGAAAACCTAAATTGATGCATCTTGAATGAAAAAGAAAGTGCTCATTTTTTAATAGCTTATCACATGTACTCACTGATTGCTTCCTAATAGCTTGATTTCAGTTCAGAGGATAAGCAGTATCCTACCTCCATGTTTAAGCACCATAAAGCACTGATTACCCAAATATTTCCAAAAAGATACTCTTTAACAGAACAAGTTCTGGAAGATGTGAAACAGTATGTGCAGGATGCGAATCCACACAATGCTTGTGTGTGTGCATCAAACAGGAGATGAGTGAGATTCTTCTGTGTCTTCCACTGTCAGGGGCACTTAGAGAAGAATAAGATATTTCTGCATGATTGTTGTTACCCTGTGTCTGCTTCCCAAAGAAGCTTCTCATTTAAATTTCTAGTAACTTGACTACGTGTCAGTTCAAGAGTGTAGAGTCACTGCATGTGATGGCAACGTCCCACTCACCCCAGAAAGTCACCCACTCACAATCACCCATGGTTTAACCTTCCACACACCAAGGCTGTTGCCTTGGCGTAATTTCTAACTGCAAGTGGAAGCAGAGACTAAGTATCATGCCTTAAAGATTTAAAGTGCTGAGAATAAGTCACTTACTGCCAGCCCAGGTGACTAGACACAAGAGTGTGTGTGTGCTAACTGAGCCAAGGTTTCCCAGATTTTCGTGTGTGTTACGGAACTGAGCCAGGGTTTCCCAGATTTTCAATGACTGCCTCGTTCTGGACAGCACAGACAGCCACTGCTGTGTCTGATAAACTTCATTCTGGTCTATCTTCATCATTACAAATGAGTGGAGTTGAGTTGTGCCAGTGTGTGCAATAGGGGCAGATAATGATACTCTGAGAATGATACTATGACTGGTGTTCTGCACCTCAGTACTTTTTTCCTCTTAGTTATTTAGTGGCTCAGTTTATCATTCCCTTTACTAAACTGCGTTCTTAAATGGAATGCTATTCGTCTTCTTAGAGGTGATACAAAAACTAAGGAACTGGAAGGAGGAAGAAGAAATACACCAATGATGGTCATGCACCTTTAGATCATCTTCTAAGAAAACAAATTCTCCTTGGGGTGGATCGAAGAGAAACAGGAAAACTGTAATCCCTAAAGATTTGCTCTAGTCATAAAAGATAAATGGGTATTAATATCATAGTGAGGATGCAAATGGCATCTTTTTTCACCTTCATGATGGGTAGGTTATTAGGAATCCCTTAAAGGAATACAAACCTGTGCACACCAGGCACTTGCTCTTTAACTGTTCAGATAAAATGCTGGCTCCTTGGTTGTCTTGAAGAATACACATAGACCTTCAGTGAATTCCAAGACCAGGGGTAATATAAAAATGAATAACAAAAAAGGCACCTGAAATAGCTTCAGTAGGAGCTGGAAGTATAAAGGAACTGCCATCTTGAGTGCACAGTTAGTAAGATTTAATAGAGCCTTTCAGCAAGCCAACATTTGCTTTTTTTTCCTTTGCACCGGTTAAGGTAGATAACATACAGCAGTGGTGGTCATACAAATTGCCTCTGTGAAATGTACTCCTTCATCTTCCCTCAAGTTTTATATAATAGAATATTATCGTATATCATTATAGTCTGTTTAATGCAAACCTCCCAGCTGTATAAATAATTTCCTGTAGTAATTGTGTAAAATTAGGATACGTTCTTTTGCAAGGAGCAAAGGAAAGCTGAGACATGAAATGAGGGTGGTTTTAGTTTGGATACTTTTTAGCTTATGTGACCTTGTATCCCTACATTCTGGTAAAATGTGTCTGACCTGTGACTTTGTCTTTCCACTTTTTCTTAGTCCATTTCTGACCTGGAGAGACATACAGCATATTATTGTCAGGACTTCACGTGCAGGACATCTGAATGCTAACGACTGGAAAACCAATGCGGCTGGTTATAAGGGTGAGAGCTTCCTTTCTTCTTTGCCATGAGAGGCAACATCTTTTCTAATATTTTTGAAGAAGAAATAGTCTCAAGTGTTTTCTTTAACCCTATGTTGTGCATAGTTTTGGGATGTTTCAGGCTCAAACTGAAGGGACCTATCCTGTCTTTTATAAGGAGAACCTCTTAGAATGACTAAACCTAAAAATGTCAGCTAGAAAATGCAAATTGGCCAGATCTTCTTAGTCCCTTTCAGTCCTATTTCATGCACTTCTTGCAGAAAACTAAGTAAATTCGTGTTTTTTCGTTTTTCTTTGTATAGCCAGTATTCTGATAAAATAGTCTACAGTTGAAGATCAGCAATTCCTGGATTCAGACCATGTTCTCATTCAGAATTGTTGACAATTTTGATTTAAAATGACAAAACAGTCTTTTCAAATTTCTGTTATGTATGATTCAACCTATATTATTAATATTTAAGATTTCTGTCAGATTTAGGATAAAATCAAGTCAAAAGCATACTATTCAGCTGTCATGTAGGTTTCTAAAATTTTGTATGGTCTTCTATTAAAGCCATCTTTAAATCTCTTTTTTAACTTTTTTTTCTATTTTGTAATGCAAGTAGAGGTAAACATTTGTGCCATTAACTAAGGTATTCAGGATGGGTTAAAACAAGATACTGAATCCGTACAATGTTGTCTTTCAACACAGATTGGCTTCTGATTCCTGTTCACTAAATCCTTACTGCTTTCAGTTTCGATTTCATGTAAAAAACCACCTAGAATGGCATATTTCTAGTTCTCTTTTCATCAGAATTTCACCCAAGACTGCAAAACTTCTTTTAAGATGAGATTTGAACTGTTTTGTACTAGGATCTCCGAAGAGAAGGATGTAATATACAAGAACTATCAAACCTTTACCCTGGTTTCACTTTAAAACCAAAGCTTAGCTTTAATCTATTTTAGATCAAGGCACTGCTACCACATAGCATCTTTAATATATCATTCTGACCTATGACATTTTTGCTGCAATGGAATAGAAACCAAACCAAAAAAACTTTCATTTTTGTATCCAAACCAGCCTTTTACTACAGAGGATAGATTTAGAAATGGGTATTTGACTCGAACTCCCTCATCACAGGCAGGTTCTGACATTCAAGAGCCTGGTTTTGTCCCATTTACAAGTGCACGCCCACACACAAAACACATACATAGTGAGAAATAGGTACTTCCTTAATTGCAATAATGTTACAGTATTTGTTATTAGGAAACATTTCCCAGGATTTAAAAAGTTTTGGCAGAAGATTGTGACTGTATATCATTTTGTTGGAGCTATCTGAAGTTCAAACGTTTTTCAAGTAGCATAAAGTGGAGCTTTTTTTTTTCTGTAACTAACTTCCAAAATTCTATATTTTTATGCGTTTCCTCTTGTTGCCCAAGAGAGGCAAACACCCTGTGAGGCATTCCACAGCAGCTGTCACTCATTATCAAAGGAGAGGTCACACTAACACACCAGCAGTAGCGGCGCTGGCAGCAGGACTTGCATTGTTGCACCACTGGAGCCTGCTTATTCTGAGTCCTTGGAGCCACACATTTTTCCTATGCATTGTAGCAGATAAATAGCAAGGAAGAGACCTGAAAGAAGGTTTCTCTTCCAGTTGTGCAAAGTCACAAACATAGATAAACTCAACTGGGGGACTGCGATTCAGGAAACATAACTTGAGCTGGCAGAGCTCTGCTGTAGACTCCATGGTGGAATTGAAAGAGAGGAAGACAAACTAAGTGCTTCGACCTCTGTGGAGCTCAGGAATCAACCTTAACCCAAATAAAAGCACTAGTTTTAACTAAATTATTTTGGCAACTTAGGCTGAGCAAATGGTTCCAATAAAAATGCAGCTCTCTTTAAACCTCTGTTGGTTTTGGAAGAAGGAGAAGCAAAAGATTTAGTTTAAATCACAATATCCAAACCTGAATTCAAAAAGGGTTTGCACACCACTGCTAGCAAGACTGAAGCAGGTTTTTTTACTGTTGCACGTGGCAATATTTAGTATAATATTACACTATTATCTTTCACTGTTGCCAAGAGTAACAATTAAAGTATGGTTTTTTCATAGATGAAGTGCTCTGATCAGACTGAGTTCCTTAAGGAATTGTATCATAATTTTGTTGATGGCAAGATCTGTATTTCTTCTTGTTCTTAACAAGGGAAGGGGTGGAAGATATGTTTTTTTTTAAAATCAACTAAAGCAAATACAGTCACAAGAAACAATCTGCCTTTCTTCTATGCATACTGGGGAAGAAAGAAGGAAGCGAGGCGAGGGAGTCAGGCTTGCTCCTTTAGAAATGAGAACTGAAAGGGTGAAAACAACAAAAACTTGGAAGAACCTCTCACTCAACAAAGGGTCAGCAAGAGCTGGTAGTTGAAAGTGGGTCAGCATGCCTTTTCAGGGGGCTGTTTTGCTGGGCTGCATGGCAACCCTGTCCCTCGCTATGGTCCCTGGCAGTGTTTTGCCATTGCAGAACACACAGAAGGAGCTCACAGATGTCATTACTGGTTGCAAGTTCTCCTTTTTTTTCTCTTTTACATTCATAAAAAGAAAGATTAATTCATGAAAAACACTTGAGCCAGCTAGTGATATGCTAAAGGCTAAAGGAGTGCTCGTTATTTGTTTAATTTTCTGGCAAGTAAACAACATTCATTAAATGCATGTCAATAGACTTAACTCAGGTATTTGCAAGAATTTTTCCGTGGTAATTTTTTTATTATTGTTTTGTTGTCAGCCAGCATGGGTCTTTCCTCAGGAACTTATTACCTAGTAGTCTCAAAAAGAAACTTCTTTTGGGATATTTCCTGGTTAGTCAGTTTTACATATAAGTTTTTGCTAGATGAAGAGATAAGCTCAATTTTGCTTCAAAATCAGAAGGGTGTTTTCTAACTAAGACAGTTAATTAACTGATTATGTGGAAAAATACTAGAGAACAGCTGTTTTTGTGAAGATATCAAAACTATTGATCTGGTTTTGCTATGGCACATTGGTATGCAAAGTCTCCTTGTTCTGTCAGTTGTTTGGTCAACAACAGAGCATGCAACTGCATTCTAAAAAGGGAATGCTGCATTAATGCTGACTTGTGTCTAAGTTGAAAGGTACAGAACGAAACACTGCAGTTTTAAGAACAGTAATCAAATCATCTGAACAATTCTTTATCTGTAAGTGAAGCTCCAAATACTGTCAAATAGTTCCTCTGGGGAAACAAGCCTTTGCAGTGAAGGAATTCTATTAATCTGCAGGGAGATTTTTAGAGAACATCCTTCACTCTTCCTGGCTGTAAAGTGTCACCAGTAACACTTCAGTACAGTGAAATAAAATGCAACTGAAAGACAGAAGGAAATCAAAACTCTAGCTACTTTTTTTCATTTCCAGGCCATTCCTAGTCCCAGTGGAGGTATCCTTCCTACAGTCATCTCATTTGCCAGGGAGTAACAGACTACCAGAGTTATGTCATATCCCTTTAGGTTAACCAAAGTATCTGCTGCTTCCAATAGAGAGTGACCAGTGCAGAGAGTTGGTCACTTAATGTAATTTAATACACATTTTAATATAATTGCTTAATAAAATATACAATTTAATATAATTGCTTAATTACAGTATTTAATAAAACTGGTGATTATTGTTGTTGTGAACAGAGCATTACCAGTCTGGGAGTGAGAAAGAAACAATCCTGTCTATACTCCTAGGTAGGAGACCTAGATTGGCCAGATTTAAATGGCTGTAGGTTGACCAGTAACCAGGCACAAATTCAGAGACCAGGAAGAAAATGTTCACAACAATGTGTGCATTTCAGAGAAGACAAATAAACTAGTCATTAACACCCTGCTGCATATTTTCAATAATTTTAAAATTGTATTTTTTAATCTTTGTTAGAAGCTGGCATTAAGACTTCTGAAAAATAGCAAGCACTTGTGAACCGTTATAGCAGCCTATCAAAGCTGTTCATCTATCTAAAGACCTTCCAGGCTTACAGATGCTAGCTGATTTTTTTCACACACTGCTAGCAGCCAATATCAACTCCTACCCACGCCTAATGCCTGTACACATGGTGCATGGAGCAAGCTAAAACACGAGCTTTGAATTTGGCTGTTTTAATATCCCTTTTTGGGTAGCTGGCAATCTGACACTAAACACATGAGGTTGCATTGGTCTTCGTGGGAGTGAGGAAGATCATATCCTATGCAAGCCAGACTAATGAATTTTTTTGTGTTTGAAAGATCAAGCTGATATTTTCAGGGAGACAACTTAGAATGCTGCTGGTAAGTTTCTTGTCAAGTTGTTGAGGAACATGAGGGCAAATGCAAGCTATTGCACATGTGACTTGTTTCTTTCGCTCTTCAAGGGCCGTGTTGTCTTAAGGCAGTGTTTCCTGGCCAGGAATACCCCTAGCACCATGTTCTCTGGCCACCTGTGCTTTTCAGCAGGCCCATGGCTTCATTGCCAAGAATTGACACAGAGCTCTTTCTGCAGCTCTGCACCGCACAGGGGATCCCCTTAGACCAGATTTTGTGTCCAAACACATTAGTCCTTGAAAAAGTCTCCCACTCAGTAGTGCCACGCTCAAACCACTGGTGTAATGATAACATCATCAGAAGAATCTGACATCTGGAGTCCTATTTACCAGACATTAGGCTACACAATTTTGATGTCATGAAAATTACATTTATCAAGAAACAAGCATGTAACATAGCATTTCCAAATGTGAGCCACATGAATGAGAACCTTACTAAGTAATATTTTTCGTATAGGTAGCAATGAAGTTGCAATAAGAAGTCCAAGGGCAATCAAAAGACACTTCAGGGCCTTCAGATGAGTGGCGAAGTGATCAAGAGCACAAGTAGTTCTCCTCTATCCTTCCAGTTGCAGGGAACGGTGAGGGAAGAAACAGAAAGACCCAGCAGATAAATAACTGGCTCCGAGACTCGTGTCACCAGCAAAACTTTGGGGTTTTTGATCATAGGTCAGTCTACACAACACCAGGCCTGCTGGTGACAGACTGGGTACACCTGTCCCAAAAGGGGAAAAGGAACTTTGCACAGGAATTAGCAGTGCTCACTGAAAGAGCTTTAAACTAGATCTGAAAGGGGAGAGAAATAAAACCGGGCTCACTAGAGATAAGCCTGTGGGTGACATGCCAGTGTTTGAGGAACAGTGTGCTGATACGGTCCTCCAGTCTGCTCCATGATGTGCTGAGTACGCTAGAGCACATTGGAAATGTCCCTGTACTAATGCACGCAGCACCTTAGCCATCTCAGTGGAGGCAGGGGATGGAGATCCACACAGCAGCAAAGACAATTGTTGATGCGTTAGAAACCACTGAAGAGCCAGAGGACAGTCACATAGGAATGAGGTCTTCTCCCCCAAAACAGGTGTCAGGATCAACAGCCCAACTGAAGCATATCTACACCAGTGCACGCAGCATGTGCAACAAACAGGAGAAGCTGAAAGCCACTGCACAGATGGAAAATTATGATATAGTTGCAATCACAGAAACACAGTGGGATGATTCACACAACTGGGGTGCTGCAATGGATGGCTATAAACTCTTCAGAAGGGATAGGCACGGAAGGAGAGGAGGTGGGGTGGTCCTGTATGTTAGGGAGTGACTGTCTAGAGCTTGACAATAGTAATAAAAGGATCAAGTGTTATGGGTAAGAATCAGGGTAAGGGCCAACAAGGCAGATATCATGGTGGGAGTCTGTTAGAGACAACCCAACCATGTGGAGGGTTTAGAGAACAAGTCTTACAAGGAGTGGCTGAGAGAAGTCGGGTTGTTTAGTCTGGAGAAAAGGAGGCTGACCGGAGACCTTATTGCAATCTACAAGTACTTGAAAGGAGGTTGTAGCAAGGTGGGTCTTGGCCTCTTTTCTCAGGTAACAAGCAATAGGACGACAGGAAACAGCCTCAAGTTGTGCCAGGGGATGTTTAGATTGGATCTTAGGAAAAATTTCTTCACTGAAAGGATTGTCAAGCATTGGATTCCCAGGGGGTCCATTGAGTCACCATCCCTGGAGATATTTAAAAGATATGTAGATGTGGTGCTGAGGGACATGATTTAGTGGTGGACTTGGCAGTGTTAGGTTTACAGTTGAGCTCAATGATTTTAAAGGTCATTTCCAACCTAAATGATTCTGTGATTCTAAGTAGGCAGCTGACAGCAAGAGCTCTAGAGAAGCAAATATATTTTTGGAAAAGGCAATCAAGCCATACATACGTGACTAGGTCTTCAACAGATTGGTGGATGTAAAGTCTGAAGGAGATGTTGGTACTCACTCACGTATGTAGGCATTACTCTTAGCTAAACTGGTTAGATGCCCCCAAACGCTTTTTGCCTTCTAGCCCTTGCTTGGAAGTTGTTTGAAGTGTTTAGTTTAACAGCAGGAAAGGAGAAAAGCGAACCAGCTACAATTAATAGCTGGTCTAACAGTGAGTGGAAGTCCCTCCCCTGGCACTGACAAAACATGTGTGATAGGAAAAGGTCTGTGTTTTCAGGAATCTTGAACCACATTTAAATATCACATGGTCAATACCATAACCTTTATCATTGCTTCATACAGAAAGCATTGCTGTAGTTAGAAAAATATCAGAGGTGGGATTTGGAAATTAAGTTAGTTGAGGAAAAGTGCAGTAAAAGCATATTTTTTAGCAGCAAGTTTAAAGTGATTGTCTTTTTATTGTATGGTCACTGCAACCTTTCTAGATGGCTCTGTTTCCTTCCCACATGCAACAATTCAGCTCACAGCTATAAATTTAATTTTTCTTAAATGTAATATTAAAATTGCATTAGGAATTTTTCAGTGTTTCACATTGGAACCAGACAAATTGCCAGGTACCTGAACTCCGCTAGCCTTGAGTGAGACCCAAAAAATTTCTTTGGGATCTGGGGAAGGTAGCTAGAAAATACAGTGAATTCTGCAGCCTAGATCATGGTTATTGGATTATTTTTTTTCGCCTAGCATAAATTGCGATCCACACAATGTTGCTTCCAGTTGAGAGACATGTAGGATCAGGAATATATATGTATAGTTCCAGAGATGGAGATGTACAAAGGAGGAGAGGGAATCTCTCAGAGGAGCCAGGGAGGTGTCATTACTTCTCCCAACCTCAAACTCTTCATTATCAAAGCTTCTCATTACTCGTCGGCTCTGCAGCACTCTCTTTTCTGCTGTCTCTGAAAAGCAAGGAATGGAGCTGTGAATATAAAACGGAGTCTAAGCAGAAACTTCAGGCCTGTGCTGGGGTATATAAAGAAAAGTAGCCTGACATTTTGTGTTACAGTTGGTTGCTTTCCTGGGGTCATATAGTGGGAGTCAAACTTGCATGTGTTCTAAAATGTAAATTAAATGGCTCTAAAGCAGGAGTAACAGCTGGCAAAAGGCAAAATTAGGCTTTAAATTTCTGTTATAATAGCACTCAGAATTGTCACATCAAACCATGATCAGCATAGCAGACAAAGAATTAAAAAAGATAGTGCCTCTGGTCAACAACTTCACGTCCATCTGTCCTAGATATAAAGCTACGTACAATTACTATGCTCTACAGCTCCTACTATTCCAAACAGTGTTAGGTGGACTGACAGCATTAACAGAATGCCCACCATGGGAATGATAACCTTTGGCATTATTTCCTTTTAACAAGCCCAACTCAGACCTTTAACAAAACTCTGCAAAGAATTATGGGGCAGGGAGGAAGGGGAGGGATAGAAAGTCTTCCCCTTGTGGACTCATAACCTAAGAGTTACGAGTCATGTGAAACATAGATTTCATTTTGCAGTATTAAGAAAGAAGAACCAGGATCAACAAATTTAAAAAGTGAATGATAAGCTGATTCAATTCCCCAAAGCAGAATGCTTTAATTATAGACAATGAAGACTGCATTTTAAAAGGAAAGTCTTTAAAAGCTGTATGCATTTGAATCACCTCTTTATATACTACTTATTGAAGCAGTACACTTGTGGGAATGTTCTAGACAATTATCTAGCCGTACTTGTATACATCCATGGCAATGGTGGACATCTTGTGCATGGGTTAGTTCTCTCTTTTTTAAAAAACAGGCATCTGCCTTTGAGAACACCAATGCCCTTCATTGCTGCTACATTGCTATAGTGCATTTCAGTAATTACAAAACTGGACATTGTTTTATTATCAGCGCGTCCACTTCAGTGGAACTAGGATTCAGGCCAATTAGCAGTTGAATCACACCACCTACTACACAGTATTTTAAGCACTTACAGCATCCTATCAGGATGTAGAACATCTAGTAATAGTAGGGAAAGATAAGGGCCCACATGGGACAACTCAGATCAGTTAGATGCCTGAAGATGTTTATAACTGTATCACTTTTTTTCCTCCAGAAGAATCAGCTGCTGGGGTGTTGCTTTTAAGTCAGGGGATGCAGAAGTTCATCCACAAGTTCTGTTACCAGCATTACTGGTCCAGCTATCGGTGTAGACTTGGCTTACTGTTTAACTTCCTTTTGCTTCAGGTTACTGATCAAAACCTACTACACAGCTCTATGGGATAGTGTGAAGTCTGCTTAGTTAATTAATAATTTCTCCACCCTGGGGTGAGGTTAGTATGGTTTTAGTTCTAAAAAAACACCATCATTATTATTAAATAACTTGTAAAATGCTTTGTTATGACTTTCTGAATATTTGTGTATAACCTTCCTCTGCCGAAGTCTGCTGCAGCCCTCTGCATACTCAGGAATTAGTTTGGGTGTAAATATCCCTCTGCAGCACCAACACTTCTGAACAGACACAGCCGCTGTGCGAGACAGAACAAGAAGGATGTTCTGCACCATGTGTCTGATACACCTGACAGCACAGAAATGCTATCTTTGAGTCTCCTGCTAACGATCTGTCAGCATTTCCACTTACAGTGCCTTTGACTCATCTGTCATCATCTGTTCTGAGATGAAGCCTAGCACAAAGGCTGTCACCAAAAGGTGTTTTTGTTGTTTGATAGGGTGAAATGGCATTTGGCTGCTTTTGAGTTATCAGGGAATCCTAACTGTACCTCTGAGGGTAAATTTGCTCCTAATTGAGGAAATGAGTACATCTTCTTAAAAGGTGTTCTGTGGTGCAGTCACAAAATGGATTTTTTTTTAAAGAAAACTTGCAAGTGGCCATGTTTTTCAATGGATCTTTGTGCTTTTTGGGAAAAGAAATCCGATATAAAAAGACTATCACTAGTTAAAAAATTATAGCTTCTATTACTGTAGATGCTCCTTAGCCAACTTTATTTCGGCAAACTTTTTTCTCCCTTCTAAATGTACATAATCCTCAGATTTATTCCATTCACATAAGCTGGCTCATTTCAGGCGACATAAATGAATGTCTTCAGTAGAGGTTTTATGATTTATAGCCAAATGCTGCTGCAGAGAAGCAGCAGCTTGTCTGTCTTAGCAATCACCAGGCAGCAGCAGTCAGGTTGTCTGTTTCTATCGCAGCTCCGCTCCTTCAGAGGCGGAGAAGTAAACCAGGCTTCCTGGTCACCCTGCTGAGGTTTTCAGCAAGGCTCGCTGGTGTTTTCTCTGACACCGGGGAAAATGTCCCCACGTGCAGGGCACAGTAGATACCATGCCATGTGCGCTGAGGGAGGCATTAACCTGGTTTACTCATACCTAACCAAGCTCTGAGAGGTGACCTGGGGACTGGTTTGGGTCTTGTGGTGGGCAGGGGCAGCTTGGCAGGGCCGTGCTGGGTACACGTGGGCTTTCAGTGCTGACTGTGGACCATGGGATAGCAGAATCCCACGGCAAATGACCTCTGCCCAGAGGCTGCTAACACTCACAAGAGCGGGAAGTATTTGGGTGGTACTTGCTGTCACTACTAAGTCCGACTCCGATTCCCCAATAGTCTATTTTGCTCTTAGTCCTTTTTGTCAGCCAATGTCAATGCATAATAACCTTATGTGGTTTAAATTCTCTCAGTAGATAAATACTGCCAGTATGTGACTGCAAATGTGATCTTGGGTTTAATTCCTTAATGTTTTAAGATGGTGTGTTTTAGGGCTATTTTTTTAAGGGTCCGCAAAGTTTTACAGCAGGTGATGCAGTGTCAGAGTTGCATACAGAAACTATTCAAAAAGGTACACTGGCTACTGGAGGTTTAGCTTCTACTAGCTGTCCTGCTAGTGTTCCTGGGCATTCTGTATTTTATTTTGTCAATGAAGAGGAGCTTTATGGCAGACAGAAAAAATGTAAAATCCAGAGGGCTTTTTGTGAAGGCCTGTAGTGACGAGGCAAGGGACAGTAGCTTTAAATGGAAAGAGAAAGAGAATACATTTAGACTGGACATAATTTTTTTATGATGAGGGTGGTGAGACACCAGAACAGGTTGTTCAGAGGAGTTGTGGATGCCCCATCCCTGGAGGTGCTCAAGGTCAGGTTGGATGGGGCTTTGAGCAACCTGGTCTATTAAGATATCCCTGCCCATGGCATGGGAGTTGGAGTAGATGAGCTGTAAAGATCCCTTCCAACCTAAATCATTCTGTGCTTCTATGATTCTATGCTATAGAGGTCCTTCAGTTTCCCATTGTGCATCTTTGTAGCTGCCACTTTTAAGACAAACCTGTTGGGCAACTTTCTGTCCTTCAAATCATTCTCTGGTAAGAATAAGAACTCCATCTTCTACCATCCCTGATGAGTCCTTGATTTAAAGGAATTCTATGGGAATTCTGTGGGGAGGGAAGGCTGAGTTTGCTGTTTGCTTTGTCTTTAAGTAGAAAAATTGAGGGGTTGTTCTGTGTAAAATATAAAAATACAAATAATACACTTAATCTAAAAAGCATGATGGATTTGGTTTTACAAGCAAGAATGAAAAAGAATGCCCTTGCACAGTTGTGTTATTGGCTTGTAAAGCAGTTACGTGTTTCAGAAATCACACCCAGTTATCACATTACTAGTTGTAGTTTGGGATGAAATGAGAATATGGCTGAAACAAGATGAATTCTCATTCAGGATCTATGTTTTCTTAGTTAGGACATGACCAAAAAAAAAAAAAAAAATAGTTCAAGCCGTGTGTAATTGTAACATTTTCTTGATTTTCTTTAGACAATTGTCTTTCCTGGTTGAAGCATTTTGATATACTAAGGAAATTACATAAACTTAGAGTGATATAGAATTAGAGCTTCATACTTGGAAATAAAATGTGTAACGTAAAAGAAATATTGATGTAGGTCTGTTTGAAGTATTTGTAGGATGAGAGTAACTCAAGACTCATCTTCTAGTCTCGCTAAGCAACGTTTTAGGAAACTACAGTATAAGGGGCATTTTAGACTCTCATTTTGTCGGTTTCGTTTTGGATGAGACTGGATCAAGATCCTAAAGTAGCATAAATGAACAAGTCATAATAATTTATGTATCAAACATACAAATCTAGTTTAGGAAAGCTTCATGTTCCTCATTTGACAAACTGAAGTTACTACCATTTCTATCCTTCTGATTTAGTGTTTGATATATCTGTACAAAATGTTTATATTTCCAATGCTGCTTTCACAGTATAGAAAATTAACGGCCAAAAATACAGTAGAGAGAAAATATCCTGCAATGTTTTTTGTCAGATGAGTAAAATAGGAAGGGAGGCGCGTAGCACTAAGCTACTGATGAGACATCTTGATGACAGGCAATGAAACTGCAGCCTAACAAATCAAGCTTAGCTGCGCTGAGGCACTGGAAAGCTTGTGTTTTCCTTGTCTGGGCTCAGTTTTCCTGGAGTCTGCATGATTCAGTGTTATGATTTATCGACAACAGCCATGCACATTTCTCTTAGTCAAGTCAAGTGGGATATACATGCTGCCTTTAGTTTTGGGGCTAGCTTTACATACTCTTTGTATATAAATGAGAAAGTTACTGAATTTTCAATAGCAGTTTCAGATAAAAACAAAGGGATTATGAAAAAGCTGGGGAAGTCTATCCACCAGCTGAGCAGGCCTTGATTTCATGGTGCGCTAATAGAGGAATTGCTCCAGGGATAAATAAATGGACTTTAGCCCCAAGAAATGTTATTTTCTTTAATGATAAGAACAGTAAAGAGATCAGCTAAAACTCAATATTTACTTTGTGCTGCAGGAGGCAAGTTTTCTCTGAAACTTTTCCTGCCTTTGTAAAGCTCTGTGTATGCCTGTGATTTTGCAGAAACAGGAATGGATCAGTTTGCATTGCTGCATGAGTAGAGAGAGGATTCAAGGACAGTTCTGCCCACGGACACGTTGATCACAAGGAGATCACAGTTTGCATCCCTTCAGCTCAACAAGAGCAACAGTCTGCTCCTTAATCACCAGCATACATTGCACCAACCTCACATTCCTGTTCTTTTCCTGAAAGGCAAATATCTTCTTACAAAACAGCCCTATATCCGCTCTCCCGTGCTCAATGGTTCCTAACAACAACCAAGGCCAGTGGCAGTTCACAGCAGTGATAATGTAGAGCACATAAGTGGGTATGGGCAAGGTCCTGGGGCATTTTGCACTTGCAGTCAGCTTATCTCACTCTGCAATCATCAGTACCTTTCAAATATTGCTTTTCTGTCTGGGGTAGCAGAAGTGAGCGCAGTACCATTCGCATACAAATCAGTGGCAGTTCCAGATGTTTTGCAGAAGACATTTATGGCCCCACGTGGACCATTAAAGTCATTTTTTAACCTCTGGGAGAGGCACCCTGGCATAGAGTTCACAGCAGTACTAGCATATACACAGATGAAGGGGCACAATTTGAAGGCAGTAGGAAACAAAATCTGCTTTATTCTCTAAGACACAGGGGATCAACTACTTTTGTTAACTCTGTGATTCTTTACTAAATTGCTATTATTTAGTCTTTGAAAATTATGGGCCTCTGCTGGTACCTGCAGCTGCTAACCAACCCACTGGATCAAGGGCTTTGAAGTGCAAAGGTTGCAGACAGCCAAATGTCAGCTGCCTGGAAGCTTCCCACATGGAAGGATTTAAGAGCACCCCTGACTGTCAGGAAGTTTTTATTTCAATAGGAAGGCCTTTCAAGGAAAAAAAAATGTGCTTCTGTTTCAGCTGTGGAAAAAACCCCCAGCAGGTGCAGAACTTCTTACTCCCCTGCCTGCTCTCGCACAAGAGAGTTTAAGCATTGAATCGTGGACAGTTAATACAACCACATAACCTTGGGTTGTAATTTTTTCTTGTGGATGAAAAGTGAACACAATTCTATCTTCCAAGTAAATTTTAGGGAAGGAAAGATAGAAAGTTCATGCTAGATTTTATTTGTATATTTAATGTGAATATTAAGGCAAAAAAATTCTAGGGTGAGGTGGCTTTAAAGCCATCATCAGCCATCATCATTAAAGTTTTCATCAGAAGGTCGCTGCCTGCTGGTGGCAATGTTAGGTGCTCTTCTGCCCTTATTTCGAGGTGAGAAAAGGTGAGTTGGGGAGAAATTTGGCTGTTCTTTGAGCTCAGTAGTTGTGTTGAACACACAGCATCTTACAACTGGACATCCTGTGCGCTAACCCAGTGCAAGCTGCTACCTGTCAGGAATTAAAAACGCATTTTCCATGGGTTAGCTCAAAAGATTTTTCCATTCATGAAAATTTAATCCCTCGCTGTTTAAATGTAGTACTATACAGAGTAACGGTGTTACATGGGTTACAGACCACGTGAGTTAACACTTGTTCCTCCCACCGTTCTTCCGAGCAGACAAAATTACTATTAATTAAAATTTTAAATACCAGAGCAATGCATGCAGTGTAAGGACAGACAAATGACTTCACAGATAAATAAGGTCCCATCAGCAGTTTTTGCAAGATGTCATCTGTGACCAAGGAGATTTCCATCACAGGAACCATCATCACAGTACAAGCAGTTTCTCCATCTAAGATTTCCTTTCCCTTTTTCTGGTGGCCTCCACCCATGTGTTAAAATAGGACATCTCTTTCCATGTCCGTTTGTTTGTGGAATACATTAAAGGGAATTCAGAAGGCTGAAGGAGAGCTGAATTTAATTATTGTCATATATCTTACTGTTGTGTTTCATTTCTGAAAATGGTACCTGCCTCATTTGGCATGTGTTCAGTTCTCTCCAAGTGGACATTTCCATGCTATGACCACTACGGTTTGGAGCTGAAGGGGAAGGAGATGGGAAGAACACCAGTCCATGACATAGGCGTTACGCCTTTCAGTATTTTCCATTGAGGAACCCTCTTCAGCTGGCAGTTTCAGACAGTATTAGGTACTGCCATATTTGGAAAATGGGATCCTTAAGCACTCATTATTTTTATGCTTTGAACTGTTATTTGTTTCACAAGGTTGGGGTTTTTTTGGATGGAGTCCCTTGAATTTTGGTTTGGCAATGAATAGAGTCTGCTTTCACAAACCCTCTGCAAAGTGCAGTTGGAAAGACTTACACCATGCCTTGTCGGATAACTGATTAAAATAGCACTTACATTTTTCTGAGGGTTTTCTGGTAGCACTGTCTGTGGTAGCAAGTAAACCTGATCTATTAATATTTGTGATCTAAACTCCTCCCTCTGGAAGCTTTTTTCTTTCACCTTCCCCTGTCAGAACTTTACCAAGAGCACTGATTTGTCACAATAAAACAACATGGCTAGCAGCCCTTTCTAATTCATCAAAATCCATTTGCAAGCTTCTGTTTTGATTGGAACAGCAACCAAAAATGCACAGCTGATTCAGTAAGTGAAACTTCTAGCCTTTGGGAACTGCTGGAACTATTGAAATAGTTACATCAAGTGCTCTTAAAATTACAAAAAAGTGAAAGATACAGAATTGACCCAAGTGTGTTGGAAATACTTCACCTTGTCTAGGTGTTGGGCATTTGAAAGTTCTATTTTCTGTATCGTAAGACGATGCTTTAAGGCTTTCTGCTTCCTTGAGTAGAAGGCATTCGGGCTTTAAATTACTATGCATTGAGTTTCTTGCAAGGAGGCCATTGTTGGCTCTCCATGGCATGAAAGGCAGATAGAGGTGAGGATGTAACATCCAGGAACGAGCATTAGCAGGGTGCTAACCTCCAGGAATGCGTGCTTAGTGTGTGCAATGCACACAGTGGGTAATACCAGAGGTCGACAGCAGCTCTCTCCAGCACTAACTTCATCTGCAGATCTGACCTTCATCTGCAGATCTACAAAGGAGGTAGAAGAAGGAGCCTTTCTGACACAGACCCTGCATGAGAACCAGATTATCTTTAGGACCCTGGACTTCAAATACCATTGCTTTTCACCCTTATCATGTGGACAGCTTTAGGGAGATGTTGGATCTAGCTGGCTGGCTGGCCAGTGGCAACTGTACTGCCTACAGGAATAGGAGAGCATCCACATGCTGCTTACAGTCAGGGAAGTTAAAAGTGTACAACAGTTACAAAAGACAGTCTGTTCCTTCTTAAATGTATTGTCTCAGTTACCTTTAGTATTTACCTACATGTATATGTTTGATATTTGAGTAACAGAAATAACCCTCCTCTGGTTCTTTACACCTTTTAGTGTTATGTCATAGAAGAGTGCTGGGGTGAATTAAGGCCCATGGACAAAGGGCAACCAGATGTAATTGTACTCCCTGGCTTTCTGCAGTTCTGGTCCACGCTCCTCGTGATGCAGTGTTACTCATGATGGTCATTTGCTGCTCCTGTAATAAAGCAGTGAACAGATTCAGTGAACAAATTAGATCTAGTCATTATTGTTTCTGCCAAGGAGATTTTTGAGCTTTGTGTGAAAGCAAGGGGGAAGTAGAAAAGAAGCAGCTGTTGTTCGGACATGAGACTCTGGAGTTAGTCTATGATGAAAAACAAGGTTTTATGCTATAATTGCAAGCATTCTGTTTGTACCTTGCAGTGAGCCACCTCTATGGATTTGGATTGATGGATGCTGAAGCAATGGTGATAGAAGCAGAAAAGTGGACAACGGTGCCTCCACAGCATGTGTGTGTGGAGAACACGGATCGGCAAATCAAGTAATACCCGCTGCCAAAACTCTTGCTGGCATAAACTTATGGAAAGAAATTGGGTATAAGTTGCCCCTACCTTGCATTGTGTATAATGTGTCATTTTGAAAGCTGTACTGGGAATCTCTGTCACCTTCACAGATGTCAGATCATTTGCCTGTAAATGTTCCCTGCAGTGCTTGGAAAAAGGCCCTAGTTTAAAGAACACCCCAGAAGTTGAAGGTATAAACCAAGCCAGGCTGGATAGTGATTGATTCTGGTACAGACGATGCACCAAAGAAGAAGAACGTTTGATTGTGTGCACTGCAGTTACCTTTGTAATATAAGTACAGACTTACCAGCCCAGGATCTAACAAGCAAATAATTTTTTCATCAAAATACTGCATGATATCATCTCTCTATTTCAGGAGAGTCCCTAGCTCAGAGGCTAAGACTAAAGCACTTGCCATTTGCTGGGATAGGGTGTCTATAGAACCAGGCTTAAGAACAAAATTCTGTATGTGCCAGCTGTGGATAAAGAGACAGCATCAGTCGTAAGGCACAATTCCAAAGCATTAAGATTACTGTTTGATAAATATGCTTGATAGGCTTGATCCATAACTGGTATAGTCTGCAAGGATGCCGTGCCAATTTGAACCAGCTGAGTCAGTTGCTGTTTGGTACAGTTAACATGTAATACTTGCTATTACGTAAGCAGGGACTATGGCTATGCCAGGCATTTCCTGGGGCTTAACAACCAGCTGTGATCCCATGACGATCCCAACAATTCTCAGCTGGCCACTAATCCACAAAAATGCTCTGTCCCAAAGGCTTATTCCTGTTACAGGTTTTTCACTGTCCTCTTTTAGCATGTGTACATGCTTAACAGAAAGCCAGGTAGTAAAATAAAAAGCCATTAGCTGCAGTAAAATAATTACCCTGTGGTGATAGTTTCAGCTAGGAATTGTTAAAACTAACAGTTATAGGTTGCTGACTTCTCAGAAACAATTGTCGAACACTGTCATTCACTACTAAGCAAAAAAGATGTGGTTGTCTTATCTTACAGAACAAGGAAGAAATGCTGATGTTGCTTTATATGCTTATATTGTAGAACAATACGGCCTGACAGCATTGTCCGTTCAATTTACAAAGCCACTGGCTGTTCAGATAATCCTAACCACCATGTGATCTACTTGGAGCATGTCGTTGTGCGCATCACTATTACTCACCCTCGACGTGGAGACTTGGCAATTTACCTAACCTCTCCTTCTGGAACTAGGTCACAGCTGTTGGCCAACAGGTATAGTATGACAACACAACTCCACAGTCCAGTCAGCGTGCAGAGCCTGTACTGAGATTAGAGCCTCAGCAAAGAACAGTCGTTACAGTAGGTTCACTGGCAGAAACAGGATAATTACTTTTTCTGAGAGAGATGGGGAGAGTGAAGTGCAAATGAGCTCACAGATGGCAATCTCTGCCTTTATAAGAGTAGACTGTAAAGTTGTTGAAGTTGTCATCTTCAAAACATGGATTAGTCAATTTCAATACTCTTGTGTGGCTCACCAATCATTAGATGGCTGGAAAATGTGAAGAGAATAGTAACAGGCTCAGCGTTACAGAAGGAAGCTGAGTGGAATTGTGTTTCTACATATGATGGGCACTTATTTTTTGGTTTTCGCCTTTTTTATCCTTTGTTCACTAGTAGTAACAATCAGACAGAATAGTAGTTCTCTACTGCTATTTTCTTTAAGTTTTGTGAATATGGTTATGACTCCTGATGTTACCAATTTCCATATCAGTTTTTTCCCTTGCATATTGAAGCAGTATGCTCAACCCAGGAAAGGCTCCTAGTAGGACAACACTGAGAATTTGCACTACTACTTTGAAATTAATGGGTCCATTTGTAAACGGCCTATTAAATTTTTTAAAAGTCAGGCATTTCCTTCGTCCCACAGATCTGTGATGGATATTTGCTTGTGAATGTCTGGCCACTCTAACAACAACAACTAAGAAAGATCAGTCCTTTTTCTCATCATGTCACCTCTGTGTTATGTTCTTGGAGAAGCTGAGACACTGTGTCAAATTATGTCCTTTTGTCCAGACTAGACTCAAACAAGTATGTCTTTATCCGATGCAGCTTTTCTGACATTAGTGCCATTTCAGTCCCTGGAGATGGGGTGCATCATGAGTATTTGTCCTCAGCAAAGGGAAAGACTTCCCACTGATACTTCTGTCTTTCTGGCCTACTAGCAGAAATTTTCTTGGAAGAAAATACTGTCAGTCCTTCCCAGATAAACCTTGCTATACCAGTGATCAAGAGCACTGCTTCCGCTTCGTACTGGAGGTGGTTAAATCACTAAGAAAAACCCAGAAACTTCTCAAACTCTACCTCATTTCCAAATGTGCGAATAAGTTACAGTTACAATAAGAAATGCTTCTATACTTCTCCAACTGTCTAGAAAATCTTCTTCCTAGTATGATAGGGAAATTTTTTTCCTTGGTGACTAGCACGTTTAGATGACCACCGTTCTGCTGGACACAGAGCAAGGCTCACACACAAAAGCTGATGTTAACTGGTGTTCCATATCTCAGAAACAATAGAAACTGCCATGTGTCAAACCTATATTGTGAGAACTCTTCTGCAATCACACTCAAGTCCTCACAAAAGCTTATATCCCCAGTCCTACTCTTCAGGGCTTTTAATGAATTGGGAGTAGCCTACTTTCCAGACTGCCTCATCATCCACAATCCCCCAGCCAGATCTGCTGATACAGTGACTGTCTAGCCCTGGAGACTTGCATGTCTCCCTGTCCCTCAGTGACAGGAGGACTTACTTTTCCTCTTGAAGGAAGGACCTGTGTTGGAGGTGGGTGAAGTTCAAATAGATTTGGTTCCGATTTAAGTGTGAACGCACATTTTCATTAGAGATTAGGGTAACTTAAAAGAAAAGGTGTAGTGAAAACACACTTCAAGCTGTAGACATTAATTCATCAAATGGAGAGAAAGTTGTCCCGGAATTCTAGGGCCCTTCAGACTATCTCCTGTATTTCATTACGAGTATTGTCAGTGCCTTGCTGATAAAGGCATGTGGGCTCACACATCTATATATTTCCTTGCTACACTGAACAAAGAATTTGTCCTGTGCTAACCAGTGCTGAGACAGACTTCTACCTTCTGAGTGGGTATGAAACAAGCTTTTGTTTTTCTGTTTGAAGAAATCCTTCTGTAGTTTTCTATCCCATTTTCATGCAGCAGTTCTTCCATCCTTCAAAATGAAAGAAATTAAAAGTCCTCCATCTAGGTATCCAAACAAAACAATCTCGTGTAAACCCAGTGGTCTTAACACAGCTAACTTTTGGCTCTAGGCTTTCATGTCTTGCAGCTGACTCACAGCAAGTGGGAGATAAAGACATTCCAGTATTCACAGTTCACCTCTGGTGATGACTGGTATGTGGAATAGGTACAAAGTTTAATTCAATCAGTCTCTTTGTAATCCCTGCCCCTTAGAAAGTCATTGTTTTCTGTACCTGTGGTAGAGAGAAAGAATGCAAATGCATGTATTAAAATAAGGTCATGTTCAGCTGTTTCTTATCCTATACTATCAGAAGGCTAACCAGAAAACAAAGAAACCTGAAAGGCCTTTTAATGTTTTGCCACTTCCCAAAAACCGAATTATTCATGACAGAACAAATACTCAGTCACACGAGAAATTCCCTTCCCATGCAAGCTTCAGAGATATATTGCCTTGTCATTCATTTTTGGCTGAAATAAACAACTCTGCGCTACTAATATTAAGGAATAAATTTAAGGCAAACTCTAGATCTGAAATACCTAGTCTTCACAAGCCCTTTCTTAGGGTAAAGTAGTGGATGTGGGCATGTACTTTTGAAGTATTTCAAGGCTTTCACAAGCCTTGTATTTCAAGGCTTGTTTAATTCGGTCTTGCTGGAAGAAGTCTCACAGTTTAGTGTTCTGGCAATTAGTAGTATACTGAGTGTTGCTGTATATGTTTTAGCATCGTGTTATAAAATAAAACTCAGAGTAGGAGTGTTGTTCTTCACTAATAAGAGAATTTAGTTATGAGGCATTTGATTTTTAAAATATTATTGGTGAGGGCATCAGAATAACTGTACAAGTAGCATGCAGGGATGCGTTGGCAGCAAGTGGTCTGGGGCTTTTTTCTATAGGCAAAGGTCCCAGAGGCTGTTGTACATTGCTACTACCTGACTGAGATCCTTTTCTCAGACATACAAGACCTTCTAATGCACACGTACATGATTAATAGCAACAATACCAGCTGTTTTTACTGAACCCAGGGAAAACCTCATTGCTTTACCATTACTCATCTGGGTTTAATTTGAAACAGTTTGCTGGTAAAATGTCTTAAAGTGCAAAAGGTATATTTTACACATGTGCACTTCTTCTCCACCAATTCTGGAAGAGTCGTCGTTGTGTAGTTTCTGGTGCATTGACGAGTATGTCCCTAAAGGCAGTATCTGGCCTTTTTTCTGCATATTTATCCTTAATGTTGGCATCCCCTAAAATGACTTCAGTTAGAAAGCTTGCTAGTCAGAGGCAATGTGGATTCCTTTGCAAGCATTTGGTGGATTACACTGTCACTGGCTTGAGCCTCATGTGCATTCTTCAAAAACTGTATTACAGGGAACATCTGCTTTGTTGTTTGGAAAGTACTAAACATGATTACATTGGATGTACTGCAGCAGAGGAAAATACAGGCTTGGAAAGTGCTGGCTGGTGTGAGGATGAGGCTACAGTTAAGTCCAAAGGGGAACAGTATCCTCTTTTTAAAAATAATTGGCCATTGGATTTGGCAGCATGGGTTTCTGAGCGTTTTTGAGATGTACCAAGGTCAGTTCTAACAAACACTCAGTACAGGGGAGGCTATGGAGGAGAGGCTAAATGCAAAGAGCATAGAAGAAGCAAACTTAAGGCTCATTTGTCTCCCACTGAAGTCATGGCTTGTTTAATTCTTGCCCTTTAAATTTAAAGCAGCTGCTGCCATTCGAACTGCGTAACTGAAATTTTTTAGCCACATGGTGGCAAGTTTCCAGGCCACTAGCTTCCTATGCTTATATGGCACTGACATTAATAATACCTCTGTTCAGTAACAAAGGGAAGTATTTTCATGACCATCTTTTTCCTATCATAAAGCCTTAGATAATCAGTAAATTTTAATAATACCCTCCTCTGCAGGAAACTCTTAGATCAAAAACAAGGTATTCTCATCTAATCTTACTTGCTAGTTTGCTTCATAAAAAGTCTTGGTCATCAGAAGTAGAGGAAGGCTTTTCTTTATAGGAGCGCATTTTGATTTCTGGACCAGTCCATCTTACATCTTTATTGCAGTTTTCACATTATACTCTAATAATAAAAACAACATTTTAGGTATTCAACTATTAAGAAAAGGATAAGCCCAGGCTTACGCTGAGTCTCACTGTTACATTAACTGAAAAGGACTCTGTGGTGGTAATATTAAGTCCAGGATGAGCAAACAATAATCCTCTGCTTGTACTGTGTCTACAGGATAAAGCAGTTCTCAGAAAACTGTTTCTACCTACTTGTACTTGCTATAATTTTTTTTCATTCAAGTTATCTCTATCTTTTTTTTTTTTTGGCCGGGGCTGGGGGTTGAATAGACATCCCGCTACGCCTCTACCAGACACTCTTCAAACTGCAATTACAATGTCAATACCTCTAAAAATCTCTTTTTTTTTTTTTTTTTTTT